>CAJQZJ010033718.1:1296951-1393152 GCA_907164525.1 Lophiomys imhausi
AATATCTTGTTTTCTCCGTCTATGTTGATAGAGAGTTTTGCTGGGTATAGTAGTCTGGTTGGGCACCTATGTTCTCTCAGGACTTTTAGGATATCTGTCCAGGCCCTTCTAGCTTTTAAAGTTTCTGAGGAGAAGTCAGGTGGAATTGTGATGGGTCTGCCATTGTATGTGACTTGACCTTTTTCTCTTACAGCTTTTAATATTCTTTCTTTGTTCTGTATATTTGGTGTTTCAATTATTATGTGGAGAGAGCAGTTTCTTTTCTGATCTAATCTGTTTGGTGTTCTGTAAGCCTCTTGGATTTTTATTGGCATCTCTTTTTTTCAGGTTTGGGAAGTTTTCTTCTATGATTTTGTTGAAGATGTTTCCTGGACCTTGGAGTCGGGAGTCTTCTCTTTCTTCTATGCCTATAATTCTTAGGTTCCGTCTTTTCATTGAGTCCTTGATTTTTTCAATGTTGTGGGTGAGAGATTTTTTTAGCCTTCTCATTTTCTTTGGATGTTGTACTGATTTCTTCCATCGAATCTTCCATGCCTGAGATCCTGTCTTCCATTTCTTGCATCCTATTTTTGATACTCACATCCGTAGTTCCTGTTCTCTTCCTTTGATTCTCCACTTCCTCTTTTAACTCTGACTGTGTTTTCTTTATTGTTTCTATTTCCATTTTCATGTCTTGTATGATATTGTTCATTCTGTACATTTCCTTCTCCAGTTTGCTTGTTTTTGTCTGAAAATCTTTCATTGCTTTGTCCTTTTCCTGTTCAAGCTGGGTCACCTTGGCTTGGAGCTCTTTAATGGTGTTTTTGGTTGTTTTGACTTGTAAAATTGTGGCTTCTTTGAATTCCTTCATAGATTTAAGTTCTTCTTGAAGGGACTCTATCACTTTCCATGATGCAGAATTGTCATCGTTTTCATGTGTTTCTGATGGTGTGAGGTCATCCGAATTGGATGAGCTAGGATAATTCTGCATTGTTGGAGTCATATTTCCTTGATTTCTATTTTTTCTTGGACCTTTGGCCATATGGATATGTTTAGCTGTCTGTTTTCGTCGTTTTCTGTGCTTGGATCCACAGGAGATGCTTTGGTGTGGGAGTCGAATTGTTTGGCTATCTGTCGTTGCTTACAGGGGGATCTGAGGGTCACTGTGGTTCTAATATCCTGAAGCACTGTGAGCTGGTGCAGCCTATTCCCAGGTAGTGAGTAATGGTCCAGGATTGTTTCACTCCTCCCAATTCAGACTTCTCTGTGTTGCACACTGAGTGATCAGCCTGTAATGGTTCTGATGGTATGGACCTGTTAGCCCAGGCACAGATTCTGTGGGCTTTGGTTGTCATCACGGAGACTGACAGGGCCCAGCTCCACACCTAATATGTCTGAGTTTTCCAGAATACAGCTATGGTCCCCTGGCTTCTGGTTTCCCACTAGGCTCCTCCGCCTCAGGCGTGGCCCCTCAGCCTCGCCGGCCTGTGCTGGCTTCCCTTCCCAGCTCCTCAGCCGCGGGTGTGTGGAGCCTCAATCCAGCCTGCCTGTGCAGGCTTCCTGCCCTGGCTGCTCTTCCGCGGGTGCGCGGAGCTTCAGCCCCACCCGCCTGTGCCTGCTTCCCGCCCTGGCTGCTCTTCCGCGGGTGCGCGGAGCTTCAGCCCCACCCGCCTGTGCCTGCTTCCCACCCTGGCTGCTTTGCTGCGGGCTTGGCGCTTCTGCCCTGCCCTCTGACTTCCCGCTCACTGGGGTCCTCTGCGGCTTGAGTGGCTGTGGACCACCCGCCATGCACCCTGTTTCTGCCTTGCTAAGAGTTCGACTAGCCCTCAAAGTTTCCTAAATAGCTATAAGGTCCTCCTGAAGTGTGGGGAGCCTATTAGGCTAGCGAGTGATTGCCATGTGTGCTCTGATTTTGCCTGCTGTGTATTGGAGTCGATCTTACCAGGCGCCTCTCCAAATGGGAGTTCCCAAGTCGAGATACCTGTCTTATTTAGTTTTCTATTGTTATGAAACCCCATGACCAACAGAAACTTGAGGCAGAAGTGTTTATTTGACTTCCTTATCTCAGGTTTCAGTCTTTCAAGGGAAACCAAGGCAAGAATCTTTAGGAAGGAACTGAAGCAGAGGCCATGGAGCAGTGCTGCTTATTGGCTTGCTCCCCTTGGCTTTCTCAGTTTGCGTTCTTATACAAGCTAAGACCACTTATCCAGGGGTGGCACCACCTACACTGATCTGGATCCTACCATATCTATTATTAATCAAGAAAATTCACTACAGTGTGGCCTAGATGCAATCTGATGGATGCATTTTCTCAACTGAGGGTCCCCTGTCCATACATCTTTAGCTTGTGTCAAGTTGACAAAACCCTGACCAGGACACTACCCTCTCAGTCCATCACTGCCATTCCGTCTCATATGATTACCTTCTGTGTTCAGCAGAGACTGTCCTTTGTGTGTTGTCAGATATCAGGCACCTACAGGGAAGTTTATGGAATGCTTGCATGGTGTTCCAAGCGAGCGCCTTTGTCTTGCTCACTTATCTGTCCATGCCCTTTCATTCTTCACTCCAAATCACATTCCCTGTGTGATCCTCTTGTTTTCAATGATAATGAAACATACAATAATTATCTATTTATTATGTTTTCAGCATTGCAAGTCGGGAAGATATCTGTCTTTAGAATTGCTATCAACAGCTGGGTGTGGTGGTGTATGCCTTTAATCCAGGAGATAGAGGCAGGCAGATCTCAGTGAGTTCAAGCCCAGTCTGGTCTAAAAAGTAAGTCTAGGACAGCCAGGGCCACACATAGAAATGCTGTCTCGAAAAACAAAATAACAACAACAAAACAAAACAAAACAAAAAATAGAATTGCTATCAACAGTTTTTAAATCATAAAACAAAGCACCTGCTCCCAGGTATAGAACAACAACCATCTCTGGTTTATGATCCTTGAAAATGGGAAGAACAGTAATTTTTTAAAAATTTAATTAATTTACTTTTATATTGGGAGATATGTGTGTAGAGTAGAGGACAATGATGTTCAAGAGTCCCTGTGGGAAGCAGGGATTGAAGTTAGGTCAACATTCTTTTGTAAAAACTATTTTTCTGTGTATTTTTAAGATCTTAAACAATGTGTTTTGATCATATTCATACTCCATCCCCTAACTCCTCTCAGATGCTCTTCTTCTTCTCCTCCTCCTCTTCTTCCTCCTCCACCTCCTCCTCCTCCTTCTAACCTATCAAGTCCAAATTGTGTTGTCCATGGATAAGGATGTGTGGCCTTTCAGTGGAGAATGGTTAACTTATCAGGGGCTAATTCTTAGGGAAAACTGACTCTTCCTCTCCCAGCAGCTATCAACTGCCAATGACTCTTCTGTTATGGGTGTAACTACATAGCCACCTCTGTTTTCCATGCTAGGATGTGGTCTAGCTTAAGTATCACAGGTCTTGTGTGTGTGCTGTCATAACCACTGTGAGTTCATACATGCAGTTGCCTTGCATCATATAAAAATTCTGACCTAACTATTAAAACCAAGAAACTAGACAGAAAGAAAAAAAAAAAGAATCTGAAGAAGGCACAAGAAAGGTAATAATAAAGTAAGGATAGAAATAAGTGAAATAAAAAACAGGTACATAATAAAATTTGCCTGTTAGCTGTGCCTTGAAAAATGTTGTAAATTTTTACTTGACCTAGATAAGAAAGAGATAGTGAGAGGGACAGACAGAAAGTACAAGTCATTAATATTATATATGAAAACAGACATCATTAAGCTTATATTTAACATGTTTTTTAAAAAAATTTATTTAATGTATATGCTCTATCTCCCTGTGGACCTCTATGTCAGAAGAGGGCATCAGATCACATAGATGGCTGTGAGCCACCTTAACATGGTTTTCTTATGCTCAGCTTTTAAAGTTCTTCCTATATTCTAGGTGTCAACCTGTTGTCAAATTTACAATCACTAAAGATTTTGTTTTCCCATTTTATAGGCTGCAATTCATATGATGGTGTTCTTTTCTGTATGGAATCTTTCAGCTTCATGAATTCCCATTTATCAATCATTGGTCTTCTTTTTTTAAATGTTTATTTGTTACTTCAAGTTACATTTCCATTACAGTCCCTTTCCTCCACCCCTTCCAGTTCCACCCTCCCACCCTTTCCCCCTTCTCCCACCTATCCTATTCCTCCAGTGTGGGGTGTCCCTATGTATCAGCCTCCCTCAGTGCAGCAGTCTATGAGGGATAAGAGCTTCTTCTTGCACTGGGGGCCTACATGGCAGGTCCACTAGGGAAAGTGTCCAACTAACAGGTAACAAAGTCTATGTTCCTGTTCCTTTCAGTTGGTTGGTTGTAGGATAGTTATCCTGTACTAACTGGCTAAAATTTAGCTATAAATGAATAGATGTCATGTGCATCTTTCTGGATCTGGGTTAGTTCCTTCAGGAGAAGCTTTTCTAGTTCCATCCATTTGGCAGCAAATTACATGGTTTCCTTGTTTCTAATAGCTGAGTAGTATTCCATTGTGTAAATGTACCAGTTTTTTTTTTTTTATTCATTCTTCTGTTGTGGGACATCTGGGTTGTTTCCAGTTTCTAGCTATTACAAATAAGGCTGCTATGAACATAGATGAGGAAACATCCTTGTGATTCCCTGAGGAGTCATTTCGATGTATACCCAGAAGTGGTATGGCTGGATCTTGAGGTAGGACTATTCCAAGTTTTCTAAAGATATCACCAGACTTATTTCCATAGTGGTTTTACAAGTTTGCACTCCCACTAGCAATGGAGGAGTGTTCTTCTTTCTTTCCAACCTCGCCAGTATGTGCTGTCATTTGAGTTTGATCTTAGCCATTCTGACAGGTGTGAGATGGAATCTCATAATTGTCTTGAGTTTCATTTCTCTGATGCTTAAGGATGTTAAGCATTTCTTCAAGTGTCTCTTGGCCATTAAAGATTCCTCTTTGTGAACTCTCAGTTTAGCTCTGTTCCCCATTTTTTTGATTGGGCTATTTGGTTTCTTTGTGTTTAGTTTCTTGGGTTCTTTATAAATTTTGGATATTGCCAGGCATAGTGGCACATACCTTTAATCCCAACACTCAGGGAGGCAGAGCCAGGTGGATCTCTGTGAGTTCAAGGGCAGCCTGGTCTACAAAGTGAGTCCAGGACAGTCAAGGATAAACAGAGAAACCCTGTCTTGAACCCCCCCCCCAAAAAAAAAAAGATAATAAATTTTGGATTTTAGCCCTCTGTCAGATGTGGGGTTGGTAAAAATCTTTTCACAGTCTGTAGGTTGCTGTTTTGTTCTAATGACAGTGTTCTTTGCCGTACAGAAGCTTGTCAGTTTCATGAGATCCCATTTATTGATTGTTGGTCTTAGAGCCTGAACTATTATTGCTCTATTCAGGAAGTTGTCACCTGTGCCAATGAGTTTGAGGCTTTTTCCCACTTTCTCTTCTATATGATTTAGTGTGTTAGAATTTGTGTTAAGGTCTTTGATTCACTTAGACTTAAGTTTTGTACAAGGTGATAAATAAAGATCTATTTGGATTATTTTATATGTTGACATCCAGTTAGACCAGCACTATTTGTTGAAGATGCTTTCCTTTTCCATTGTATGGTTTTGGCTTTTTGTAAAAAATTAGTGACTGTAGGTATGTGGGTTTATTTCTGGGTCTTCAATTCGATCCCATTGATCAACTGGTCTGTTTCTATACTAGTACCATGCTGTTTTTATTACTATTGCTCTGTAGTATAACAAAACGAAGGCACAACATACCCAAATCTTTGGGACACAATGAAAGCAGTGCTACAAGGAAAGTTCATAGCATGAAGTGTCTTAAAAAAGAAAATGGTGACAGCTCATATTAAAAACTTAACAGCAGAACTGGTAGCATTAGAAAAAAAAAATGATCAAACACTCCCAAAAGGAGCAGACATCAGGAAATCATCAAACTCAGGGCTGAAATCAACAACTTAGAATTAAAAAGAACAATACAAGGAATAGACCAAACCAAGGGTTGGTTCTTTGAGAAAATCAACAAAATAGACAAATCCTTAGCCAAACTAAAAAAAAGTAGAGAGAAAATACCCAAATCAACAAAATCAGAAATGAAAAGGGAGAAATAACAGACATTGAGGAAATTGAAAGAATCTTTAGGTCTTACTTCAGAAACCTGTACTCCACAAAATTTGTAAACCTAAGCGAAATGGACAATTTTCTTGATAGATTCCAACTACCAAACTTAAATCAAGAAATGGTTAACAAATTAAACAGCCCTATAACCCCCAAGGAAATAGAAATCATTAAAAGAATCATAATAGAATCATTAAAAGTCTCCCAACCAAAAAAGCTCAGGACCAGATGGTTCATCACAGAATTCTACCAGACCTTCAAAGAAGAGCTAATACTAATAACCAATAATCTTAAAAGTATTCCACAAAATAGGAACAGAAGGAACACTGCCATACTCTTTCTATCAGGCCAGAGTTACCCTGATACCTAAACCATACAAAGATCCAACAAAGAGAATTTCAGACCAATTTCCCTCATGAACATGAACACAAGAATACTTAATAAAATACTTGCAAGCTGAATCCAAGAACACATCAAAAGTATCATGCAACATGATCAAGTAGGCTTCATCCCAGGAATACAGGACTGGTTCAACACACAGAAATTCATCAACGTAATCTACTATATAAACTGAAATAAAGAAAAACTTATGATCATCTTGCTAGATGCTGAAAAAGCTTTTGACAAAATCTAACACCCCTTCATGCTAAAAGTTCTGGAGAGAACTGGCATACAAGGACCATACCTAGAAATAATAAAGGCATTATACAGCAAGCCAGTAGCCAATATCAAATTAAATGGAGAGAAACTTAAAGCATTTCCTCTAAAATCAGGGACAAGATAAGGATGCCTACTCCCCCATATCTCTTCAACATATTACTTAAATTTTAGCTAGTGTAATAAGACAACTAAAGGAGATCAGGGGGACACAAATAGAAAATGAAGATGTCAAAGTATCCCTATTCATAGATGTTATGATAGTATACATAAGTGACCCCAAAAATTCCACCTGAGAACTCCTACAACTGATAAACTCCTTCAGCAAGGTGACTAGATACAAAAATAATTCAAAATTTGGTAGCCCTTCTTTATACAAAAGATAAATGGGTTGAGAATGAAATTAGGGAAACAGCACCTTTCACAATAGCCACAAACAATATAAAATACCTAGAAGTAACTCTAACCAAGTAAGTGAAAGGACTGTATGACAAGACATTCAAGTCCTTGAAGAAAGAAATTGAAGAGGCCATCAGAAGATGGAAAGATCTCCCATGCTCATGGATAGGTAGGATCAACATAATAAAAATGGCCATCCTACCAAAAGCAATATACAGATTCAATGCAGTTCCTATCAAAATACCAACACAATTCTTTATAGACCTGGAAAGAATAAAAAACCCAGAATAGCTCGTCAATCCTGTACAATAAAACAAAACAAAAATCTAGCGATATCAGTATCCCTGATTTGAAGTTATACTACAAAGCAATGGTTGGTCTTAATGCCTGTGCTTTTGGAGTTCTATTTAGACAATTCATTCCAAAGAGTTCAATCTTTTTTTCTATATTCTCTTTTATTAGATTCAAAGTGTCTGGTCTTATGTTCTTGATATTCTTGGAGTGAGTCTTATGCAGGCTTATGAATTTGTTTTCATTTCTTTACATGCAGCTATTTTATTTGACCACTGCAATTTGTTGAATATGTTGTCTTTTCTCCAGTGCATCTGTGGCATCCTTGTCAAAAATTGGGTGTCCATAGGTATGTAGAGTTATGTTTGGGGATTTAATTTGATTTATTTGATCAACATGTCACTCCCCATACCATATCATTTGTCTTTATTACTATAGCTCTTTAATACAATTTAAAATGTGGGATAAACATATCTACAATAGTTCTTTTATTACTCAGGATTTTTTTTATCTATCCTGTTTTTGTTTTGTTTGTTTGGTGTGTGTGTTTGTGTGTGCATGTGTGTTTTTATATGAAGCTGAGGGGTTTTTTTTTCAATTTCTGTAGATTCTGTTGGAATTTTGCTAGGGATTATGTTGAATCTATAAATTACTCTTGGTAGGATATCCATTCACAATATTAATCCTACCAACCTATGACCATGGAATAGCATTTTGTCTTCTGGTGTCTTCTTCAATTTCTTCTTAAATGTTTTAAGGATTTTGTTCTATCAGCTTTTCAATTGTTTGATTAGAGTTATCACAAGAAAAACTTTTTGATAATATTGTGAATGGTACTGTTCCCCTGATTCTTTCTTATTATGGTTGCCATTATTATACAGGAAGACTACTGATTTTTATATACTTATTTTGTAACCTGCTAGTTTACTAAAGTATTATCAGCCATAGTTTCTTGGTGGAGTTTTCCAGGTCTTTTATGCATAAAAATCTTATCATATATAAATAAGGACATTTTGAATTCTTCTTTTCCTATTTGTATCCACTTGATCTCCTTCAGTTGCTTTATTGCTCTAGCTAAGACTTTAATTACTATATTGAATAGGTATGGAGAGAGTTGACAATCTTATCTTGTTTCTGATTTTAGTGGAATTACTTTCAAAATTCTCTCCATTTAGGTTGATGTTGGTTGTGGGCTTATTGTAAATTGTCTTTATTATGTTGCAGTATATCCCTTGTATCTCTAATCTCTTTAAGACTTTTGTCATGAACGGGTGTTGGATTTTGTCAAAGGCCCTTTCTGCATCTAATAAGATAATCATGTGGCTTTTAAAAAATCTCATTTGTATAGTGAATTACATTCATTGATTTCCATATATTGAATCATCCCTTCATCTCTGGGATGAAGCCTACTAGATCATGATGGATGATCTTTTTGATGTGTTCTTATATTCAGTTTGCAGGTATTTTATTGAGAAGTTTTGTAAATTTTGATAACGTTGGGTAACCATAGTTGTGTGGGTACAGTTTCATAGTCCCCTCCTTTTGGGTCACTCTGAATCACCCCATAGCTGCTAGTCAGGGACTAACACCTTCTCTTAGATTGTCACTCTTTCTCTAAGACTCAAAGGTTCTTAGCCCATCCTTACAAGGTATTGTCCAGTAACTATGGTTGGAAGACACAAATCAGACTCTACCTTCAAGATTCACCAGATGCTACCAATTGCATGAATGATACCAATTTTCTTCTATTCCTGAAGAAAGATTGTTGAATAAGTGCCTTAAAGGATGTACTCCTGAAGTGTTGACTGAGGACCTGCCCCAGAGATTGTGTTCCTGACAACTGAGGACCTGCCCCAGAGACTGTATCTTTCTAAAAGGTTAGGATTAGTTGTTAGATAATAGCTGTTAGAGGTATTAATAGTTTTAGTTGTTAGGTAACTGAGATTGTAGTCATTCTTAGGAATACCAGTTAGGTAATTGTTTATATTTATTATAAGTGCATATAGTTATTAATAAATATATATTGGATAATTAAAAAGATTCATCTTTTAACATGAATTGTATTGGATTTTGTTAAAGACCTTTTCTGCATATATTAAGACAATCATATGATTTTTTTCAGGCAATTTATATGGTTTATTACATTTATGAACTTACATATGTTGAATCAAACCTTACATTTCAGAGAGAAAGCCAACTTCGTCATGGTGGATAATCTTTTTGACGTATATTATTGTACTCAGTTCAGAAACTTACTGTGCAGTTCATTATTTTCTGACAAAGATAAAGCAAATTTTATTTTGTATTTTTTATGAAAATGTGAGTTGTAGACACATGGGCTGGATAAACTGTATGGCTTAAAAGTTAAGAGTACTAAGTCCGTAGCTAGCTTGCCTATCTGGTTCCCAATGACCTTGGGCCAATTCTTCACCCTCTGTGTCCTTCAGTTCCTCACCTGTAAAGCAATGACAATATTATCTACATGAGAGAAAGAATAAAATTACCTCATGTATGCCCAGCTCTTTAAATGAACACAGTACATAGTTAGTGCATTTTGTTGGTTTTTAAGAAGAATCTGTTTTAAATTCAGTCTTAGATTGCACTATTTCAGGCATGCACTTCTTGCTGCTAAAATATTCCTTTCTGGAATCTGATTATAACATAGAGGAGAGAGCAAGATCCAATTTAATCATGTTTCATTATACTAAGTAATTACCTATCTATAGGCTTCTTTATGGAATGTCTTAGATGTTGTAGGACTGTCAAAGTCAGAGCCAAGTCATTGGTTGAATTTTTGTGAACCCAGGTGGGATATTTGCCTTGGATTATTTAACTAGTGAACTCATCTCCAATACACTAGTAAGTCACATCTCTTTATATGGAATAGTAGATCACTACACTGTGCATCAAAATCAAGGACAACTGAGCCTCTGTCTGAGGGGTAGTCCACCTGGATGTGTCTGCACTGCAGCATTAATTACCCCAACTCCACACCATGATTCTTGTCTAATTCTTTTTTTTAATACTTTATTTTTTTATTTCTTCAAGTTACATCTCAGTTACAATCCCTTCCCTACTCCCCCTTCCTGTCCCACCCTTCCACCCTCTTCCCCCCAACAGCTTCCCCTTTCAGTCCAACAAATGGTTCCTTCTCTTATAACAGTAAATACTATACAAAACAACAGAAATAAATATGCCACATTTATGAAAGTTAAATGGCCCAGTATACATTCCCAATGTCCAGTTCATACATATTTGGCCCCTGAATTTAACATTCTACCATCTAACCATCTCCATGAGTTTAAAGGTCTATATCTGACTCAGCTTTCATACTAACTTGCATCACTATTAAAAACATCTTCTTAGATCCAGAACACCCTCTTGATTCCTAAACAACTCAAAATTTAACTATGAGACTCTAGCTGTCTATTCTTCAACCATGTCAGAGACCTGAGAGGGATAAATATATTTGATTGTATAGGAAGTGCAGGGCCTGCAGCTTCCAAAACTAAGAAATGACATACCAGTGGCTGCCTGGACAGTTCCCATTTGCTCTCCATACGTTACAGCATCAATCTTCAGCCTTTTGGTCCTGTTTTTCTGACAGACATTTATTGTAGAGCAGGGATTATGAAGGACTTACCTACCCTGTCTTGGCAGAGCTAGGCTGTCGACTTCCCTGCTACCAAGTTTTGTCCTTTTTGGACAGCAGTCTGTCTACAGTTGAAGCAAGGGGTTTTTTCATGCCAAGAGATAGGCTTGCCCCTAATTCAACCATCTCACACTGGAGATTCTTTGATGCTTATCTTCTACTTGGAGTAGAATAGGGGGTGCTGTCAGGAGGTGATATGTCTTGATATCAAAAAAAATCTTAATTTAAGATAACATCTTTGAATGCCATATTCTGCAGATCTCTTGGGGTTTTTGAAGATGCTCTGTCTATCTCTTGTATTTAGATAAGCAAATGTTGCTTATCTCTTAACAACTTGATTTCTGAGTAGCTTAGAGAATGTCTGTGATAGACTGTCATAGTAGCTAACAAAGTGACATGCTTGCATGACTAGGAGTTTGTATTTCTTAACTATCCTAAACAGTTTAAGATGGTTGGTATCAAGAGGCCAGTGCTTCACATTTCATTGTTAAGTATCTCTAGGTACAATACAATTAGGAGGCGTTACCGTTAATTTTGTATCAATATACAAAGATCTATTCCAATGTGGCTAAATATACTCTTAATTTTGTATCAATATACAAAGATCAGTGCCTATGTAGCCCAATACAATCTTAATATTATGTCAATATACAAGGGTCAATACCATTGTGGCCAACTATAATCTTAATTTTGTATCAATATACAAAGATCAATACCGATGTAGTCCAATACAATCTCAATTTTGCACAATAAACAATGGTCAATACCACTTTAGCCAAATATAATACTAATTTTGTATCAATATACAAAGGTATAAGGGCATATTCAATAATCTGTCCCTTCTTCTTGGTCCTTCTCATACTATGTCTATGTCTCATTTTTCTCAAGTCCGTGCACTCCTACATAGGAGAGAAAGAAGGATATAGAAAAGGAAAAAAAAGGAAGTCCCTGGGTCTAACCTCGAAAGCCCATTTAACAAGACCATTTAACAGCTTGTAGTCTCTTCCCCTAAATAACAAAGTTTTCAGTTATCCTGCAAATAACCAAAAGGTGGGCGGAAAAACACCCTCTCCACCCTCTGGGCATGGGACATCGCTCTATTAAAATGACTTCCTGCTGATTTGGGTCGTAGTAAACCTGTTTGGGGCCCAAACCAGAATGGAAAAATGGTGAAAAATGTTAGTACAATCCTTTTATGTTCAGTCCTTCTGTGCTCAGCTGTTTAGATGTCCTAAGGAGTTTGTAGGCAGAAGCTGATCTTCCAGGCTTTACTGAAGTTCTGGCTGGGGCAGTGTGTAGAGCTGAACGGTCTTAGAGATTTTGAGTTGTTGTGGTTGTAGACTTTTGATGGAAACAGCTATTGAGGAAGTCTGTAAGGCTGAATCATCTGGGCCACTCATCATCTTTGGTATCTGATTCTGTTTTCTGTTGAGGTTTCCGTTGTCCAGTTGTCCCTGGGTTCCTTGAATGGATGCTTTGAATCTCCTGGAAAGATAAGAACAGAGCCCTGACCTAATCCTAACTCTGGGACAATTACCCTTTTTTTTTGGGGGGGGGTTAGGTAATATTTCTCCTGAAGCAAATTTGTTTTTTTGACAATATACAAAGTATTATCTTTCAATCTGGGTTAAAGAAGAAATTATTCTGTTATTTTGGAGCTAAACAAGCTTTAGTGTATAAATTTTGAGATCTCAAAGGACAATTTGTTTGTATTGAGTAGGCCTTTTGTAAGTACCTTTTAAACATAGGTCCTTCCAAATCCTATGTGTGTGTCTCTGCATTCTAATTATTGGGATCAAAGACCTGTGGTTCCCATCTGAAGGGATTAAAGATGTGTTCCACCACTCCTGGATCGAAGTTTTTCTTTATTTAGAGTTTGTTTTGTATCAGGCTGACCTTGAGCTCTGAGATCTGCCTGTTTCTGTCTCTAGTGTGTTGGGATTAAGGGTGTACTCTTCTTGAATGATGGGATTAAGGGTGTGCACCCTCACCACTCTGTTCCGTGTAACTCTAGAATTTATAAGACCACTAAGTCTATAGTGCTCCTCCCGTCTCTGCTGAAGTTAAAGGCATGGGTTAACACCACATTCTTCATGTATTTTACCTTAGCTCTAAGTTTTTTCGACTCTTTTTTTTTCCTTTTTTTTTTATACTTTATTTTTTTTTCTTCAAGTTACATCTCAGTAACAAACCCCTCCCTATTCCCCCTTCCTATCCCGCCCTTCTACCCTCTTTCCCCCAGAAGTTTCCCCTTTCAGTCCAACAGATGATTCCTTCTCTTATAACAGTAAGTATTATACAAAACAATAGATATAAATATGCCACATTTATGAGAGTAAATTGGCCCAGTATACCTTCCCAATGTCCAGTTTATACATATTTGGCCCCTGACTTTAACATTCTACTATCAAACCAACTCCATGAGTTTAAAGGTCTATATGTGACTCAACATTCATACTATCTTGCAACACACGGTTAAGAGTATCTTCTTAGATCTATAACACCCTCTTGATTCCTAAACAGTTCAAAATTTAACTATGAGACTCTAGCTGTCTATTCTTCAACCACCTCAGAGACCTGAGAGGGATAAATATATTTGTTTATATAGGAAGTGCAGGGCCTGCAGCTTCCAAAACTAAGAAAGAACATTCCAATGACTGCCTGGACAGTTCCCATTTTCTCTCCATACATTCCAGCATCAATCTTCAGGCTTTGGGTCCTGTTTCTCTGACAGACATTTGTTGTAGAGCAGGGATTATGAAGGACTTACCTACCCTGTCTTGGCAGAGTTAGGCTGTCGACTTCCCTGCTATCAAATTTTGTCCTTTTTGGACAGCAGTCTGTCTGCAGTTGGTGCAAGGGGTTTTTTTCATGCCAAGAGAAAGGCTTACCACTAATTGAACCATCTTACACTGGAGGTTCTTCGATGCTTATCTTCTACTTGGAGTAGAATAGGGGGTGCTGTCAGGTGCTGATATGTCTTGATATAAAAAAAAACCTTGATTTAAGATAACATCTTTGAATGCCATATTCTGCAGATCTCTTGGGGTTTTTGAAGATGCCCTATCCATCTCTTGTATTTAGATAAGCAAATGTTGCTTGTCTCTTAGCAACTTGATTACTGGGTAGTTTAGAGAATATCTGTGATAGACTGTCATAGTAACTAACAAAGTAACATGTTTGCATGACTAGGAGTTTGTTTTAACTATCCTAGACCATTTTAGATGGT
This sequence comes from Lophiomys imhausi, assembly GCA_907164525.1. Classification (NCBI taxonomy): domain Eukaryota; kingdom Metazoa; phylum Chordata; class Mammalia; order Rodentia; family Muridae; genus Lophiomys; species Lophiomys imhausi. The sequence goes on from CAJQZJ010033718.1 coordinate 1,311,288, forward strand.
TGGTATCAAGAGGTCAGAGCTTCACATTTTATTTTTAAGTATCTCTAGGTATGATACCATTGGGAAGCATTATCTTTAAATTTGTATCAATATACAAAGATCTATTCAATTGTGGTTAAATATACTCTTAATTATGTATCAATATACCAAGATCAATGCCTATGTAGCCCCATATAATCTTAATATTACGTCCATATTCAAGGGTCAATACCATTGTGGCCAACTATAATCTTAATTTTGTACCAATATACAAAGATCAATACCGATGTAATCCAATACAATCTTATTTTTGCACAATAAACAATGGTCAATACCACTTTAGCCAAATAAACTACTAATTTTGTATCAATATACAAAGGTATAAGGGCATATTCAATAATCTGCTCCTTCTTCTTGGACCTTCCTGTACTATGTCTATATCTCATTTTTCTCAAGCCCATGCACTCCTACATAGGAGAGGAAGAAGGATAGAGAAAAGGAAAAGTAGGAATTCCCTGGGGCTAACCTCCAAAAACCATTAAGACAGGACCACTTATCAGCTTGTAGTCTCTTCCCCTACATAACAGAGTTTTCAGTTATCCTTCAAATAACCAAAAAGAAGGGTGGAGAAACACCCTCCCCACTCTCTGGGCATGGGACGTCGCTCTCTTAAAGTGACTTCCTGCTGATTTGGGTCGTAGTAGACCTGTTTGGGGCCCGAACCCAAATGGGAAAAATGATTAAAAATGTTAGTACACTCCTTTTATGTTCAGTCCTTCTGTTCTCAGATGTTTAGATGACCTAAGGGGTTTGTAGGCAGAAGCTGATCTTGCAGGTTTCACTGAGGTTTCTGTCAGGGCATTGTGTAGAGCTGAGCGGTCCCAGTGACATTGGATTGCTGTGGTGGTTGCAGGCCCCCGATGGAGACAGCTATTGAGGAAGTCTGCCAGGCAGAATCAACTGGGTCACTTGTTCTCCTTGGTGCCTGATTCTGCTCTCTGCTGAGGATTCCGCTGTCCAGCTGTCCCCGGGCTCGCCTAATGGACACTTCGATTCTCCTGGAACGATAAGAACAGAGCCCAGCCGCAATCCCAAACCTGGGACAATTGCCCTCTTTTTTTTTTCTGGGGAGGGGTGATGTGGGGGGTTAGGTAGTACTTCTCCTGAAGCAAATTTGGCCTTCTGACAACATACAAAGCGTTATCTTTCAATCCAGGTTAAAGAAGAAATCATTCTGTCACCTTGGAGCTGAACCAGCTCTAGTGTATATATTTTGAGATCCCAAAGGACAATCTGCCTGCATCGAGACGGCCTTTTGTAGGTAGCCTCCAAACCTAGGTCCCTCCAAATCCCATGTGTGTGTCTCTGAACTCTAATTATTGGGATCAGGGACCTGTGTTTCCCATCTGAAGGGATCAAAGATGTGTTCCATCACTCCTGGATCGAAGTCTTTCTCTATTTAGAGTTTGCCCTGCATCATGCTGACCCTGAGCTCTGTGATCTGCCCGTTTCTGTCTCCAGTGTGCTGGTAGCTGGGACCAAGGGTGTACTCTTCTTGAATGGTCGGACCAAGAGTATGCACCCTCACCACCCCGCTCCGTATGACTCCAGAATACATAAGACCACCAACTCTACGGTGGCTCCCCCCCCATCTCCGCTGAAGTCAAAGGCATGGGCCAATACCATAATTCTCTTGTATTTTACCTTAGTTCCACGTCTTCTCTACACCTGGAGGTCTGCAAAACCAGGCCGAATGGCTGTATCCTCTGTTCCATTCACAGTGTTTCAGCCCTGCCCCCTGCCTTTTTTTTTTTTTTTTAGTTAACAAATTTATTTGTTTGTTGCTTCAGGTTACATCCTTATCATATTGTCCTCTTTTCCCGCATCCCAGCCCCACCCTCCCATGCTCTACCCCCTGTCCCTTCTGTCTTGTTCCTCTGCTGTGGAGTGTCCCTGCCTAACATTCTCTCACCACAGATCAGGAGTCATATGAGGGCCAAGAGCCTCTTCATTCACCGGGGGCCTACGAGGCAGTACTGCCAGTGAATGGTGTCTCATTGCTACTGGGGGAATACTAAAAAAAAGACCAACAAACACACAAACCCACAAAAACAAAGAATATCAACAAAAAAAGAGAGGAAAAGAGAAGGGAAAAGGAAAAAGAAAAAAAGAAAAAAAGAAGGAAAAAGAAAAAGATAAAAAAAATTATGTCCTTGTTCCTTTTGATGTGTTGGTTGTAGTACAGATATCCTGTACGATATAGTTAAAATCCTACTATAAGTGAATAGATGCCATGTGCATCCTTCTGAGTCTGGGTTAGCTCACTCAGGATGAGCTCCTCTAGATCCATCCATTTGGTTACAAATTGCATGATTTCATTGTTTCTGATAGCTGAGTAATATTCCATTGTATAGATGTACCACAATTATTTTTTAATCCATTCTTCAGTTGAGGGTCATCTGGGTTGTTTCCAATTTCTAGCTATTACAAATAAGGCTGCTATGAACATAGATGAGGAGACTTCCCTATGTCTCCGTGAGAGGTCCTTTGGGTGTATACCCAGAAATGGTATGGCTGGGTCCTGAGGCAAGGTTATTCCTAGATTTCTAAGATATCGCCAGACAGACCTCCACAGTGGTTGCACGAGCCTGCACTCCCACCAGCAATGGAGTAGGGTACCCCTTTCTCCACACCCTCGCCAGCATGCGCTATCATTTGAGCTCTTTATTTTAGCCATTCTAACAGGTGTTAGGTGGAATCTCAGGGTCGTCTTGAGTTGCATTTCTCTGATGATTGAGGATGTTGAACATTTCTTCAGGTGTCTCTCAGCCCTTTTCTTGGCATTTAGTTTCTTGAGTTCTTTGTAGATTTTAGATAACAGCCCTCTATCAGATGTGGGGTTGGTGAAGATTTTCTCCCAGTCTGTTGGTTGATGTTTTGTTCGAATGACAGTGTCCTTTGCTTTACAGAAGCTTTTCAGTTTCATGAGGTCCCATTTATTGATTGTTCATCTCAGGTCCTGAGCTGTTGGTGTTCTGTTCAGGAAGTTGTCACCTGTGCCAATGAGTTCGAGGGTTTCTCCTACTTTTTCTTCTAGTATCTTTAGTGTGGCTGGCCTTATGTTAAGGTCTTTGATCCACTTGGAATTACGTTTTGTACAAGGTGATAGGTATGGGTCTAATTTCATTCTTTTGCAAGTGGACATCCAGTTGGACCAGCACCATTTGTTGAAGATGCTCTCCTTCCATTGTCCCGTTTTGGCTTCTTTGTCAAAGATTAGTTGGCCATAGGTTTGTGGATCCATGTTTGGGTCTTCAATTCGATTCCATTGATCCACTGGTCTGTTTCTATACCAGTACCATGCTGTTTTTATTACTGTTGCTCTGTAGTACAGCTTGAAATCTGGGATGGTGATACCTCCAGATGTTTTTTCATTGGACAGGATTGATTTAGCTATTCTGGGCTTTTTGTTGTTCCATATGAAGTTGAGAATAGCTTTTTCCAGGTCTATAAAGAATTGTGTTGGTATTTTGATAGGAATTGCATTAAATCTATATATTGCTTTTGGTAGGATAGCCATTTTTATTATGTTGATCTTACCTATCCATGAGCATGGGAGATCTTTCCATCTTCTAAAGGCCTCTTCCATTTCTTTCTTCAGGGGCTTGAAGTTCTTGTTATATAGGTCCTTTACATGCTTGGTTAGAGATACCCCCAGGTATTTTATGTTGTTTGTGGCTATTGTGAAGGGGGTTGTTTCCCTTATTTCTTTCTCGGTATATTTGTTTGTTGTATAAAGAAGGGCTTCTGATTTTTTTGAGTTAATTTTGTATCCAGCCACCTTGCTGAAGTTGTTTATCAGCTGTAAGAGTTCTTTGGTGGAGTTTTTGATATCGTTTATGTATACTAACATATCATCTGCGAATAGGGATAATTTGACTTGTTCATTTCCAATTTTTATCCCTTTGATCTCCTTTAGTTGTCTTATTGCTCTAGCAAGGACTTCAAGTACTATATTGAAGAGATATGGTGAAAGTGGACATCCTTGTCTTGTCCCTGAATTTAGAGGAAATGCTTCAAGCTTCTCTCCATTTAATTTGATGTTGGCTACTGGCTTGCTGTATATTGCCTTTATTATTTCTAGGTATGGTCCTTGTATGCCTGTTCTCTCCAGAACTTTTAGCATGAAGGGGTGTTGGATTTTGTCAAATGCTTTTTCTGCATCTAGCGAGATTATCATGTGGTTTTTTTCTTTCATCATGTTTATGTGGTGAATTACATTGATAGACTTTCGTATATTGAACCATCCCTGCATTCCAGGGATGAAGCCTACTTGATCATGGTGTATGATACTTTTGATGTGTTCTTGAATTTGGTTTGCTAGTATTTTATTAATTATTTTTGCATCTATGTTCATGAGGGAGATTGGTCTGAAGTTCTCTTTCTTTGTTGGGTCTTTGTGTGGTTTAGGAATCAGAATGACAGTGGCCTCATAGAATGAGTTTGGCAGTGATCTTTCTGTTTCTATGTGGTGGAAGAGTTTGAAAAGTAATGGTGTTAGTTCCTCTTTGAAGGTCCGGTAGAATTCCATGCTAAAGCCATCTGGCCCTGTGCTTTTTTTGGTTGAGAGATTATTAATGACTGTTTCTATTTCCTTAGGTGTTATTGGGCTGTTTAAGCTGTTAATCTGATTTTGATTTAGTTTTGGTAGGTGGAATTTATCGAGGAAATTACCATTTCGCTTAGGTTTTCAAATTTAGTGGAATATAGATTTTTAAAGTAATGCCCGAATATTTTCTGGATCTCCTCAATGTCTGTTGTTATTTCTCCCCTTTCATTTCTGATTTTGTTGATTTGTGTTCTTTCCCTTTGCCTTTTAGTTAATTTGGCTAGGGGTCTGTCTATTTTGTTGATTTTCTCAAAGAACCAACTCTTGGTTTCATTGATTCTTTGTACAGTTCTTTTTGATTCTAAGTTGTTGATTTCAGCTCTAAGTTTGATGATTTCCTGTCTTCTGCTCTTCTTGGGAGTGTTTGTTTCCTTTTTTTTCCAATTCACCCAGCTTAGCTGTTAGTTCACTAATATGAGCTGTCACAATTTTCTTTTTGAAAGCACTTAGTGCTATGAACTTTCCTCGTAGCACAGCTTTCAATGTATCCCATAGGTTTGGGTATGTTGTGTCTTCATTGTCGTTGGATTTTAAGAAGTCTTTGATTTCCTTCCTTATTTCTTCCCTGACCCAGTGGTCATCCAGTAAGGAGCTGTTCAATTTCCATGTGTGTGTAGGCTTTCTGTTGATTCTTTTACTGTTGAAGACCAGCTTTATTCCGTGGTGGTCTGATAAGATACAAGGTGTTATTTCAATTTTCTTGTATCTACTGAGACTATCTTTGTGACCAATTATGTGGTCGATTTTGGAGAAGGTTCCGTGGGGTGCTAAGAAAAAGGTGTATTCCTTTGTGTTTGGGTGAAACGTTCTGTAGATATCTGTTAGGTCCATTTGTTTCATGATCTCTGTTAGACTCAATATTTCTCTGTTTGTCTTCTGTCTTGATGATCTGTCCTTTGTTGTGAGTGGGGTGTTGAAGTCTCCCACTACTAATGTGTTGTGATCGACGTGCGCTTTAAGTTTTAGAAGTGTTTCTTTTACGAAAGTAGGTGCCTTTGTATTTGGGGCATAGATGTTCAGTATTGAAATTTCCTCTTGATGAATATTCCCTTTAATGAGTATATAGTGCCCTTCTTTGTCTTTCTTCATTAACTTCAGTTGGAAGTCTGTTTTGTTTGATATTAGGATGGCTACTCCAGCTTGCTTCCTGGGTCCATTTGCTTGGAAAACCTTTTCCCAACCCTTTACTCTGAGGCAGTGTCTATCTTTTGTAGTTAGATGTGTCTCTTGTATACAGCATATGGAAGGGTCTTGCTTGAGGATCCACTCTGTAAACCTATGTCTTTTTATTGGGGAGTTGAGTCCATTGATGTTGATGGATATTAGTGACCTGGGGTTGTTATTTCCCATTAGTTTGGTATAGGCGGTGGTTCTGTTCCTCTTTTGATTTAGTTGCTAATGGGTTTTCTATTCCCTTTGTTTTCTTGGGTTGAGTTTTCTTCTCTGGGTTGGGATTTTCCTTCTAGGATTTTCTGTAGGGCTGGGTTTGTGGGTAGATATTGTTTAAATTTAATTTTGTCATGGAATATCTTGTTTTCTCCATCTATGTTGATAGAGAGTTTTGCTGGGTAAAGTAGTCTGGCTGGGCATCTATGATCTCTTAGGACTTGTAGTATATCTGACCAGGCCCTTCTAGCTTTTATCGTTTCTGGGGAGAAGTCAGGTGTAATTCTGATGGGTCTGCCATTGTATGTGACTTGACCTTTTTCTCTTACAGCTTTTAATATTCTTTCTTTGTTCTGTACATTTGGGGTTTCAATTATTATGTGGCGAGAGGAGTTTCTTTTCTGGTCTCATCTGTTTGGTGTTCTGTATGCCTCTTGGATTTTTATTGGCATCTCTTTTTTCAGGTTTGGGAAGTTTTCCTCTATGATTTTGTTGAAGATATTTCCTGGACCTTGGAGTCGGGAGTCTTCTCTTTCCTCTATACCTATAATTCTTAGGTTCCGTCTTTTCAATGAGTCCTTGATTTCTTGGATGTTGTGGGTGAGAGATTTTTTAGCCTTCTCATTTTCTTTGGATGATGTACTGATTTCTTCCACTGAATCTTCCATGCCTGAGATCCTGTCTTCCATCTCTTGCATCCTATTGTTGATACTCACATCCGTAGTTCCTGTTCTCTTTCCTTGGTTCTCCACTTCCTCTTTTAACTCTGACTGTGTTTTCTTTATTGTTTCTATTTCTATTTTCATGTCTTGTATGGTTTTGTTCGTTTTGTACATTTCCTTCTCCAGCTTGCTTGTTTTTGTATGAAAATCTTTCATGGCCTTTTCCTTTTCCTGTTCAAGCTCTGTCACCTTGGCTTGGAGCTCTTTAATGGTGTTGTTCCTTGTTTTGATTTGTAGAATTGTGGTTTCCTTGAATTCCTTCATAGATTTAAGTTCTTCTTGCAGGGACTCTATCACTTTCCATACTGCAGAGTTGTCAATGTTTTCATGTGTTTCTGTTGGTGTGTGGTCATCCGAATTGGATGAGCTAGGGTGGTTCTGCTTTGTTGCAGTCATAATTCCTTGATTTCTATTTTTTTTTTTTGACCTTTCACCATTGGATGCATTTAGCTGTCTGTTTTCTGTGTTTGGAACCACAGTGGATGATTTGGTGCAGGGGACGAGTTACTTGGCTATCTGTCGTTGCTTACAGGGGGATTTCAAGGTCACTGTGATTTTAATGGCCAGAGGCACTGTGATCTGGTGCAGCGTATTCCCAGGTTGTGAGTAATGAACCAGGATTGTTTCACTGCTCCCAATTCAGACTTCTCTATGTTGCACTCTGAGTTATCAGCCTGTAATGGTTCTGATGATATGGGCCTGTTTGCCCAGGCACAAATTCTGTGGGCTTTGTTTGTCTTCCCGGAGGCTGACAGGGTCTGGCTCCACACCTGATATGTCTGGATTTTCCAGGATACAGCTATGGTCCCGATTTCTGGTTTCTCTCTAGTCTTCTCGCCACAGGGCTGGACCCTGTGTCTAATTCCCTTCTTGTCTGCGCCGCCACGGTCCCGTGGGTACCTCAAGCCCCAGATCCTCCGGCTGCCTGAGTGCACCTCTCGTCCCAGCAGCTCCGCCGTGGGTGCACGGACCCCTGGTCCCACCCACGCCTGTCTCTCTCCCTTGATGACCTGCCGTGGACTGGCGGGAATTTGGCCCTGCCAGCAGTGCTCTCTCCCCAGCTGCGCTATCCTGAGTGTGGGAGATTTGGCCGCTCCCTCCTGCTTTTGTGTTCCCTGCTTCCTGCGCTCTCTCGGAACCTCCCGCCCTCCGCTTTACAAGCGGCTGCTGCGGACCACCCGCTGAGCCCCCTGTTTGTTCCTTGCTAAGGCTTCCACTATCTCGCAACCTTTTCTAAGTGGGTATAAGTTCAGCCTGATGTGTGGGGAGCCCAATAGGCCAGCGATCTATGGCCAAGTGGACCCTGATTCTGTCTGCTGTAAGTTGGGATCGATCTTACCAGGCGCCTCTCCAAATGGGAGTTCCCGAGTCCCCGGTTTAGTGGCCTCCGTGTCTGTGAGAGATGGGGAGAGCCTTGCCCTGGGACTTTTAACAGTCCCTTGGGAGCTGTGAGCGTTCCCGGGGGGGGTCTAGCCCCTCCAGTTTTTGCACAGTGCCCAGTAACTCTGTGTTTTTTATGGCTCTTTTTTCCCCCGCGTTCAGAATGCGTCAGTGTAGGTCGCCGCCATCTTCGCTCCGTCCTAGTTGGGAGATTTTTAATTACTGAAACAATTTCACTGGGGATTGTGGGTTTTCTATTTTGTTCTGTCATTTAAAACAGTTTTTTTCGTATAATATATTCTGGTTATGGTTTCCCCTCACCCTATTCCTCCCAGTTCCTTCCCATCTCCCTTCCCATCTGGATCCACATCTTTTTTGTCTCCCCTTAGAAAACAAACAGGCATCTGAAGAATAATAATGGTAAAATATAATGAGATAAATAAGCAACAAGTTAATCAAATATGACCAAACAACTAAACAAGAAAAAGAGCCCAAGAAAAAAATCCAGAAACATATAAATCCAGAAACACACAGGTTGGAACACTCAGAAATCCCATAAAAACTCAAAAAAGCCAAAATGTATACAAAGAAAAAACAAACAACAGACATATAAACAAAAGAAACAAAACAAAAACCACCCTGATTATGAGACAAAATCCAAAACCAAAACCAAAACCAAAAATAACTCTCCTAAGATTCCATTTGAGTTCATTTATGTTGGCCATCTATTGCTGGACATGTGGCCTACCCTTAAGAGCAGTTTATTTTCCCAGTGACACTCCCTTGGTGAAAATTAGTTTTTTATTTGCAAGTGGCTATCAATTGGAGATAGCTTCTGGGTTGGGGATGGGATGTGTGTCCACTTCTCCATTCAGCTCTAGGACCCCATCTGGTGCAGATCCATGCTGGCCCTATGCAGGGTGCCTCAGTCTCTGTGAGTTCAAATGTGCATCAGCCCTATCATATCTAGAAGACCTTGAATCCTTGGTATTCCTCATCCAGTCTGGCTCTTATGTTCTTTATGCCTCCTCTTGTTCAGAGTCCCCTTAGTTATGAGGGCAGGGATTTGATGGAGACACATCTTTTAGGACAGAGTGTTTCAAGGTCCCTCACTCTATGCGTATTTTCTAGCTGTGGATCTCTGTATTTGTTCCCATGTGCTGTAGGAGGAAGCTTCTCTGATGATGGCTGAGCAAGCAACAATCTGAATATAGTAGAATGTCCTTAGGGTTCATTTTACTGCTATGTTAGTGGAACAGTAGTATGTAGTTTTCCCCTTGGTCTCTGGCCTATTCAGTCTCAGGTTCTTGATCACCTAAGCAGTATTGGATTGGGTTCTATGTCATGGAGTAGACCTTAACTCAAATCAGATATTGGTTGTTTGCCACTATGAGCTCGGTGTAACTATTGCATCAGCATATCCTGTAGGTAGGTCTTGCAGAGCAAAGAGTTTGTAGCTGGGTTTGTCCTTATCTGTTTTTGATAGCATATAGACTATCTTTCAGTAAATATGAATACCAGTCATATTACTGGTGTTAGTAAAATCATAGAAAAAAAATTAGCAATTTTTTTTTTAGAGATGAGAGCTGTCAATAGCTTCTACTGTATTAGGTTCCATATGACCTCTCAAATGACCCTCAGTTTTAGCTGTCCCTCTCCCTAGTCACTCATTTGTCCCCTCTTTCCTTCTTCTTCCTGATTGATCAGGTTTCTATTCTGTTAATTTAAGCCACATTTTGATTATCTCTTGGTATGTCCATTTTTGTATATTGTTTTTTATTTTTGTTTCGTTGATGCCTTCAAGTGCATCATTAAATTATTGATTTTTATATTACTCATTTTTTTAAAATGTAGTCATTAAACACTATAAATATTCCACCCAGGACTGCCTATGTTGTGCCCTACAGATTTTGGTATATTGTGTGTGTTCATTATCATTCAATCCTAGGAAGCCTTTAATTTTCTTCATTTTTCCCTTAGCACAATTGTCAATCAGTATCTTGTTTCTATGTGTTTGTATACTTTCTATAGTTTTTATTTCTGTTGATATCCAATTTTGTTCCATTTTTGTTATATGTAATACAGGATGTGATTTAGATTTTTCTGTATTTGTTGATATTTGCTTCATTTCCTAATATGTGATCTGTTGAAGAGACTGGTTATTCTTTAGTTTTTGATCAATATTCTGCATGTTGGTAGTAGGAACTGAACCTGGATCCTCTAGAACAGCATCTAGTGCTCTTAACTGCTGAGCCATTACTCCAGTCTTTTATTTTTTATTTTTATGTTTTATCTATGATATGTAGTGGAGTCTTTGTGTTCTCATCTTTTGTACCTGATTTTCTCTGTACATCTTGATCCTGCATGGGCATCTCTTTCTCTATATTTGTGATTTATTTCTATGATTTTACCTATCTCCATGCCGTTGTTATTGTTTTCCTTTTCTTCTTTTAAGTTCATTTTTCAGAGTTAGGCCTTTTTGTGGTGTCCCCAAATTCTATGTTATCAGGTCTGTTCAATTTTTTAAAAAAATTTATTTATTCACGTATTTTTATGTATGAATGCTCATTCTGCATGTATGCCTACATGACAGAAGAGGGCATCAGATCCCATTATAGATGGTTGTGAGCCACCATGTGGTTGATGGGAATTGAGTTCAGGACTTCTGCAAGGGCAGCCAATACTCTTAACTGCTGAGCCATCTCTCCAGCCTTGTCTGTTCAATTTTTAAAAGAAGTTTCCTCATTGACCTTGACTGAGACATCCAATTCCTCTACCTTGTCTTCCATCATTAACTGAGAATCTGACATTATGCATTCTGGTGGTGAGACTTTCCACTAAAGTTTTTATTTGGCTTGTAAAGTTTTTCATTTCCAGCACAATTTCTATTTCAGTTTTCATAAACACTTCTGACTCTATTTTCATGTCTTGGATAGACTTTCTTATTTTATTTGTCTTTCATCTTTGTCTGTTTTGAGTTGTTTTGATTGTAATTGTTCTTTTGCATTCTTTGACTTGGGATTTCTTCCAGGTCATTTTCATTAGGAAGCACTATTATGGGATTGGTACTTTTCAAGGTGACATGTTATTTGGTTTTTCATGTTATTTTTATTTCTGCTTTGGAATGTTCACATCTGGAGTCTAGTCATAAAAATTATTTGAAATTATAAGATAGTGTAACAAGGTTTCTAAATATAATAGCATTAAAAAAATGAAGGTATGGATGCCCCACTTCCCTGCCTCTCAGTTACCTAATCTAAAACGATGCCTAATGCTAGCAGTTCTTGAAATCTACCACAGAACTCCTGGAAAGTCATTTAGACTTATTTTCCTGGTAGGCTGTCTATCTCTCACACCACCCACCACCTTGTGTAGTACCAGCAGAATATAGATTCCATCCTAGATTCCAGGTAGGTGGCTTAGACCCATTTTTCTGTCTGATTGCCTCTCAGTTACTCTATCTACCACCCCACCTGTAGCTGTAATACATAGGGTCTGCTCCAGAACTTCAGATAGTTGCCAGACCCACTCCCTAACCCACCTAACTATCATACACTACCATTCACTACTCAACCAGCACCTGTACCACTTTGAGTATTATGGGAACTCAAGTACCAATACCATGTGGAGCCCAATCAGAAATCCAGCCCCTGCTATCCAAGGACAATCAGCAGAACTCAGAGAGCTCTTTACAATTTTTTGAAGGTTTTTATGAAGAATCTTCCAAGCCTATAGAAAGTTAGTGCCTAGGCTCAGAAGTTGCATCTATCTCTATAGCAAACTGAAACTACCTCCAATACCATTTTTTTCCCACAGAAACAAAAAGTGGCCCCAAGATTCAACACTAAGCACCATTCATATGGTCCACATCCTGAGAAATTTGGATAATAGAAATAAGTATCCAAACAACCACTTATCAAACATGAGAACTGATTTCTGAAACAAAAACAAACAAACAAAAAACCAAAACAAAACAAAAAACAAAAACAACCCCCCCAAAAAAAAAACATTACCACTGTATTACTCTAGATATCTAGGTCTCATCTTAAAAACAGAACTACATAAATAACCAATACAACTTATCTCCTCAAGAAATTAGCAGCCCTACTGTGATGAATGTTCCCTGATAAAAGCGACTTAGCTAATAAAATAAAAAAATAATTTCAAAATAACATTTATAAATATGTTCTATCCTACAATCAACAGACACAAAGGAACAGGAGAATGGACTTTGTTACTTGTTAATGGGTCACTTCACTCTAGTAGAACTACCCTGTAGTCCAGGGTAGTTTCTACCCAGTGCAAGAGAAAGCTCTTAGCCCTCATGTGACTGATGAACTGAGGGGGACTGATATGTGGAGGCACCCCACACCAGAGGAATAGGATGGGTGGGAGAGGGGATAGAGAGTAGGAGGGTGGGACTGGGAGGGGTGAAGGAAGGGGGCTGTGATAGAGATGTAACTTGAATTAATAAATAAATGTTTAAATAAAAATAAAAAATAAAAATAAATATGTTCAAGAACTCAAAGAGGACATGAACAAATCCTTGAGTGAAGACAGTGAAAACACAAATAGTTGAATTAAATAATGAAAATAAAACAAAATGTGAAAAATAGAATTTTATAAATAGATAGAATTCCTGAAGAAAAGCTAAAATGAAATAAAATTACAAGTGAACAACTCAGGAAGTCAAACAACATGCTCAGAGGAAAGTCTTATCAATAGATTGGATGAAGTGGAAGACAGAGTATCCAGGTCTTGAAGACAAGGTGGAGAAAGTAGTTCACTCAGTCAAAGAAAATATTAAATCTGACAAAAACAAAGCATCCAGGAAATCTGGGTTACTATAAAAAGACCAAACCTTCCAATTCTAGGTACAAAAGGAGACAAAACTCAGGTCAGAGGCACAGAAAATATTTTCAACAAAATCATGGAAGAAAATTCCCTAAATCTCATGTGATACCTATTAAGTTGCAAGAAGTACACAGAACACCAAGAAGATAGGATCAGAAAAGAAATTCCTCAGGACACATAAAATCAAAGCAATAAATGTATAGAATAAAGAAAGGGTATTGAAAGCTTCAAGAGGTTAAGACCAAATCATATATAAAGGTAGGAACTACAGGCTTGCTCTCCTTCTGGGCCCCATGGCACCAAAGTGGTGTTGATGTCTGGCTTGGTTCCCCACCTTGCCCGGAATGTTAGGCTAATATTCATTTACACATTCATAGGTCAGAACACTGAATGTAGATGAGTGGACAAAAAGGAATATTGTGGGACACACATTAATAGTGTAGGATTCTTAGACCTTCAAAAAACTCATGCCAATACTTCTCAAATTACTTCAAAATCTAGAAAAAGAAGGAACACTTCTAAAATCATTTTATGAAGCCCTTATTATGCTGACAACTAAATAAGACAAAAAAGGAAAATTATTCGCAATCTTTTTTTTATACTTTATTTTTTTTTATTTCTTCAAGTTACATCTCAGTCACAATCCCTTCCCTACTCCCCCCTCCTGTCCCACCCTTCCACCCTCTTCCCCCCAACAGCTCCCCCTTTCAGTCCAACAAATGGTTCCTTCTCTTATAACAGTAAATACTATACAAAACAACAGAAATAAATACGCCACAATTATGAGAATTAAATGGCTTAGCATACATTCCCAATGTCCAGTCCATATGTATTTGGCCCCTGACTTTAACATTCTACTATCTAGCCGGGCGGTGGTGGCACACACCTTTAATCCCAGCACTTGGGAGGCAGAGGCAGGCGGATCTTTGTGAGTTCGAGGCCAGCCTGGTCTATAAAGTGAGTCCAGGACAGACAGGGCTACACAGAGAAACCTTGTCTTGAAAAACCAAAAAAAACAAAAACAAAAACAAAAACAAAAAAACATTCTACTATCTAACCATCTCCATGAGTTTAAAGTTCTATATCTGACTCAGCTTTCATACTAACTTGCATCACAATTTTAAAAACATCTTCTTAGATCCAGAACACCCTCTTGATTCCTAAACAACTCAAAATTTAACTATGAGACTCTAGCTATCTATTCTTCAACCACCTCAGAGACCTGAGAGGGATAAATATATCTGATTATGTAGGAAGTGCAGGGCCTGCATCTTCCAAAACTAAGAAATGACATATCAGTGGCTGCCTGGACAGTTCCCGTTTTCTCTCCATATGTTACAGCATCAATCTTCAGCTTTATGGTCCCGTTTCTCTGACACACATTGATTGTAGAGCAGGAATTATGAAGGACTTACCTACCCTGTCTTGGCAGAGCTAGGCTGTCGACTTCCCTGCTACCAAGTTTTGTCCTTTTTGGACAGCAGTCTGTCTACAGTTGAAGCAAGGGGTTTTCATACCAAGAGATAGGCTTGCCACTAATTCAACCATCTCACACTGGAGATTCTTCGATGGTATTCACCATTGTATATTGTACAAAATTAAGATTGTATTGAACTACATCGGTATTGATCTTTGTATATTGATACAAAATTAAGATTATATTTGACCACAATGGTATTGACCCTTGTATATTGATGCAATATTAAGATTGTATTGGGCTACATAGGCATTGATCTTTGTATATTGATACAAAATTAAGATTATATTTGGCCACATTGGTATTGATCTTTGTATATTGATACAAAATTAAAGGTAACGCTTCTCAAAGGTATTGTACCTAGTAATGCTTAAAAATGAAATGTGAAGCTCTGGCCTCTTGATACCAACCATCTTAAACCCTTTAGGATAGTTAAGAAATACAAACTCCTAGTCGCAATCTTTCTAATGAATATAGGTGTAAAATTTCTCAGTAAAATACTGAATTCAGTAATACACCAGAAAGATTATTCACTATGACCAATTCAGCTTCATTCTGGTGAGGAAGGAATAGTTCAACAACCTAAATCCATCTATGTAATCTACCACATAAACAGACTCAAGCACAAAAACTCCCTAATTTTCTCATTAGACACAGAAAGCCTTTGGAAAAACTGAACGTGCCTTCACAATAAAAGAAAAGAAAAACCTAGGGATACAGAGGAAATTCATCAACATATTAAAGACATCATACAACAAGCCCACAGACAAAACCTTGCTAAATGGAGAAAAACTCTTAAGAATTTTCACTAAAGATAGGAACAAGACAAAAATGTCCATCTTTTTTTTTTATGTTCTTTCTTGCTCAATACACTGGTAGAAATCTTAGCAAGAGCAATAAGACAAATGAAGAGGATAAAGCAGATACAAATAGGAAGAGAGGAAATCAAGTTACCATTTGCAGATGATGATTTTGTACATAAAAGACCTGAAAGAGTCCACCAGGGAATTCCTACAGGAAACACTTCCATTCAGCTAAGTAGCTGGGTTACTGGGTCCAAGAACTTGTTGCTAAATAGGATATAGGGTCTATAATAATAAGTTTACTCTGTTAAATAGACTGAGTATTTAACTGACACTTAAGAATTTATTTGTATACTCATAGAACAGTGCAGTTTTCATCTCTCATTAGAGAGCTTTCTTCTTGCTTTAGAGGAAAAGACAAAAATCTTGAAAGAAAAACATAGGAGAATATTTTAGTGATGTTAGAACATAAACAAATTTATTGACCTCTATACAAAGAATGAAAACACAAGGAAAAGCTCATAACAAACCTACCATGTTTCTAATATTCTCCAAAGCTTAAACCACAAAGGCTTAGCTATCATGGTTTATGTTCACATTGCATTTCCTTCAAGCCTGGGCTGGGAGTTCTGCCTATTTGAGTGACCCATTGCACTACATTTTCAGAGCAGCCACCAATTAGAGGTGGTAGGTTCCCATGGATGCTGAGTGTGCCATCTTGTAGACTCCACAGGGGTTGAGCAAGCAAGTGCCAAGCTAACAAATTATATGGCAGCCCAGAAATTCTGCTTTCAACCTATGGAATTAGAGTAATCAGACGCACATTTTTAAACTCTGCACATTAGTTATTGTTATACATAAAAATAAGAATGCATAAGGTTCCTCTTTCTCTTGATTTATTTGATTTGATTGAAAGATAGAACTTGATATTAGTGTCTTTTAAAAAAAGGACTTGGTTTTGATGTAATTTTGTTCCAGTTTTTGAGCAAGTTGTTTTGTCATTTCAATTCTTTGTTTGAAAACAGACTAGTTTGGATTAGTTAGTTTACAACATTTCTTTTCAGTTGTGGTTATACCTAACTCCACATTTCCGTGACTTAGTCAGTGATGTGCAATAATAAGATTGATTTCAGAATTCCAAGTATGTGCATCCACTGGCTCCCAGAAACTAGCAGCCTGAGCTCTTTAATATCTTAAACTCCTTCTCTCTGAAAATAGCTTTTGATTAGTTTAAATTTTCTTCTAACCAAGCAATGATATCATTCCTTTGCAGACTGCAATTAGCCAATTGAAGAAACCACTAGTGATACCATTGACTAATTACCATGTGGAAAACTTGGTTTGTGAAGTTGTGTCTGTTGATCAGTTAGTAATAGAAGTAATAAGGATTGCCAGTCAGGAATCCTCTGGGCTAATTTAGGCATCCTAAAAGTACCATGAAAGTTCAAACACATCTTCAGAGATTTCCAAGCTTTCCTTTACAAGGTGAAAATTTAGTGGGGAGATAGGAGTAAACTAATGAAGGTGGAAGAAGCTTCTTTCTAAACCAAAGAAACTAGCCATTCAAGAAAAAAATAAAAAAGCATATACAGTAGTAGAGAAATAGATGTGCTCAGACAGATTCAGAATGAAATCTTTGCCAAGATCAGCCCCACATTGTTTAAATTCTTCTTTTTTATAATTTATTTTTTATTTCTTCAAGTTACATCTCAATCACAGTCCCCTCCCTACTCCCTTCTCCAGTCCCACCCTCCCACCCTCTTCCCCCCTCAACCCCCATTCTCTTCCCTTTTTTTTAAGTTTAAGGTATGTCTTTTTCCCCCCAACAGCTCCCCCTTTCAGTCCAACAAATGGTTCTTTCTCTTATAACAATAAATACAATGCAAAAAAACAGAAATAAATAGGCCACAATTATGAGAGTTATATGACTTAGCATACATTCCCAATGTCCAGTCCATATGTATTTGGCACCTGACTTTAACATTCTACTATCTAACTATTTCCATGAGTTTAAAGTTCTATATCTAACTCAGCTTTCATACTAACTTGCATCACAATTTTAAAAACATCTTCTTAGATCCAGAACACCCTCTTGATTCCTAAACAATTCAAAATTTAGCTATAAGACTCTAGCTATCTATTCTTCAACCACCTCAAAGCCCTGAGAGGAATAAATATATCTGATTATATAGGAAGTACAGAAATAAATATATCTGATTGTATAGGAAGTACTGAAATGACATATCAGTGGCTGCCTGGACAGTTCCCATTTTCTCTCCACACATTACAGCATCAATCTTTGCTGCTGACCACGGTGTAGTGGTCTCAGCAACCGATCCAGGGAGAATAGAAGATATTCAGGAGGGAACGGATTCGGCGTGACAGACAACACATCTCAAGAGAAGTTTCAGTGCTGCTGCAAAGTTTTACTTTTTCAAAGCAGAATTTATACAGTAAAATCAGGAAGTGTGATCATAGGTACATAGCCAAAAGCATAAACATTTGTTGCTAAGAAATACCTGCTGATCTTGGAAGGAACATTGAGCTTCTTGGTGGCCCGATTGACTGTGGTCAACGGACCGGACAGTTCCTAACCATTGTGTTTTATTCCGAAACAGACCAGTATTTCAATGCCTTTTTTCTAAATCTCTTTCTACTTCCTCAATTGTTTTTCATAACCATGAACGCTTACTTGCTTTCCTTTTTACACTAGCAAGTATTGGAATGTTTTTGATAGCTTTAACAATATCTCCTAAGTCTTTTCATGAAACCTAAGCTATTCTTTTACCATCATCTATCATTTTCATAGGAACACCAGGTACATAGAATTTATTTGTTAATGTTCTCTGTTTTCTTTTGTATCTTGGCTGAAATCCTAACTCTTTTTCCTGTAGAAGATTAAGAGCTTCATGTACTAGCATATTAGAATTGTTCTGCATTATTTGTACAAACTGCTGCAAAGGACTATTATCTGCATCTGAATTATTCATAGTTAATATAATGTTTGGGTTTCCTGAAACATCTAGTCTTTCTTTTTGTGGGGCTGTTGCCATCTGTTCAGGGGTAGACAGTGTATTTTAAGTTCCTTTTTCAAGTACTGCACTTCTTGGAAATCTTGTATAAGCTATGAAATAAAGTTAGCATCCAAAAGTGAAACCAAGTCCCCAGAACATCCCCAATCCTTTCAGCCCCCCAGGAGACCTGATGATTCGTCCACACAAATATCCAGGCTTCCGTCCAACACCCTCTCTGGCTAAGGGGTCATTCTTTATGGCCTGGAAAACCCCAGAAGACCCTCCCAGCTGTACAACTCGCATGTTTGTCACACAGCGGTCATAGCCTGCACTGCCGGCGAGACGGGTGTGGCAAATCTTCAGCCATTTGGCCCCATTTCTCTGACAGACATTGATTGTAGAGCAGAAATTATGAAGGATTTGCCTACCCTGTCTTGGCAGAGCTAGGCTGTCGACTTACCTGCTTCCAAGTTTTGTCCTTTTTGGACAGCATTCTGTCTACAGTTGAAGCAAGGGGTTTTTCTTGCCAAGAGATAGGCTTGCCACTAATTCAACCATCTCCCACTGGAGATTCTTCGATGCTTATCTTCTACTTGGAGTAGAGTAAGGGGTGCTGTCAGGAGCTGACATGTCTCGATATCAAAAAATCTTAATTTAAGAAAACATCTTTGAATGCCATATTCTGCAAATCTCTTGAGGTTTTTGAAGATGCCCTATCTATCTCTTATATTTAGATAAGCAAATATTGCTTGTCTCTTAGCAACTTGATTTCTGATTAGCTTAGAAAATAACTGTGATAGACTATCATAGTACCTAACAAAATGACAAGCTTGCATGACTATTAGTTTGCATTTCTTAATTATACTAAACAGTTTATGACAGTTGGTAGCAAAAGGCCGAAACTTCACATTTCATTTTTAAGACTTACTAAGTACAATACCTTTAAAAAGTGTTACCGTTAATTTTGTATCAATATACAAAGATCAATACCAGTGTGGCCAAATATAATCTTAATTTTGTATCAATATACAAAGATCAATAATGATGTAGCCCAATACAATCTTAATTTTGCATTAATATACAAAGCTCAATACCAAGTTACTGCTGTTCAACCTGGTTTTCTAAACCTCCAAGAGTTGAAAAAACTTGGAGCTAAGGTAAAATACATGAAATGCGTGGTGTTAGCCCATGCCTTTAACTCCAGCAGAGATAGGAGGATCACTATAGAGTTAGTTGTCCTATAAACTCTAGAGTTACAAGGAGCAGGGCAGTGATGGTGCACACCCTTAATCCCATCATTTGAGAAGAATACACCCTTAATCCCAACACACCAGAAACAGAAACAGGCAGATATCAGAGCTCAAGGTCAGCCTGAAACAAAACAAGCTCTAAACAGAGAAAAACTTTGATCCAGGGGTGGTGGAGCACATCTTTAATCCCATCAGTTGGGGACCACATGTCTTTGATCCCAATACTTAGAATGCAGAGACAGGCACACAGGATTTGGAAGGATTTAAGTTTAAAAGCTACTTACAAAAGCATGCTGAAATTCAAACAAATTGTTCTTTGAGATCTCAAAATATATAAACTAAAGTTATGTTTAGCTCCAAAATATCAAAATAATTTCTTCTTTAATCTGAATTGAAAGATAATACTTTATATGTTGTCAAAAAACCAAATTTGCTCCAGGAAAAATATTACCTGACCCCCCCCCCCCCCAAAAAAATAAAAAAGGTAGTGTCCCAGAGTTAGGATTAGGGCAGGGCTCTGTTCTTATCTTTCCAGGAGATTTAAAGCATCCATCCAAGGAACCCAGGGACAACTGGACAAAGGAAACCTCAGAAGAAAACAGATCAGACACCAAGAAGACAAGTAGCCCAGATGATCCAGCCTTGCAGACTTCCTCAATAGCTGTTTCCTAAAAAGGCTACAACCACAACAACTCAAAATCGCTATGATTGTTCAGCTCCACAGACTGCTCCAGCCAGAACTCCAGTAAAGCCCTAAATTTCAGCTTCTGTCTACGAACTTCTTAGGACATTTAAATAGCTGAGCATAAAAGGACTGAACATCAAATGATTCTATTAACATTTTTAACCATTTTTTTCCATTCTTATTTGGGCCCCAAACAGGTTTACTATGTCCCAAATCGGCAGGAAGTCATTTTAAGAGAGCTAAGTCCCATCCCCAGAAGGTGGGGAGGGTGTGCCCCCCACCTTTGGTCATTTGATGGATAATAGAAAATCTTGTTATTTAGGGAAAGAGATTATAAGCTGTTAAATGATCTTGTTAAATGTGTTTTGGAGGTTAGACCCAGGGTCTTCTTCTTTCTTTTTCTTTTCTGTATCCTTCTTTCTCTCCTATGTAGGAGTGAACAGACTCGAGAAAAAATGGGACATAGATATAATATAGAAAATATTAAGAAAAAAGGACAGATTATTGAATATGCCCTTATACCTTTGTTTAAATTCTTAAACTCACCTGCTCCTCTGTGGTGGTTTGAATAAGAATGGCCCCCATAGGCTCATATATTTGAATACTTAGTCATCAGGTAAGGTGCTACTTCAAAAGGATCAGGAACTATGGCCTTGCTGGAGGAAGTGTGTCACTGGGGGTGGGCTTTGAGGTTTCAAAAGCCAACACTAGGCCCAGTGGCACTCTCTTTCTGCTATCTGCATTTCTGGGTAAAGAATTCTTACCTACTTCTCCACTGGCATGGCTGCCTATGCCTTGATGACAGTTGGCTAAACCTCTGAAACTGTAAGCAAGCCCCAATGAAATGCTTTCTTTTTATAAGATTTACTGTGCCATGCATGGTGTCTTTTCACAGCAATAGAGCACTGACTTAGACTACCTCATCTGTAGAACATAACCAGCAATGCACATTGTATGAGCTGGGATGTGTGTGTCCCTAAGTGTCCATGCTGTGTTAAAAGTTGGGCCTCAGGGTGATGGCAGTAGAAAACTGAAACTTCAGGAAGTAGTGCTGGTGGAGTGCCCTAGAAGGAGATTGTAGGCAACTTAAATTCTTGGTCTTTCTCTTAGCTACTTGGCTCAGGAGGTGAAAAATTGTTTTTTCTCTATGCTCCTGTCACAACTGTTGTCAGAGTACAAAGCAATGAGTCCACTTGATCTAGGATTAGAGCTTTTGAAATTGAAAAATATATTCTTTCTTTATAATGAAGTATCTCAGATATTTCATTATAGCTACAGGAAATTAATACAATACACATTGTATCTTTGGATAGCCCATATTTCTAGAATCTAGTTTCAATGAACCTTCAAATAGTATGTGCCAATTTTTTTTAAATAAACTTACATCTTTGTGCAAGATGCTCTCAATTGTGATATCTCATTTGCAAGGAGATAATATATATTTATTATTTGTGAATGACACTATTTCATTATGATTTTTTTAGTGTTTTAAAGGAGTGTGAATGTTTCCATTTCATTAAGTGCTGCCATATTTTGATTATTTTTTCCCATTTACCTCTTTGGGATTTGGTTGGTTATTATTTTCATAAGGCCTTAATGTGCAATATTAAAATTTTAATTTTAAATCTCTCATTTTTTTTTTGATTTTTTGAGACAGGCTCTGGCTGTCCTGGGCTCACTGTGTAGACCAGACTGGCCTTGAACTCACAGAGCTACATCTGCCTCTGCCTCCCAAGTGCTGGGAATAAAGTGTGTGCTACCACGCCCAGCTAGATCTCTCAATTTTTAATGTGAGTACTTTGCACTATAAAGTTTCCTCCTAAAGGCCTGTCTTCCTTGTGTCCCCAAAATTTTGATACTTTATATATTTTTATTTACATTCAAATCTTGAATTTTTAAAAAATTTCCTTTTATCTGGGCACGGTGGCACATGCCTTTAATCCCGGCACTTGGGAGGGAGAGGCAGGTGGATCTTTGAGTTTGGACCAGCCTGATTTACAAAGTCAGTTCCAGGATAGCCAGGGCTACACAGAGAAATCCTGTCTTGAAAAAAAAAATTTTCTTCCTCTTTATTTCTTCAGTGACACAATTATCACTCAATAGTGTGTTGTTTAATTTCAAAGAGTTTGTATATATTCTCTGGGTCCTATTTCTATTGCTAGCCAATTCTATTCTCTTGTGGTCATATAGGTTTCATTTTTTTTTCTATATTTGCTGAGACTTGCTTCATGTCCTAGAAAGAGATAAATTTCAGAGAAAGTTCTATGGCTCGAGTATTTTTCATTGTTTGATGGAAGGTTCTATAGATGTCTGTTTGATTTATTATATAACTTAACTCCACTATTACTGTGTTATGCTTAATCTATAATTTTACATTTAGTAGTATTTGTTTTTATGAAATTGGCTACACATGTGTTAAGTGAATATACGTTTAAAATTGTAATATCTTCTGGGTAACTGTTTCTTTAAAAATATTTAGTGATCTTTCTTATTTCTTCTATCTAGTTTTGGTTTGTAGTGAATTATGTTAAATTTTACAATAGCTAGACTCACTTGATTCCCATTTACTTGAAATATCTTTCCCATCTATTGGTGTTCTATCAGTCTCCTGTAACTGGGCATTTCCTTGTTTGTGACATTTTCTTCTATAATTTTTTGAATATATTTTCTATGCTTTTGGTGTGGTATTGTTCTCCTTCTACATCTGTTAATTTAAAAGTTTGTTTTTTTTCATCATGTCACAAAACTCTTCCATGTTGTGTTCATTTTTTTTCCTGAATTTCTCATTGACATTTACTGAGTGACCTAATTTCTGTACTTTGTCTTCTATCCCTGACATTTTGTTTCCTGTATGAATTGTTCATCGATCAGCATTTCTCTGAGGTTGTCAGTTTGGCCTATTGAATTTTTCATTTCCAGCATCATTCCAGTTTGACTTTTCCTCAGTAATTCTAGCTATTAAATTTTATTTTCATATCGTGGATTGAGTTCCTCCTTCCATTCAGCTTTTTGATCTTATTCTCTTAGAATATATTCATACTTTCTTTGAGTTGTTTAAACAGAGTTAATATCACTCTTTTGAATTCATTGTCTGGGAGTTTTTCCAGATCATTCATATTCAGGATGGCCACTATGCAGTTAGTAATTTTTGGAATGAACATGTTGTTGCAATTTTTTTTATGTTGCTTTTGTTTCTGCTTTAAGATTTGTTCATCTGGACCACTTTACTGGTTGTGTTTGCCTTCTTTCTTTTCTTATTTCTCTCTTTCCTTTCTGCTGAAAAACTCTTTCTTTCAATAGAGGTATGCACAGAGTTTAAGAGAGGACTAATTATAAGATGATTGGGTTATTGTTTCTTATGTGGGATATCTCATTTGCAAGGAGGCAGGCATTTAGGGCTTCAGGTTGTATCCCTAATCTTCTTTTCAGAGTCTGCTGTGATTGCTCCAATGGTCATTAGCTCAACATGCCACTTCCTTGTTCTCTTCACCACTATTTTCTGGCTTTGACACAATTTCTGGGCCTGTGACTACTTGAGTTAAAGGGGCACTGATGAAATATTGTGTACATTTTAATTTAAAAAATATTTTAAAATATCCTAACTGTAAAGTGCCCAGACATTATAAACATAACCACATTAGGCTTGTGTATTAATGCAGGGCACGGGCAGAAACTTCCTCCCAAGGAGCTGAATCAGATCCATATGGTGGCCAGAAACAAAAAGGCTTTCAAGAGAAAGCTTTCTCTCCAAGAGTTGAATCATGTCCACACGCTAGCTAGAAACAGAAAGGCTTTCAGGAGAAAGCAAGGAGTTTGGATTATTCACAGGCTTCATTCTTGCTCTACTACTGGCACCAGCACCCTCTTAGGTCTCCAAGTTCAAGTAGAATCATCTAAGGCAGAAAAGTAGAGCATCTTCAGGAAAACGCATAGGACTTGAACAAAGCCTAACCCTGAACAAATGTAATTAGGTCATGATCCCTGCTTTCGGTGGTATTTGGATAGAATCAAGTGGAGCTTTGTTTTCTTTAATATTGTAAAAAGGAAGGCTATGTAAAAATTTCTCCAGAAGTTAAACATACACCTAATTTTATTTTACAAATCTTCACATGTGTGAAGAGGTAAAGGAAAAGAACTATCTTTCTTTTCATGGAGGCTGATGAGGAAGGTTTTCCAGAAGTTTGTTTTATTTTAATATGTGCTTGTATGTATGTCTTTCCATGTGTATTCTGGTGTGTATTCTACATCTGGCCCCTGGAAGCCAGATGAAGGTATGTATCTTCTGGAGATGCAGTTACAGATGGCTGAAAGCTACCAGACATGTTTCTAGGAACCAAATATAGGTTTTCTGGAAAATCAAAAATGCTCTTAACTGCTGAGCCTCCTCTTCAGCCTTGTGTTTTGCTTTCTTATGTATTTCCCATAGCTAGTCAGAGGATATTCTCAGAGCTTCTACCTTTTACTCGGCAGGTCAGTTTTGTGAAAATGAATGTGAATTCCTAACAGAGGACAGTCTTGTGTGTCTGAATCCATTGATACCTTCAAGACAAAGCCTTTTATAGAGTGATGGCATGGTGGAGCTAGCTTTACATCTCCTCACTACTGCCTTGCATTTGTTAGCAGCCCACTGGAATATCCTTTTGTTCTCAATCTCATTTCATGTAGATCTGTGTAATGGTGGGAACATATATGAGAAAGTCATATACATGCAAATCTCCATGTATCCCTTCTGTGTGTAGTTCTATATAGACAATATTATAACCGTCTATAATGGTCATAATAGGGACAATTCCCTAACTGTATGTACTGACCTTTCTGAAATGTCCAATTTGGGACACATTTCATCTTCTGCATCAGCACAGATCCCCCTTCTGGTTTGACTGCATTATTCTCACACCACATCCAACTTCTAGGACCAAGCAGACCTTACACTTGTGCTGAGGCCCATCATAGTGAGTCCATCAGATCCTCTCCTACACACACTTTCCCAAATCTCCAAATGCAACTCAAGTCTCATATCTAGTGCCCAGGCTTAGTGTGGTCAGCTTCAACTATGCCATCCCCAACATCAGAATTGGATCGGGATGCATATCTCACATATGCTACCCCCTGGACACACACACATCATACCCAAACCTCAGGCCCAATACATCCTACACATCTTGTGTTCTGATCAGTATTCTTTATCCATGTCAGACACAGGACTAAAAGGAAAATCCACATGCCTAGAATTCATGATAAAAATATAAGTAAATTGAAAGATAAAGACAGTACTTTTCCTCAAATAAACCAGTCTTGTAGAAATGTTCTTCAATGACAATTACCTAGAAGAACCGCAGGTAAAGAAAATAAAAGAACAATCTTAAATTACATCAGAGAATTCAAGAAGTTTAAAAAAGATACACAGCTCAATGAATTTTAGATAATAAACTTAATGAGAATTAAATGCCTAAGTAATGCCCAAGAAAACACAAACATAAAACTGAATGAAATGTCAAAGACAGTCCCAGATTTGAACACTGAGTCCTATAATTGAACACCGAGTCTCTCTCTCTCTCTCTCTCTCTCTCTCTCTCGAGAGAGAGAGAGAGAGAGACTGAGGAGAACTTAAGCTGAAATGAAAACAGATTTAAAAACTCAATCACTTGACTAGAAAACTCAAGAGAAAGCCTTACAAGTAGGATGGATCAGGTAGAAGGCACAATATCAGGACTTGATGAAGTAGACTAACTAAATTACACAAGTAAAACAATGTGAAAAAATATAGAGAAAAAAAATGCAGGAACAGGCATAGATGAAGGAGAATTCCAGATCTATGTCATAGACCAACCAGATCATAGAAGAAAATTTCCTCAAAGTAAGGTGTATGGGCTAGTTTTATGTCAAAAATGATATTTGGAGTCATTTTTGAGTAAGAAACCTCAACTGGAAAAACAAAAACCCAATCATGTTGGCCTGTGGGAAAGCCTGTGGTGTACTTTCTTGACTGATGATTGATGTGTGAAGGCTCAGAGTGTTGGGTGTGCTGACACCACGGGGCAAGTTGTCCTGAATTATATAAGAAGGCAGGTGGAATGAGCCATAAAGAATAAGCCACCAAGCAGGGTTCCTCCATGACCTCTCCATCAGCCTGATTTTTGGCCTTCTTTGCGTTCCTCCCCTGACTTCCCTCAGTGATGGACTCAGATGTAGACTATAAGATAAAACAAACCTTTCCCCTCAAATTATTTTTGTCATGGTGTTTTATCTCAACAATAGATACCCTAACTAGGACATAACAAAGTTATACTCACACCGACACATGAAGCATATAGAACACCAAATAGACAAGACTAGAAAAGAAACATTATGTAATATATTATGGTTAAAACACTAAATGTAGAGAACAATGAAGGTGTATTGGAAACTGCAAGAGAAAAATATAAGCCACATATAAAGGAAAACCCATCAGACTTACCAATCTCTCAGTAGAAACCTTGAAAGCCTGAAGCAATGTACTTCAAGTATTAAATGACCACAACTACCAACCGAGACTACTGTATCCAAAACTATCTGTCGTAGATGGAGGATTAAGGAAAAATTTGCAGTATCTAAACAGGATAAAAAATTCATATTTAATATACAAAAATTAAGCAAATTATTGTAAATAATACTTCAAATGGAAAGGGGGAACTAAGCATAGCCAAGAGACTGTAGACAGAAAAAATCTATAATTACCAAAAACACAAAGTTGACAAAGAAAAAAAATGGTAAAGCAGCAACAACAAACCCAACAAAATAACTGCAATGAACACACATCTTTCAGTAATATCTTTTAATATTAATAGCCTAAATTCTCCAGTCAAAATGCACATGTTGGTTTAATTGATTAACAAACAAAATCCATCTTTACGTTGTCTTCAAAAAACGTATAGCTTTAAGATTGGTGCTACCTTAAAGTGAAAGGTTGAAAAAAAGTATTCTAATCAAATGTGACCAGGAAGCAACAGATCTTGCAATCCTATTATCTGACAAAGTAGACTTCAAACTAAAACTAAGGAGAAGTAATAAGGACTTTTCATTCAAATTAAGAGAATGATAAACCAAGAAGACATTACTATCCTACACATATACGTACCATACTCTGGGGCATCCTACTTCAAATAAAGATACAGATTAATATCAATCCATTAATAACAGGCCATTCTAATTCCCCACTTTCTCCCATAGGGAGAACATCTGGAAAAAAAGTAACAGAGAAGTATCAGAATTAAATGACATCACACATAAAAGGGTCTTAAAAGATATTGACAGAATATTCTGCCCAAATACAAAAGAATTTACATCATACTTACAGAAGTCCTTCTCTAATACAGACCAAATTCTGGGACACAAGAGAAATAGTCAATCTGACCATAGTGCATTAAAACTGAAAAATAAATGGCAAACAAATCTCTAGTAAGTATTACTCTTGAAGAATAAATAATGCATCACTGAATGATGAATGTGTCAAATAATAAATGAAATAAAACTCCAGGAACTAAATCAAAATGAAAACAGAATACAACAAAGCAAAAATCCCTGTGACACCTGAAAGTAAGTCCTATAAGAAAATTTACAGCACAAATGCTTACATTTTTTAAAAAATCAGAAAGAAAATTGTTGGGGTTAATAACATTGCTTCTGATAGGCTTATTTCAATGCTGATATCTGGTTACCACCCCTTCTGAGGCATTCTCTTGATTGGTTAATAAAAGTCGCTGATGGCCAATTAGCTGGGCAGAAAGAGTATAGGAAGTTGGGACTTCCTGAGATTAGAACAGGAACCTTGCATTTTACACAGAGGGTTAGCTCATTCCACCAGGAGACACAGAGGCAGATGGACATATTTGAGAACACTGGAAGGTAATCACAGGTACATAATTTAGAGTAGCTAATTAAGACTCTGCCCCACCTAAGGGATAAGCATTGAAGCAATAAAAGGTCTTGGTGTATTTAATTATTGGGGAAAGGACTGCGGTGGCTTATAGGCCCTCAGTCCAAGCAATCCAGGGCCGTCAGAATCCCAGACTCCCCTTGAACCCAGGCAAATCTATTGACAAGCTGCTGGTAATTCTGGCCTAATGTAACAACTTATATTAGTTAACAGAGTTTAGGTTACAGGTGGTGTAGGCCACCCTTGGTCCCGGGGCTCTTTCCCCCAGACAAATCAGGCAAGTGCTTAAGGCAGGCCAGGCCACTGGCTGCTCTGCCAAGCTGCTGGTTGCTCTGCCAGCCTAATCTTACATTTTATAGTCACTAATAACTATAATTTATAATTAAACTTCAGAAAACAAATAAACAGTGATGCAAATCAAGAGTCTGGAAAAACAAGAACAAACTAACCTTGAATTCTAATGGTGATGAGAATGAACAAATATCAGAGCAGAAATTAATGAAATGGACACAAAAAATTACTAAGATTCAACAAATCTATGAGCTATTTGTTTTAGAAGATTAAAAAAAATCAACAGCCCCTTGGCCCACCTAGACAAAAGGAAGAAAGAAACCCAAATTAATAGAAATGTCAATGGATAGGTAAACATTGCTACAGACACCAAAGAAATTTAGAGTGTTATCAGGGAGCACTTTAAAAACCTGTGCTTCTTTAAGTTGGAAAGCTGAAAAGAAGTGCACTGCCTGGGTATCCAGGCTGTTGCACACCAAGCTGGACTGGAGGGAGAAAAGCTTAGTTAGGCGTAGGTGAGTGCAATCTCAGTTGGTAGTGAGTACGCTAGAAACAGCCTTCTTGGAAGACAACTTCAGTGAGACGTCTTGTTTAATTAGGAGGGAGGGTAAAGGCTATTTAAACCTTTTGCAGGTACATAGAGGCTTTCTGGGTGAGTGTACATCATTGGCAGGGGTAAAAGTGCTGGGATGCCTTATTTGCATGATGAGGAATTTCAGCTGCCTGCTGGACATGACCTTATATGGGGAGGGGAAGTTTAACCTGTAACCTGGCTGTCAGGCTTATGCAACCACCTCAAGGGTGGCAGAGATGGGGGCCTTAAGGCTACATGCCCTGGGACACGAAGGCCCAAGGAAAAGAGTGAATGCTCCTACTCCTGCCTGTCTCAAGATGAGATTCTCAGAGGCTCCCCAGCCCCACAGAAATGGACAAATTTATATATTCACTCAAACAACTAATGTTAAACCAAGATGAGATCAGCAACCTAAACAGAGCCATAACAAAGGAGGAGATTGAAGAAGCAATAAAAACTGTTTGACTAAAAAAAAAAAAAAACAAGCCAAGATGCGGTTGTAGCAGAATTCTGTCAGACTTTCAAAGATGTCCTACAGCCAATCCTTCTTAAATTATCCAAGAAAATACAAACAGAAAGAACAACTCCCAACTTCTATAAAGTCATTATTCTCTAAGACTAAAACTAAGTAAAGATATAACAACAAAAGAAAAATTAGAAGCCAATATTCCTAATGAACTCAGATTCAAAAATGCCCAATTAAATGCTTGTGTATTGAATATAGGCATATATCAAAAGGATTATCCATCATGACCCAGTTTGACTTATCCCAGAGATGCAGAGATAGTTTAACATACACATGTTAATAAATATAATACATCATATTAAGGTTCTTAAAAATTGCATGATCTTTTCAATAGATACAGAAAATATCTTTAACAAAATACAACATGCTTTTATAGTAAATATCAGAGAGAGTAGGAATAGGGGAAAATGTGTCAAAGTAGTAAAGTCTGTATATGACAAACCCACAGTCAACTTCATCCTAAATGGAGAAAAAATAAACCAACCCCATTAAAATCGTGAAGGAAACAGGGATGTCCACTATCCTCACTCCTTTTCAATACAATGTTTGATGAAATAGCAATACTAAAAATGCAAGAGAAGGAAAAAAAAGGGACACAAATGTAGAAAGAAGTCAAACTATAGTTATTTGCTGATTATATATTATACATTAGACAGCCCCAAGATTCTAGCAGAAAATCCCTAGAAACAATAAACAATTTCAGTGAAGTGTCAGGGCACAGAGATAACTTATAAAAACTACTATTTTTCTATACATCAAGAACAACAGTAGAACAAAAACCAAAATAAATAAACAACCCAGAGAAATCACAGACTCACTCTCATTCACAATATACCAAAATAAAATAAAAATATAGGAATATGTGAAAAACCTTTACAATGGAAACATTCACTCTCTGAAGAATGACACTGAAAAAGACACTAGAAAGTGGAACAATAATACACATTCTAAGATTGATAAAATTAATATTGTGGAGATGATAATTTTACTAACATTTATTTACAGATTCAGGGCAATTTCAATCAAAATTTCATCTTATTCTTTACAGAAATAAAAAAAAAACTATACTAAAATTCATATGGAACCACAAAATACCCTGCATAGCCAGAGCAATCAAGAGCAAAGAACAATGTTGGAGGGATCATTATTACAGATTTCAGGATATATTACAGAGCCACAGTAATAAAAACATAAAAACAGTATGGCACTGGAACAAAAAAAACCAAGTGTGTAGACCAATAGAACAATATAGAAGACCCAAACATGAGTACATATAACTATAGCCATACAATATTTGGAAAAGATGCCTAAAACACACTGGAATAAAAGACATTGCATTCAACAAATGGATTGTGAAAACTGAATGTTCATGAATAATGAATAAAAATAGATCTGTATCTTATACTTTGCACAAAATCTAATGCCAAATGGATCAAAGACCTCAATGTGAAACCTGAAACACCAAAACTGGTAGAAGAAACATAAGAAGTACCTACATAATATAGGTGCAAGAAAAGACTTTCCAAATAGGACTCCACTTGGCTAGGAATGAAACCCAACAATTGACAAATGAGGTTTCATGAAACTAAAAAAATTGTGCACTTATGAAGAAACAGTCAGCCAAGTGAAGAGCCAACCCACATCGTGAGAGAAAACTATTTCCCACCTATACATCTGATAGATAATTAGTATGGAGAACATATAAAAACAAAAAATAAACAGAGAAAAAATATCAACAAATAATCCATTCAAAAAATGGGTTATGGATATAAATGTGGAGATTTCTCAGAAGAAATAAAAATAGCTAAGAAATATTTCAAAAATATTCATCATTCTTAGCATGCAGGGAAGTGAAAGATCATACAAATCTAAGATTCCGTCTTCTTCTGTCACAATGGCTAAGATGAACCAAACCAAACCAAACAAACAAACAAACAGCTCATAACAAATGGTGGAAAGGTTATGGGAAAAAGAGAACTCTAATTTGCTCTTGGTGAGATCACAAAACTTCTGCAGCCATTTTAGAAATCAGTGATGAGAAACACTCTCAGAATATGAAAGATAACTGGGCATGGTGGCGCATGGCTTTAATTCCAACACTCAGATGGCAGAGGCAGGTGAATCTCTGTGAGTTCAAGGGCAGCCTGTTCTACAAAATGAGTCCAGGACTGCCAAGGCTATTACACAGAGAACCCTTGTCTTAAAAAACTAACCAACCAAACAAAAACAGCTAAAGATAATTTTGCTGTATGACCCAGATATTCCACTCCTTGGTATTTGCCCAACTAACTTGACATCCTACTCCACAGATACTTTTTTCTGCCTTTTTCATTTTGTAATAGATAAGAAATGAAAAGAACCTAAATGCAACTGTTAGATGGATAATGAAAATGTGGTACATATAAACAATGGAATACTATTCAGTTGTAAAGAAAAATGAAATCATGAAATTTTCAGGTAAATAAACACAACTAGAAAATATTATATTGAATGATGTAATCCAGACCTAGAAAGACAAACATGTCATGTTCTCTCTTATTTGTGGCTCATTGCTCAGAATCTTTAGATGTGAGTATGTACAACCTTCAGTCATCACAAAAGGTAACCATATAAAAAGATACTAGGCCAGAGTATGAGAAGCTCTAGAGAATGTCATAGTATGTCGCAGATGCTATGAAATGAGAAAGGAGGGAATTTAAATGGGGAATGTAAACAAGCAGCAAGTAATAAAATACACTTTGAAAAACTTTTAAGTAATCATATTGTTTTATGTTAACTTAAAAATACATATGTGTGTATCTATGTGTGTATGTAATGCACACACACATCTGTAACAACAATTAATCAATAAAAGGCAATGACTATTTTTTTAGGCCATGAATTTTTTTTTAAAAGAGCAAGGAGAGGGATCCAAGATGGCGGCGGCCCGCACGGATGCATTTTGAACTTGGGGAAAACAGCCATAAAACACAGAGTTGTAAGACGCTGTGCAAAAATCTGAGAGACTAGACCCGCTGGGGTTTCACCCAGCACCCAAGGGACCATTAAAAGTCCCTGGGCAAGGCTCTCCCGCTCCCTCTCGGACATGGAAGCCGCTGATTCTGGGAATCGGGAACTCCCATCTGGAGAGACACCTGGTAATATTGACTCTAATACCCAGCGGGCAGATTCGGACCCCACATGGGATCACTCACTAGCCTACTGGACTCCCCCACTCCATGCGGACCTTCCAGCTACTTAGAAAAGGTTGCGGACCTGTGGGAGTCTTAGCAGCACACTGTGGCACACGCTGCGTGGCGGGGGTGCGCACAGCGCAGCAGCGAGGCGGAGGCGCGCAGAGGTTGAGGGTTCCAAAACTTGGAGGCCAGAAGCCAGGGGCCCCACAGCTGTATTCTGGAAAGCCCAGACATATCAGGCATGGAATCGGGCCCTCTCAGACTCCTTGGGGACCTCCAGAGTCCACAGAACCTGTGCCTTGGCACACAGGACCATACTACCAGAGCCACTGCAGGCTTAACACTCAGTGTGCAACATAGAGAGGTCTGACTTGGGAACAGTGAAACAATCCTGGGCCATTCCTCATTACCTGGGAATAGGCTACACCAGCTCACAGTGCTTCTGGCTATTAGGAGCACAATGACCCTGAGATACCCCCTGCAAGCAGTGACAGATCGCCAAGCAATTTGACTGCTACACCAAAGCGCCCCCTTTTGATCCAAGCTCAGAGGACAACAGGATCAGACAGCTGAAAACATCCAAATGGTCAAAGGTCCAAGAAAAAACAGAAATCAAGGAAATATAACTCCAACAACGCAAAACTATCCTAGTTCATCCAATCCTGACCACCTCACCACAGCAGAAACACATGAAAACGATGACAATTCTACATTATGGAAAGTAATAGAGTCCCTTCAAGAAGAACTTAAATCTATGAAGGAATTCAAAGAAGCCACAATTTCACAAGCAAAAACAATGGATAATACCATTAGAGAGCTCCAGGCCAAGGTGGCTCAACTTGAACAGGAAAAGGATAGGGCAATGAAAGATTTCCAGGGAAAGACAAGCAAACTTGAGCAGAAAATGTACAAAACGAATAAAACCATTCAAGACATGAAAATGGGAATGTAAACAATAAAGAAAACACAGAGTTAAAAGTGGAAATGGAGAATCAAGGGAGGAGAACAGG
This sequence comes from Lophiomys imhausi, assembly GCA_907164525.1. NCBI lineage: Eukaryota > Metazoa > Chordata > Mammalia > Rodentia > Muridae > Lophiomys > Lophiomys imhausi. The sequence goes on from CAJQZJ010033718.1 coordinate 1,344,999, forward strand.
AACTATGGATATGAGTATCAAAAAATAGGATGCAGGAAATGGAAGACAGGATCTCAGGCATGGAAGATTTGATGGAAGAAATCAGTACAATATCCAAAGAAAATGAGAAAGCTAAAAAATCTCTCACCCACAACATCCAAGAAATCAAGGACTCAATGAAAAGATGGAACCTAAGAATTATAGGCATAGAAGAAAGAGAAGACTCCCGACTCCAAGGTCCAGGAAATATCTTCAACAAAATCATAGAAGAAAACTTCCCAAACCTAAAGAAAGAGATGCCAGTAAAAAATCCAAGAGGCTTACAGAACACCAAACAGATTAGATCAGAAAAGAAACTCCTCTCTCCACATAATAATTGAAACACCAAATGTACAGAACAAAGAAAGAATATTAAAAGCTGTAAGAGAAAAAGGTCAAGTCACATACAATGGCAGACCCATCAGAATCACACCTGACTTCTCCTCAGAAACCTTAAAAGCTAGAAGGGCCTGAACAGATGTTCTACAAGCCCTGAGAGAACATAGGTGCCCAGCCAGACTACTATACCCAGCAAAACTCTCTATCAACATAGATGAAGAAAACAAGATATTCCATGACCAAATCAAATTTAAACAATATCTACCTACAAACCCAGCCCTACAGAAGATCCTAGAAGGAAAATTCCAACCCAGAGAAGATAACTACACCCAAGAAAACAGAGGAAATAGAAAACTCCACAGCAACTAAACAAAAGATGCACAGGATGATCACCTATACCAAACTAATGGGAAATAACAACCTCTGGTCACTAATATCCATCAACATCAATGGACTCAACTTCCCAATAAAAAGACACAGACTTACAGATTGGATCCGTAAACAAGACCCATCTTTTGCTGCATACAAGAAACCTGTGGTTGTGAACTACCATGAGAATACTGGGAAGTGAGCCCAGGTTCCCTGCAAGAGCAACAAACATCTTAACTTCTAAGTCCTTTCTCTAGCCCCGATCTCACTTTTGCTGAGTGGTGGTTGGATCTTTGTTTGCTGTTTTTTTGTCCCATCTTTTCAGGCTGTGGACCAGATGACTGGTTCCTGAGGTTCAGTATTTGGGCAACTATTTATTGACAAGTAAAAGAGATGTCAGAATTATTTTCAGCTCAGTTAAAGATAGGTCCAAGTCCTGAGCCCAAGAGTAAACCCCCTGTAGGCTTAGCAGTTTCTTTTTGCCAATTTTCAGAAATGTGGGTTGTTTGCCTCATTCTACAGTGGTGCTTGGGTGGCAAAAAAGATCCTATCCACAGAGGATGCATGGGGGAGAAGAACTGGTGATCAGTTGAATGTTAACTCTTTCATGTGCTGATGTCTATGCATCTCCTTCCTATACAGGGATCTGATAAGCTGAATCTTCTCCAGTGACAATTCTAAAGGCATACTAATCCTCCTTTGGGGGGAATGCTAAGAAGCTGAATTCCATCTAGTGTTTATATGTGACAAAGAAAGAACAGACTCTCTTCTATTAGATGGGCTAGGCATCCAGGCCTTCTGCCTCCCTGTTTGTTATCATCCTACATTAGCATTTGTAGATAGTGTATGTGCTGTTAGCTTCACCCCAGTGCCCACAACATTACTGCAAGCTATTATTGCTCCCAGAGCATGCTATTTACACATGGGTGGAAGGACACACACACAGAGCATATCTTTTCTCTATATTTCGGCATAGCAATAGCCTGACAGCTTTGAAAGTGGGCAAATAATGGGTTTTGGTGGTATGGAGTGGGGGGGGACATTACAACTGGAGCTGACTTTTAAGCTCTGGTCAGTAACCAAACTGCTGAAGCATTTTCCCAGTGATGTGCAATGATTCTCCATTTCAGAGTAGACATTTATTCATCCCACAACTGCCTTGAGAACTGCCATCATGTGGCCACTTTGGGATAAATGATGAGAAAATAATTATGACTTAAGACCAAGAGAGACAGCCACAAGTTGTGAAGAGAAGACTGGCCTTAAACAAACCACACTGCAAATGTTTAATCACTTACAATGGTTATGTACTGGAAGTGGGTTGCCAAGTAAAACAAAAGACACAAAGGTACTGAATGTCAGATACATATTTTCATATCACACATACTAAAAACTATATGTTTTTCCAAAATTAAATTTAACCAAGAACTCCATGATTTTGATGGACAAATGTGACAATCCTAGGTACAAAGTGTTTTGACTTTACAAAGTGAAAGAGCCATTGTCAGCTCACTACATTTCAAAGGTGGAGGAGCCGCCACACACCTGAAGAAAGAAAACTATAAGACTTACCTCAGAAGTTATTCTCTGTGGAAACTGACTGGAATCGTATTGTTTGAGAATTTTAAAATGCATACAATGTATTTTGATCAAATCCATTTTCATATCTTCTCCTTCCATCCCTCCCATTCCCTATCACTATTCCCTCTCAAATTCAGGTTCTCTTTTTTGTTTAAAAAATTCATAAAAATTTAGAGTTTGCCCTATGTGGAGAGTTGGAGGGGACATTGGTGAGTAGAGTGGGAGAGCTCAAAGTAAGGGTAGGACTATGTTCTAAGAAAGTCAGGAAATGCCCTCCCTGTCCTATTACTAAAAGTCTACTGCTCATAAAGGCAATCCTGAGGAAGTCAGGAGTGCAAGTGGAGGATGGACTAATAGCCAAGAAAATAAAAACAAAAACTCTTGGGAGCCTCAGCCTCTGTGCAAGAAGACTTGTGTCTGTGCCAAAGCGCTGCTTCAGGGTCAGTACAAGGACTGTCTGGAATGCAAGGGAGGCCACAAAAGATGTTATCTCCAGTCTTCCTCAAAAGGCCTGTTGGGTTGCCCTTCTTATCCAAACAGCTCTCTCCACATCCACGTATCTCAACCTGTGATCTGTTTTTAAATGTTGCTTACTTCTTTGACTTTTCCCTTCCACTCATCTGATAAACATTTGAAATCAGAGTAGTCTCTGGACATCAAAAATTGTATTTCTCCAACAGCAAACAGCAAACAACAAAACTACAAGTGATTCCTAATACCTAGACCTATAATGATAGCTTAGCCTTAGTTCTTTATCTGCAAATGTCCCTTAATATAAAAGTACTAATTTTTTTTTACCTGTTGTAAAGTCCAAGATAACATAGTGTCCAAATACAAGGAGAAAAAATAACACATTTAATTCAACCAATGTATATAATATATAACTTAAGAAATCTATCATCTATTTAACATCTATTTACCATCTATCTACTATCTGTCTATCTGCCTGTCTATCTATCATCTATCTATCTATAATCTATCTATCATCTATTGATCATCTATCTGTTATCTATCTATCATCTATGAATCAATATATCATCTATCTATCAATCTAATCTATCCTCTATCAATCTATCATCTGTGCCATCTATCTAATCTATCATCTATCTATCTATCTATCTATCTATCTATCTATCTATCATCTAACTCCTACCTATCATCTATCATCTTTTGGCACTAGAGACTGAATTCATGGATTTGCCTATGCCAATCACATATTCTACTACTGAGCATAACCTCCTGACTTCCTATTCTTGAAATAACTCTGAAACAGGTGGTTAGAACAGAACTATATTCATGCAATATTCAATATGCAGCATATTTCCTTAAATATATATATAAAATATATATTCATTAATATATAAATATTATTAACATATATATTATATATTACTAATATATCTAGAAATATGCTGCATAGCATTGAATTATATAAATTAAGTATATATAATTATATTTGTTAAATATATAATTATGGCTTTTTCAGACAAGTTCAGTGCAATTTTCCCTCTTCTTTCCTTCTCCTTCTGTGTTGATATCCCTGCCCTTTATCAGTTAAGTTCCTTCCTCACTTTCCCGTTTACCTACTCATATCATACTATTCTTCTTTCTTATGTTCCTTCAAACCCCTGTAGACTTTTTTCTTTGCTTGTTTATGTGGCTACTCCAGGTTATATAGTCACATATGAATATTTAGCATAGAACTACAGATGAGAGAGTGTGTAGTGTTTGTCTTTCTGGGTAGGGATTACCTCACTCAATGTACTATTTTCTAGTTTCACATCTATGGCACATATATAGTGGATTTTCATTATCCATCTGTCAGTTGCAGGACATTTGTTCTATTTCTATGTCTAGCTTTTGTGAACACAGCAGCAATGCAAATGGCTGCATTGAGTACCTGTGAAGTAAGATGCCAAGTCTTTTGGGTATAAGCCAAAGAGTGGGTCATATGCTCAGTTTATTTTTGATGTTTGAGAGTCCTCCACACTGATTTCCCGAGAAGCTGTATCAGTTTGCAATTCCATCAAGAGTTAATGAGGGCTTCCCTTTTCCCAAATGCCCTTCAGCATTTGCTGTTGACTATTTGAGCTTAGTCATTCTGACTGGGATAAGATGAAATCTTGAAGTTATTTTAATGTCCATTTCCTTAACTTCTAAGTATGATGAACATTTTTTTTGAGAAATTCCTTAGTCATTTTTATTTCTTTCTTTGAGAACTGTTTAGCTCCACATCCCCCCACCTTTTGTTTGGAATGGGTTGAATTTTGTCATGACTCTTTGCTTTTTGAGTTCTTTATATATTTTGGATATTAATATGCCATCAGATATATAGCTGGCAAAGATCTTTTCACACTACATGGACATTATCTTCATTTGATTAGTTGTTTTCTTAGCTGTGTGGAAGCTATTAAATTTTATTAGAGCCGATCTGTGAATTCTTGGTCTTCATTACCAGGGAAATGGGGTCCTATTCAGAAAAACCATTCCTATACCTATATCTTGTAAGGCACTGCCTGTGTCCTGTGTTTTCTTCCAGAGGTTTCACTGTTTCAGGTTTAACATTTAGGTCTTTTTTTGTTAGGAGTCCCACAGAAACACCAAGTTAACAGCCATAAAGAACAACAACAACAACAACAAAAGGCACAAGAAAAGCATATAGATTCAGGGATACACAGACTCAAATACAGAGGAATCCCACAAAAACCCAAACTGGAAGCCATAATATAAAGCAAAGAACCTGAAAGGTGGAAAACAAAATACTCTGACTTAACGTTATGAGACAAAAAATCTTCCTAAGATTCCGCTGAGTTTGTTTTCTGTTGGCCTTCTACTGCTGAAGATGGGACCTACTTTTAAGAGAATTTTGTTTCAAAAAGCAGGTATCGTCCTTCCCCCATAACAGGGCTGTCATGCCTGGCCTCAGTGGAAGAGGAGGCACTTAGTCCTGATGTGACTCTATGAGCTAGGGTGGGTGTACAGGGGCAGGTGAGGCTCCCCTTTTCCGAGGAGAAGGGGTGGGGGAAGGGGGAAAAGGGTGAGAAGGTGGGGCCCTGAGGAAGGGAGAGAGGGAGAGAGGGAGAGATGGAGGGAGATATGATTGGGTTGTAAAATGAATAAATAAATAAACTTATGAAAAAAAGTAGTTTGTTTCCCCAGTGAGACTCCCTTGGAGAAAACTAATTTTTTATTTACAAGTGGCTATCAGTTGGAGATAGCTTTTGGGTTAGGGATGGAGTATGTGTCCACTTCTCCTTTCAGCTCTAGGACCCCCATCTGGTGCAGACCCTTGCTGGCCCTATGCAGGGTGCCTCAGTCTCTTTATTGATTCTTTGTGAATTTCACATCGTAGTATATCACAGTGTGACTCACAGTATATCACTCTGTCCACACATCTTCACTTGCAAATGTTCATTGCAATGAGTCATTGGTCTGTTTCAAGATCTCTAGCTACTGTGACACCATCAGTACTCGATCTGCATCAGGATTCCTCCCAGTTATCCTGTTGTTGCTCTGTGTCATGGAGATCCTGCTGCTTTAGAACAGCAGGACTGGCCAATTCATGTATCCCAACCATTCACAGATGATATAAATTTTGAGGCAGGCCAGTTCAGAGCTCTGGATCTGGGCCTGGGTGGTAGCTGAGCTGGTCAGCTTGCCAGTTCTCCCTATTCACACCACTGTCAGGGCAAGTTCTTCAGCACTTCTCCAACTAAGCCACCTAATGACACCATCGGCAGGAGGCAGGGTCAGCTCTCCTGCTCTCATGCCCTTGAGACTGCTCACCTGTACCCAAGCTCCCAGAGCCAGCTCCACCATGCTGCTCAGTCAAGGTGTGGGCCCCACTCTCCCAAGTGCTGTAGCCTGTGAGGGGCTGGGACAGCTCTCCTGCTCTCACACCTTCCCAATTGGCTCACCTGTGCCTTCACCATCAGGGCCTGCTCCACTGTGCTTTCCAGGTGAAGTGCAGGATCCACTCTTCCAAATGCTACAGCTGGTGAGGGACAGGACCAGCTCTCCTGCTCTCGCAACCCCAGGGCCAGCTCTCCCAGCTCCTATAGATGGTGAGGAGGGAGCAGGGAAGGGCATCACCCTACACCCAGGCCACCTCATGCCAGACCAGTGATGGGGCCTGCTCTTCAGTGCTCTCACCCTTGAAGCTTATAAGCTCCCCCTTGACCAGCACCAGCCCTATTGTGCTGCCCAGGTGAGGTGCAGGGTCTCCTCTCCTGAATGCAAGTGCTGCAGCTGGTGAGGGCCAAGGCCAACTCTCCCATGCTCATGACTCTAGCAACAGCTCTCCTGACTGCTGCAGGGAGTGAGAGGCAAAGTGGGGGGAGGGGAGGAGGCATCACCTCTACACCTATGCCACCTCTCAGCAGATGAGTGGATGGGCCTCTAGCCCACAGGTCTGGCTCACTTGAGCCCCTGCCGCCAGGTTCAGCTTCGCTGTGCTGTCCAGGCAAAGTGTAGGACCCACTCTCCTGAGTCCTGTAGCTGGCAAGGACTTGGGATAACTTTCAGCTCATGACACTATAAACAGATTTTCCAACTGCTTGAGATGGTGATGGGTGTGGTGAGGATATCACCTCTCCATCTGTGCTACCCCATGGCAGATGAGTGGCAGGGTCAGCTCTCCCACACTCATACCCTCCAGGCTGTTCTCCCACACCCCAGCCATCAGGGCCAGCTCCACTGTGCTGCCTGTGTAGGATTCAGGACCTGTGTTCCTAGTGCTGTAGCTGATGAGAGATTGGGCCAGATCTCTAGAGCCCTGCATCCAGTGAGGCACCAGGCCAGTTACGTACAGCCCCTGGACATCCATGTGGTCCCTGGGGGCTGCCCCAAATATAGACATCTCCATGTTAGCTACTGGTAACATGAGTCACAGACATGGACACTGAGCCCTGCAGCTGTGTAGGCAGAAACTCAGACATGGCTCTCAGCAGCAGCTCAGGCTGAGACTTCACCATGGTGTTAGGGTTCACCACTCACAACAGGCTACTCCTTTCCACCCTCGAGTTCCCAGTTCCATCTCTCTTCATAATGTTCAAGCTGCTCTACTTCTCTTTCTCTCCCATTTGACCACCACATACTTTGTGTTGGATCCCACTATAGGCCGGCCACATGGCTGGCGGGCCCCTGGGTGACATCCTCTACCCATGCTGCATGGCATGGTGGCAAGCAGGTGTCTATGGCCCCCTGTGCCATTCGCTGAAGGGCAGGTCTGTGGCTGGCACAGTGGTCTGCAGGTCTCTGTCTTCCTTCTCCAATGCTAGCTGCCTGGATTTGATTTGATTGTCATGAGTCCTAGGCATGAAAGTCCTTTGGCCATCAAGCCAGGTATCAAGCTAGGATGAACAAAGGACTATCATCTTCTCTGGCCTTGACTGCTATAAGAACAACACTAACAACAAGTAGTCTCTTTGCCCATTGCCAGGGGGTGCTTATAGGATCTTATTTGTGACACTTGTGTTAACTACTATTGCTGTTGTAGTGAAGAACAACAACACACGCAAAACAATTTAATAGAAAAAAATGTTTGTTTCATAGTTACAGAGGCCAGTCAGTCATGGTGTGGAAGTCATGGCAGTAGGATTTTGAAGCATCTGGTCATATAGCATTCACCGTGAATGTGGAAGAGTGATAAATGCTGGTGTTCAGCCCACTATCTCAGTTTTATTCAGTCCTGGACTTCTGTTCATGGGATATTAGCACCCATGTTAACCTAACCAAGACAATCTTTTCACAGACATGGCCAGAGGCTTGTCTCCTATATGTCTCCTTGTCTCCTACATCCTGTCACAATCAATATAAACCATAAGACCCTTTAATTGACCTGTGTAGTCTGCCCTTTTACTTTTCATCTGTGTTTATAAAGACAATGACTCCCAGTCCCAGAAGGTGATTAAATTGTTTTTCCAACATAGCAACCAGTTGCCAGTCACCCAATTTTAAATACAGCTAGCACATAGATAACATTTATTATGCCATGTGTCTGTTCTAATTTCTTTACTTACTTAACTCTTTAAAAATGTAAAACAAACACAAAAGATAGGTATGCTTTCTTGTTTTGGATATGAGAAGACATTGCTCAACAGAAGTTAAACAGATCAAGTCACATCACAAAATCAAACAAAAACAACCTGGTAGGATGAGGATCTAACATCTGGTAGAAGGCTAAGTCTTCTGTTCAGAGCTGTGCATTCTCAGTAACACACTAAACCACGCAGCACAAAGCAGATACCTTGTTTCTTGAATAAGGTGTTTGTTGCTGACAGCATCTTTCAAGGCAGGTGTAGTTTTAATCAGAGTCTAGTGTATCACAGAGTCTGTCTCACAGTGTTCTGTTTTCTTATTGATTCATTTCTTCATTCTGGACAGGTGCTTATTAAACATATTCTATATTTTATAGGGCACCGGGGACCCAGAAGTAAGTGAAAATGACTCGAGTCTTTTTTCTGTTCTTCCACTGGGAACAGATTCCTAAATATTCATGTGCATATTTAGCTACAAAGTCTGAGTACACTGAAGAAACAGTAGAAGAGCTAAGTTGGTCAATAATTAGATAGACAACATGGATAGGCAGTCAAAGATGGATTGTGAATACATGACTTTTTAAATATATTTTATTTTTGAGATTATAATGCAATTCTATCCACCCCCCATATATTCCTCCTTTCTCTCTTTCAAACTCATGGCCTCTTTTTCATTAGTTGTTATTACATGTATATATTCTCATCTTGTTTTGTTTTTTCAAGACAAGGTCTCTTTGTGTAGCCCTGGCTGTCCTGGAACTTACTCTGTAAGCTAGATTGGCCTCAGACTCACAGATATTTATCTCCCTCTGCCTCTGGAGTGCTGGGATTAAAGGCATGTGCCACCACTGGCCATTTACATGTATATATTCTTAAATATATACATACAAAATGCTCTGTATAACTTTGCTTGCATGTACATGTTTTCAGGGCTGAGCATTTGGTATTGGATAAGCAATAAGTGTGCTCTTCTCTGGGGATGACTATTTCTCCCATTCTCAGTCTTCCTTATTTGCTTGTTGTTTGTGGGGTTTGATGACCCCACCACTTCCTCCCATCCACATTAGCATGTCTACTTGCATCAGCCTTGCTCAGCTCATGTATGGGCAGTAATGTGAGTGAGACTTTATGGATGTGACTTCTATTAGCAGGCACAGTCTCACAGAATACTCCTCTTTCCTCTGGTCCTTACAGTCTTTCCCACCCTTCTTCCACAGTGTTCCTTGAGCCTCAGGTGCAGGAGTTGTGTTATCTATGTGTCAGTTGGGAGTGGCCATCACATCTCTACATTTTGATTGGTTGTAGTTTTCTGTAATAGTCTCTGTCTGTTGCAAAGAGAATTCCACTTTCATTCAAGATAATATTTTTATTGGTTATTTGGGGATATCACACAATGCACCCCATTATATTCAATCCCCAGTCCTCCCAGGGCCACCCTCTTTTTTCCTTGTGCCCCTCTAAAAAATTAAAAAAAAAGTACATCAAGTACAATTTGTGTTACCCATAAACTCATTGGAGCATGGTTAAACACCCAATGGCTGCCTCCTTAAAGATAACTGAGTCCTTCCCATCTTCCCACCCTCCAACGTAGAAGCCATCAAGTGTGAGGAGCTACACTTCAGCATCTTTATCACAAAATTTAAGGACTCTCTTCAACAGCTTCCTGTCTAGATTGGTTCTTTTTCTTTTAGTGGTAGTGGGCAGTCACAAAAGCCTTCAATGTCTCTCATTCTCAACTACGAGTCTAAATTCATTGATACCACTGCAACAGAAGTTTCTGTGCCCATAACATCCAGTGGCAGCACAGATCATGGACTTCCACATAGCTTTCCATGATTCCATGGACCATGGACATCCACCTAGTCCCCTGTAGTATCAAGGACTACAGACCTCATTGGGGCCTACATGGCAGCATGGATAATGGACATCCATGCAGCCCAACATGGATCATGGACCTCATCATGGCCTCTCATGACAGCAAGTTCCTTGGACATCAACATGGCCTCCAGTGGCAGCAGAAATCACAGACATCAACATGATCCCCTGTGGCAGCCCTGATGTCAGAAATCTGATGGTGTCCAGAGGCCATGTTGGTGTCTGTGGTCCATGTTACCACTGGAGCCCATGTTGATGTGTGTAGCTTGTGCTGCTGTCTGAGGCTGTTGATATTTGTGGTCCATGCTGTAGTCTGAGGCCATGTTGATATCTCTGGTCTGTGCTACTGCATAGGGACATGCTGGTGTCCCTGGGCCACACTTGAAACATGACATTTTTGTATAATAGGTGCAATGAAGGGACATTAAAGAAGAAGATACAATATTTGAGGAGGTTCCAAAGCAGGATTATCTGATACTTTCAGAAGAATTTGTAAGGAATAGTACAGTGAGGGCTAGGGAACCAGGGGTTTGTGGTCCAAGAGGAGTCTGAACCTGTGGACAGATGCACAGAAACTCACAGAGTTGAAACTTAACATAATATAAGAAGGGGACTGTAGCTCTGATGTTCAGAGCAGCGTGACCCAGACTGTATTTAAACACACGACTCTTACAAATTGGCTACAGTGACTGTGACAAACCTTCTGTCCTGTTTCAGGAAATCTGTGAGCATGGTACTGGAGAGTTCCAGCAGTGAACTGTTCTTTATGAATTTCACAAATGCCCCCCCCCCTTTTTAACCAGGAGGCAAATGTCTCTGAAGATACGGACTCAATTTGCAGATGTTTTCAAATCCTGTAAATGTTTGATAGAAGAGTTCAAAACATGGAGACTGAGATACTTGCTTATATTTCTTGAAGATTCATCGAGATCTCACAAAGATGCAATGTGAACACAGAGGTGGGTGCATTTCATGGCCAGCTCAAATCTACCCGAGTGAAATTCCCACCCCATTTTATAGGCTCAAATGTACAGCACATTAAAATAAGTGTCTGAAAAGAGGAGAATCACCTGTCTTAGGCTGAGGCTCAAATTCTCATGGCTGTAATTATAGCTCTGATTATAAAGTCTTTAGGAATGAGACTCACCTCCACAGAGGTGACTGCTTAGGTTTATAAGGGATAATGTCTTTACCTGTTTATTTGTTGTTGAAATAAAAGTTTATATTTTGCAATTTTGATCTTAAAGGGTAATTATAATGATACACGTTAAAGAGATACCTAGTTAAATTAGAGTCCCAGTTGGCTGAAATATTTTGCTGTAGTTCACTGTTAGGGAAAAAGAAGCAAATTGTACTTGGTATGCTTGAAGTGATAATCAACACTGAATATCCAGTGCTACCTAAGAACCAGTGTGTGACAGATAAAAAATGAGGAACAAAAGGAGTAATCATCTGTGACTATCAAATGTTAATTGTTGACACACTGTAATGTGGAGTAATGCATTTTTGACAGATTCCTTACAAGAGTGAGAAGAAAAGAATTTGCCATTGAAGCTGGAATGAGCCAGCAAGTTCAATGAACTGGAAAAGGGACTCTATTCCCAAGCATTCGCACTAATTGATGGTTTATGGTGCACCACTAAATAGGATAACCATGATTATGTTGCATTTATTGAATCCTGTAGGATGAGCCAATCATTACATGGACCCCAAATAATGGGGCCATGTATTAGAAAAAACAAGTATATGCCAAACTAAAATTTTGGTGTTAAAACTTTTTAACTTCCCTACAACCACATGTTAAACATGTATAAGTATTATATGTTTTTAATTCAACTGTAGCAGTGATAGTTTTTGATTTACAGTGGTGATTATAGCATGATTTAATAATAGATTTTTTACACTGATTTAAAATTAAAAAGTAGTTTCAGAAACACATTGCACCACTTGCCAACCCATGGGCATTTGAGATTAACGCTACAATGGGGACTAGATGGCATTTTCTGGTTGTTCTTGCATTTGGAGGCTTCCTGGTCATAGTAAGAGTACTATTCTTAAACAACGACTACACTGCAAATTATTTTGTTTCTCCCATATAACCCAGAATGTAGACTTTAAGTAAAGACTCTGGAAAAAAATATTTATGGAAAAATTGAAAACTGTTTCTTTCCCTGCTTTCTATGCATGCTTCAGTAGAACACTAATTGTTGTGGTCTCAGTTTACACAAGTGTTGAACAATTACATGGCTGAATTGCTAAGAAATCAAAGTAAAGTCAGATATTTCACTTTATTTGTGGGGCTGGAGAAAGGATGATTATGACCTTTCAATTGTGAATTTGTACTTGTCTTTATTTACTAGAGCTGGGACACAGCATATCTCAGCATGGTCAGCCATACAACTTAGGGGCTGCCACTGTGCCTTCTCTGAGTTTCCAAATCATCTGTACAGTACCAAAGGCAGCCATTGCTCTGGAGACATTGAAAAGAGTTGGACCACCAATTTTATCATTATTTTCATACCTAATAAAATCTTGATTGTTACCAGTAAATGATCTTTCCTTAAGATTAGTGGATGCAGGGAGATCTCAGTGGATAAAAATGCTTGCTCTGACAACACTATAACCTGATTTTAATTCCCCAGTACTCACATAAAAAAGGCATAGCTGTGTGTGTCCTGAACCCCAGAAGAGACAAGCTAATCCCAAGAGTTCACTGGTCAGTCAGCCTCGCCGTCACAGTCAGCTTCCTGTTTAGCAAGAGACCCTGTCTCAAGACAGTTATAGAAGATATGGAATGTCATTTATATTCACTTATGGGTACCACACCTTCATATTCACACATATACACCACACACATAAAGTAGATGATACACACACACACACACACACACACACACACACACACACACAGAGAGTTCACTTTTGTATATACTTATTTTAATCTTAGTGGAAGCTGCTGATTGGAGCTGGTTTTTGTTTGTTTGTTTTTGTTTTTGTTTTTCAGAAAACTCTCAATTTTTCTTCCTTCTGCCTCAGTCCTCCTTTGACTGTTGTCTTTGAGGAGTGTCCAGGTGTTTAGTGGAGTTGTGCAGCTTGTGTGAGAGAAGGTTTATGGAGGCTTCTCCATTACTTGTTTGGTATTTTTTGTTTCTTGGTGTCTCTGGCCCTATTTGCATCCAAACCTGAGGTTTGTGATTGGTGAAGCTGAAGTTCATACCTCCAGCTACAGTGATTCTCCTTAGGAGACACCAGCCATCTTCCAATGGCTGACCAGGTCTCTCTCCTGTTTCTAGTGTTTGTTAAATACCAATATGTGTCATAGCCTCCATCTGACTTTATGTATAGTAGTACACCATGGAGGGTTACCTTAGTCTGACATGCTGTGCAGGCCTACTGCATCCTACAACATCATAAGAATCCATTCAGCTGTTTAGGCTGAATATACTATGTAGATACAGGTCTATGATCTCTTAGCTAGAAATATAGATGAGGAATTTGGGGCCATACTTTTCTTCCTTGTCATCTGGATGATCTTAATTTATCTATCCCATTTTGCTTCTCTGAGTTGAACTTCAGAAAAAGTGAATTTGAGATATATCAACTTCTACCTTTTTCTTTCTTGTTTCCTGAACACTGTATGATAGAAAAGAAACATATTTTCATCCCCTAAGCCAAATATCTGGGGTAGAGCCAAGGACTTTGTAGGTTTATAAGATGCCGAAGTGGTGCTGAGGCAACTAATGTTTATGCCTTCTTCCTTAATCCACTGTCTCAAGACTTCAACTGAAAATGGGAAACATGAATTTATTCTTTGTATAATGATGGCCAGAACTCAAATTTTGATTCTTGCAACATATTATAGTCTTTCTACAGCTTTCCTCATTCCTCCAAACAAGGAAGTTCTCTGAACCAATAAATAAGAAAGCTATGGTTCTAGAAACCATCCCCCTCCCACACACACACTACTAGCCCCTATAATATGCAACAGACCATATGTAGCATTGAACGACTGGCTCCAAGTCACCGTACTAGATCATCCTTGGTAATAACTTGGCCAGGCAGGCAGACGTTGCTATGCAAGGCAGCCTCCTGTGACTTATGGGCATTTGGAGCCCTGTGGCTCCGTGATTCACATAATCAGAATCCACACTGTCTGCCTGGGGGCGTTTATTGCTAACTACAAAGCATTCTGATGTGCTCTACCTGTAGAATCTCATGATTTACATCCCTCCCTATTCATAGGATGAGCAGTTGTGTCTTCCTGTGGTCCATTATTTCTGTACAGTATCTTGGCCTCAGCTTCTTCCAACTATCTTCCAACTCCGTCTTGTCCAGAGCATTTCAAATGCATTGGCATGAGGGAGGGGCTTGCTGCATCTAATATTTGAGGGTTGGAACACAGGCTTCCAAAACTCTGATCGGAAACCTGTCACTCACACCTGATGGACACTTAAATAATTTTGAAAATACAATTCAGCCATCACAATAATTTTCTACTTAACATTCTCTAGTAACCAAGTGTTTATACATCTTTACTTTATAGGTTCCTATTGGTGCATGCCATTGCTCTCAAACTGATGTATATCAGAATTATCAGGAAGACTGGCTAGGTCAGAGGTGGCTGAATCTCCTCATCGGATTTTTAGTGAGGAAAATAATGGCCAAGCAATCTCCATATCCTAATCTCTGTGGGTGTTTCCTCAGATGACAAGGGGGAATTAAGTTTGGAAACAGAATTTGGTTTGATAAAGAGTTCATCTTAAAATAAGCAGATTGGGGCTGAAGAGATGGCTTAGTAGTTAAAAACATGTATTGCTCTTACAGAAGACCTAGTTGGTTGGTTCTCAGTACCCTCACAGGTCAGGACATGACCACCTCTAACTTCAGCTCTAACAAACAAGCTCTTCTGCTGCCTCTGATCTCTGCTGGCATCTATACCCAAACACATATACTTATACAAATACACTTAAAATTTTAAATCTTTACAAAAAGTAAGTGGAGACTTGGTATGGTGTCACTCGCCATTAATTCAAGCACTTGGGAGGTAGAGTCAGGTGGATCTCCGTAAATTCAAGAGCACCCTGGTCTACATAGTGAACTCCAGGCTAGCTGTGGCTACATGGTGACACCTTGGCTTAAAACCAACCAACCAACCAACCAAACAAACAAACAAATAACAACAGCGACAACAACAACAGCAACAAAAACCTAAACCAAACAATAACAAGAGGGGAAGAACAACAAAAACAAACAAAAAAGGGAAGCAGATTATCCTGGTTTAAACAGATGCACCCAATAGAATTATGAAGCTACTGAAATGGAAAAGAGGCTTGAACAGGATGAAATGTGAGAATTTGGCTCAAGTTGCTGGTGAAAATGAAGCAACCTAACTCTAAGTCAAAGATGGAGGGAGTTCTAGGTGCTCAGAAAGGACAAGAAATGCATGCGTCTCCCCGGATATCTCAACCACAACCAAAATGTAGCCTTGCTGACTGCATTTGGTTTTTGTCATTTCAGACTCTTGACCTTGAGAATTGTAAGATCACAATAGGATGCTTTACGGTTGGAATAAGACCTCATCAAGAATGTAGAGTAATGCTGAGGTTGCTAGTCAGGAGCCAGACAGACTCTGAAACACAGATACCAACTCTAATGGTGTCTACTTGTAACTCACCCTCTGTGGGCTTTCATAGTTGTAACAGACAGACTTCTGATTCACCCCATTATCCTTTCTTCTCATTGAATGTAAGAGGGATCACTTTCTTGCTTTTGACCAGACCAGTAGAATATAAAAATATTAATGAGAAAATGATGGGGAAATTAAAGTATAGGAACCCGTCTTATGCTGATAGGTTTCTGTTTTCTCTGTTGCTGCCTTTGAAGAAGCATTGTGAAAAGTCTTCCAGAAAAGCCCACACAGCAGTAACAACATACAGCCTTTAGGAGCTAGGAACAGTTTTTGGTTGTTAAAATGTTCAGTCCTACAGCTGAAAGGGATTCAACATCTACCAGGACATGAGTGAGTCTAGAGGTGGAGTTGTTTGTATCATAGTCTCCAAACAAGGCAACAGGCCAGCCAACACTTTAATTGCAGCCTCCTACAATCCTAAACAAGGGGATCCAGTTGAGCAGTGCCCGTGTTCGTAATCCATGTAACTCCAGAAAATAAACATATGCTGTTTGTAGTAGCTAAGTGGGCATTTGTCATGTACCCTCAAATGCTTCTCAGTATTATGCTCTAGTAGCTGGAATAGAAAGATTTAAGCCCTCATCAAGAAGAAAGTCAGCAGATTCCAGCGTGGATTCTGTCTCTTTATCCAGTCTGGGCTACAATCATAAAGATGCCACACATACACAACCAATTCTTTCTGCCAGGCTTTGAAACATTTCTAAACATTTTATATTCATTATTTTATGGAATCCTTGAAATTGTCAGAAGTCCATTGCATAGACAGAACTAGAGGTCCCAAGACTGGGCAGACTTTTTATATCCCAGTGTTAGTAAGTAGCAGGGGCAGATTTGAAAGATTACTCTGTCTGATTCCAGACACTACAACCTTATCATTAGTCCAGTCCCTCCTTCATGTGAAGGCAGCTGGGTAGTTAGCAGTCCAGGGTGTCCCCTTGACAGTAGCACCCCAGTGACAGCTATCCCTTCCTCAGTGCAAGAGTTGCCACAGCATGGGTACACTGGGAGCCATAACATCCACATTAGAATTTTGTTTTCATTCAGTCAATAATGTCCCTTGTGGGCTCTGCTGACCTCAGAAGATTTCTCTTGTACTCCACACTTCATAGTTCGTGGAACAGAAGCTCAAGTGGAGAAATGATTCCTAAAGTTTTATACCTGTGGAAGGAGAAATAAGACTTGCCAACTTTAAAAATAAAAACACTTGTACAAAACTACTTAAAATCTGGAAAAGGGAGTGTTTGACTAAGCCATCTGTCTGCATAATGTATTTCCCTTATTCTGGAGGGATTGATGAACCCTCTCCAGTTCTGAGTACAGGTATGAGTGCACTGGCTCTCAGTAGAAACATAAAAATGGCTCATTTATACATCTCAGCATGTCCATTGAGTTTAATGAAGTAGAAAAATTACAGGTGCAGAAGGTTGCTGAACTCTGTAACTGTGTGCAAATACAATTAATGCACTCCTCAATGATGGGTATCCGGAAGTGCTCTCACCTAATATCCGATTCAAGACAACCGGCAGGACTAACCCAGTGCTTTGTCTGAAGAGACATCTGAAATGGATCAGGAAAATAAATGAACTGTCAAAAACTTCATTTGTTCTACCGGGATTATGAATGCAGCGGGAGGACTCATCTGAGAGATGGCTGTGGTTAGATCCACTGTGTGAGAGTGGCATGCACCCTGCGATGGACACCAGAAGCAGGTGGAATGGGCAGAATAGGTATCAGCAAAGGACTCGCACAGGCAAGAGATAGGGGCCAGTAAGTCAGGCAACCAATGGCCTGGGGTGAGTTAGCAGCACAGCCAATGTGGTTGTAGTAAATTCTTCTGCTCAGTATCATTGAGGAAGCAAGTCCTGCATGGCTCTTTCTAGATTGTCCCCATTACCCCTACTCCCACAAGTTTACTATTTTGTGGGTGGTGTTCCTGAGGAAGGTGGGGAACAGAACATAGATGCTAGATTCTGGTTTCCTCTTATAGACACATGAATGAGCCACATAAAACAAGAAGAGCCTGTATCAGGCTTCATGAGAAGATAACAGGATTGGAAGCATGATGTTCATACACACTTCCACATATGTAGTCTACAATAGCAACCATTTCTTTTCTCTCTAAGAAAAAGATCCTCTGGAAATTATTAATACTATTGGTCCTTCTTCCAATAGCCCAAATCACGCAACACGCTCCTGGAGAGCCTCTCACACTGCCACCAGCCACCTTGTCACTTCTTTTCTAAGCCATCTCAGTTACTTTATGAATATCTAGCAACTCCAGTTTGCAGACCTTAATGAGCTCAGCATGTTTAAGCAGCGTGTTACTCAGCTGTCCATCACTAAAACAAGAGAATGCTGGAGCTACCAACTCTAAAACAGAACAATTGTTTTGGATCATAGTTCTTGATTACTGTCCATATTGTTGGCAGGGAGGAGGAAATTGCCTACCTCATGGTTAAGGATCAAAGAAGGAGGCAGGGGCATAACCCTTGTCTGGGGTGATCCCTAGTGATCTCCCACTAGGCCCCAACATTTAAAGGTTTTACCCTTTTGGGGACAAGCCATCACCACATGGATCTTTTGGGGGGACAGTTAAGATCTAAAATTTTGCAAGCAGCTTGCTCAGAATGCCCCAGTTAGCAATTGGAGACATGCCTTTACTATCACAACCATTATGAAGGAATACATAAAACCCTATAATGGGGAATCAGAATTAAGTTCAGATGTCTTTACAAAATCACAATGGTCTTGGTGTGTGGTTAATCCTAAGGATTCATGTTTGTAAAGTCCAAGGAGAAAGATAATGAGAGTAATAAAAAGAAAATGCCAGAGAATACAAGGAACAAGCATGTAAATATAAGGACGTGGAAGGAAAGAACTATTTCAAGATGGGGTGTTTTTCACACACTGGGTATAAACAGCCGGAGAAAACTGAGTGAAAAGAGGTGAGGCAACGAGCAGGTGGGACTGTGAGGTTGGAGGCATGAGTGAAGGTTTTGTGGTTGTATGTGTGTTTTGGTTTTTGGTCTTTGGTGACTTTGCTCTCTGATTCAGCTGGGATCCTGAAGACAGACATTCCACACAACATGCTGTGAAATAACCTCTGGTGAGACTAGAAGCAGGAAGTGCCAGAAATCTCACAAAGTAACCGATTCTCTTGACATTTCCTGTTGCGGAGAGCCAAGGACTCCAGTGGACCTCTCCACCTGAGGAAGTGGCCGTGACCTTGGGGAGGCTCACCCAGGTCCAGTGAGAGCTCAGTGGGCTGACAGCTGCTCTCACCAGCAACAGGATTTATGTGCTGCATTTCAAGACACATGCATTTTAAGGATTTCTTGCTGTGTGAGAAGCCGTCCGGACAACATGGAGTAGAAGAAAAGTGCACCTGATTGTAATTAATGCTGACAGTAATCTCCAGCTTTCACTCTGAAAACAGCCAGATGGGAAAGTTGGAACTGTTAATAATAGAAAACGTTGCCATCCACAGTTCCTGGAGTCATAACTCTTTAAACTGTTTGGATTCCAGATCTGCACAGACCAACCCAAGCCAGATGCTGCTGACTTGTACTGCTGTGAGCTGTGGTGGGCCCTGCTGTAGGAAGGGAACCAGAAGGAATGCTGGGCTTGCACAGCCCTCGTTGGGTGATACATCTGCAAGCAGGAACCCTGAAGCTGGGACAGAGGCAAGGAGGTGACATCAAGTTGTGAAGTGTGACTTTGAAACCCAGGGATTGTACAAGAAGGTCCAGAATGATGCTTTGGCAAAGAATGCAGTTTTCCCGGTGTCTGGAGACTGGCAGTAGCGGGCGAGGAGAGTGCACTGTTGAGGTTGAGGAGTGTTAATGTTTCAGCCAGGAGGAAGGCCAAAAGGAGAACATTGCTCAGTAAGTCATCTAACTTAGAAATACCAACCATGAGGTCAACCTGTGTCCCTCCTTCCATATTTGCAGCCCCTCTGAGCTGGCTGAGACATCCACTCTAAATGCTGGCTGTCTAATAACTCAGGTTGGATCTGCTGGCACTGAGGGCACTAAAAGCATATAAGGGGCTGATTTGATGACCCCCCTCTCCCCACCCACTCTGGGACCTCAATAGAAAAGTTGGGGCCAAAAGTCATGTAGCCAGAAAATTCTTTAGGTGGTGACAGGAACTCTGGTGCCAGCTGGGGTACAGGACGGCCTCGTCTAGCTTAGGAGTTTCTTTGGTAAACACAGGTCAGCTTCTTCCTTGTCCTTTTTAAGAACATGGATCACAAAGGGCATCAGTTCTGCGGGCCCTGCTGCCTCTTCAGGAAGGGGAGTCATCAGGGGAAACAAGTACTTTGAGAGGTTTTGCAGACCCAAGTAGTTTAGGTTGACAGAGGTGCACAAGGACTAGCATGGCTGAAGGAGGCAGGTAACCCCACTCTCAGAGGCCCAGGAAGAGGAGTGTGGTTGAATTTGTGGGAATATTGATACATGGTAAAAGTGGGAGGAAGGGTGGGAAAAAAACCAAAACAGATCTGAAGGATCCTTGTGCTGGACATTTTTTTAGAGGCCAAGTTCTGGAACCTCAGGAGCTCTGGCCTAAGAGGCCAAGTGACCCTTCTTTGCTCTATAGCTCCCGGTAGAAAAGTACAAGAATGGAGGGTACTGGTTAAGAGTCTATAGGAAGGCCCTTTGAAAGGGATGTGAGCTCTGGAGGAGAGAGAGAGGGGTGTATGTAGGCTGGGCACTGGGCAGAGGCTAGCAGAGGTTTGTGACTTCTGGCTTCCATGTTGGGCAAGGTGTCACCACCTATGTTAGGCTAATAGGAATGGGACCAAGACACGCCAGTGAGGATGGTGTGAGTATGTGTGTGTGTGTGTGTGTGTGTGTGTGTGTGTGTGTGTGTGAAGGAAAAACCTGAAAACAATGGAAAGGAGAAACTTCTAACAGATGCAAATGACAATCCCATTGAAAGATGGGATTCTAAACACCTAGATGACAAGATTAAAAACAGATACTCCTATTCCATTCTCATAAATATCCTAACAATTTTCAGACAGTCATAAATATGAGAGAAAACATAGGGAGTGACAAGCCAGGTTTGTAGTAGACATTCTAAACTTAGGAGTGAAGGGCATTATGGGAAAAGATCTTATGACAGGTATATTAACACCATTGTTTTCATAGAGGATAAACTTCCCCAGTAGAATCTTCCAGCAGGACAGAAGCCTGTGTGGAGCAGATCTGAATGAAATGGGGCCTGACACCCTTGGCCCCGGTCTTAGTGGGTATCTTGCTGGTATCTTGGTCTTAAGGCACCCTCTACATCCTAAGCCCGGAAGGACGTTCTGGACATGGTGGGCTTTATCTACTCTCTCATTTTGAAAATGAGCGGACTGAAAGAAAGTAATTGTTGAACTAGAGGGCAGCTTCAAGCCCACATTAGTGAGAACTCCTGCTCTCTCAGGCTTTCTTTCTGAGGCTTCAAACCTGCTTGAGAAAGACAGCTCCACATGGGTGCCTAGGACATGGTTTGAACTTGCCTCACAGGTTTGTAAATTCTTCTATTAAAGTCAATTTCCACATATTAAAAAATCCCGCTTAACCTTTCCCCCAACCCCTATGTGGGCCTTGTAGCACATATGCCTGAGGGAATGCTCAGGGTGTATGATGTGAAACTCTGTCAGGGTCATGTGGCCCCTATACCTTCAGATGCAGCCTTCTAAGCAAGTGTCCTATAACCTAGGTAATTATAGAGCCTGAGCCCACTCAGGGGAATTAGATGAAGCAACAGGCTATTATTGCCCTTGTTTGCAGAAATAATAATATGTAACACCTTTTCATCAGGAGACTTGATGCTTCTTCCCAGGCATTGTTCAGATTGCAAGGTGTCTTTTTAAACCTCTGATTTACAATGAAGGGAACAAGAAGAGACACTCTTTGTTCATGAAGGCAGCACCACTAGTGGGATTGTTTGGGAGTCAGGGTCATAGCATGGGCTCCTGCTGAGACAAAGTACAGATGCTCCATCAGGGCAGCCAGGGCAGAGGCTGTGTGGACACAGATGGAGGGAGAGGAATGCAAACAGCAAGATGGGAATTGCTGGAAAGATTTAGCATTTCCACAATGCCTCCTCAGGTCAAGCCCACCAGGTTCTGGGCTCAGAGAAAGAGGTGGAGGGAAACAGGAGAAGCCCCTGGGAGGTTTAAATAAGTTCATGGAGTTCAACAGTTGCCCCCTGAGGAGATGGGATGACTAAGACCAATAAAGCCATGGTTTTATAAAGGAGCCCATGGGGACAAAGTAGGAAGCTGCAGGCCAGTCCATTTGACATGAATTGTAGGCCACTTTGAACTTCTTTTAAGAGTCACAGAGGAGAAAGAGCTTGATTGACTTGGGGGGGACCAGTGGCTTCAGGAAGGAGGGCATTGTATTTCACTAACTAGGAGATCTTTATAGATCCAGCTGGTTTGCCTGGCAGAACGTTTGTAAGGCCTTATGCTTAGAAAACCCACCTTCCAAAGACAGACAAGCAGGGCCCACCACACTAATGTACTGCATAACCTGTGATGAGAAATGAACACAAATATGAATGAAAATGAACAGCAAACAAGAAGGGAATCTAAAGATTTCCCTAACATATACACATGGTTAACGTTTGCTGTCAATCAACTCGGAGCTCATGCCATTTTTCCCAAACTGAGTTTCCTATTCCTGTTCCTCACATTCTTATTGGTATATGATGGCCTTCAAAAGCTGCTTTGTAGTAAAAGCAATTTTGGAATTGCTGAAGAATGCTTTGATTTCTCTCTTGAAGATAAACAAAGTATAAGAGCTTATTAAAAGTCCAGAGAAGTCCTACAAGAAAGAATATTTTCAAACTGTCTTCATCTTTGGGATCCTCCAAATTATTTGACCACCGAAACTTTGCTCTTTTGCAAACACTTAAATTTCTAGAGAATAAATAGCCCCCAGAACCACCATCAGGAAACACTAACATGGAAGATGATAACATAGCCAGTCTGGTTCTAGTCAGTCTAGTCCAGGCCATTGTAAGGGACACAGGCTGGTGCTTGAGGAACACTGGATCAAGTGGCTGAGTCAGCACTAGAATGAGGCAGCTAGACATGGGATACAGCCCAGAAGCAGGGGATGGATTCGGTCAGGACAGGGACCAACAAAAAATGTTCGGAGGATGAGGTAAATGCAAAGTGTGGCCTTGGTCAGGGCCAGCGCATAGAATCCTATGGAAAGCAGAGGAAGACAGCTGCCAGTTGCCAGGAAGTGTTGGGCCCAATTGCCACTCCCGGAAGTAACAGGGATGATGCATAGAGACTTCTCCAGCTTCTCGTTACATCTTAGAAGAGCACAAGGCAGGTACTAGCAACACTTAGAAGGCAGTTTGCTTAAGGCCAAAAAAATAGGCAACTCTAAAGCTGCCATTCGCACTTTTCTCTTTAACTGATATGCCAGGAATTGTCACTATGGCCCTAGGTCAAATACAGATCCCTGCCTCTACTGGTGCTTTATCTGACTATGTCCACATCCCTCCTTTACTATGCCTTTTGGCTGCTTGAATGCTATAAGAGAACAACTGAGCTGTCAGAGTTGAGGCTGTACATTCTACAAAGCCCAGGATACTTACTCTATAGCCCTTTGTGGAACATGTTTGCTGATCCTGGCTTAAGCTAATCTCCTTCAGTGGGTTGGGAGCAGATAGAATGAGAACCAGTTTCTAAGAGAATAGAAAAACATGGCAGGACCTTAACATAATTGTCAAGAGTTTAAGTAGAAATCTATTCTAGAGAACATGAAAAGCATAGGATACCACATATAAGGGTGAGGCAGAGGCCAGTCTAACATGTTGGGCCACTACAATGTGGTAGGGACAATGGCCATGATATGGAGTGTAACTGACTTCATGCACTGAACAGCTATTTGAGGGTTTATAATGTATTTGATGACACAGATCCTTTGGCTAAGAAATCCTGTTTAATTCTGAGCCATGACACAATGTTGAAGCCCAAGATTATTTTTCTGATCCTCTTAGGACTGCTCAGAACTGATTTGGTTTTGTTCCTGTAATTATTTTTGTAACACAACCAAATAAAGCTGGAAATAGGGACCTTATAGCATCTCTAGCCCCAGGGCTCTGGAGTAGAAAAGGCTGTTTACTGAAGGAGCTTGTCATGGGTTCCCAGGTAAGCTAAAAGCTTTCAGCTTATGATCATGGGTACAGCTCTTGGTACCTGTGAGGATGAACTAATGACTAAAGATTCATTAAGATACCAGGTAGAGGATTAATACTAAGAGGTAATAAGCTTTGTGCTAAGTTAAATGGATCCTGAGGTGCAGAGTGACATGTCCTATGGACTTCAGGACTTGTAGACTTGACTTAAGGCTGGTAGCTCAGGTAATATCTGGGAGATTAAAGTAAAGCTCTGCTTAGACAGTTTGAGCTAATCTTTCCTTCTCTTTCTTGAAGTCTCCCTTCTAATCAGACTAATCTCTTGCAGTAATTTGACTGATAAATGTCCCCCTTATTACATTTGAATACTTGGTCCCTAAGTGGTGGCATTGTTTGAGAAGGTTTCAGAAGTGTGACCTTAATGGAGGAAGTATAATGCTTGGGGTATATTTTGGGAGTTTAAATATTCATTACCTTACTTCTAGTTTTTCTTTGCTCCATGCCTACAGTTCAAGAAGTGAGCCTTCAGCTTCCTGCTCCTGCTACTATGCTTTTGCTCCACTATCATGATCCCCAACCGTCTGGAACCATAGGCTCAAACAACTTCTTTCCTCTATATGTTTGCTTTTGTCATGGTGCTTTATTACAGCAATAGACAAGTAACTAATATAGACTCTGATATCAGAGAGTAGGCTATTTTTGTAGCAGGCATTTGGAGGAATGTGGAAGACTTTGGAATTATGGACCAGAAAAGTGATTGAACATTGTAAGCAGAGCTTATTGGACCATCCTACTAGGAGCCTGGACGACAGTAGTGTTGGGAGTTATGCTGACTGTAGAAGCCCAACTCAAGATGTTTCAGCTGGGAACAACAATAGGAATTTGGATAGAAAACCACTCATGATATTTTGACAAAAAATGCAGCTGCCTTTTGCCCATGTCCTGAGAACTTGCCTGAGGCTAAATTTACAAGGAATGTATGAATTTCTTTGGTGAATGAGATTTTAATATATCTTAATAATGACTCTGTCCTGTGGTCACTAATAATCACAAGTAAAGGTGTTATGGAATCTTCCTCCGAAGTTTCAGTGAGATGCTGAGTTCAGAAACCAGGGAGTCCTTGCAGAAGTCCTAAGAGTAGTGTGAAGGTATGGAAGTGAGACTCAGGTTCTATTGGAAACTCTAAGATGTTGAAGCTGCCAGAACTGTGAGATATTTGCCAAAGGGAGCTGCATGCAGGTAGTAGAACCAGGGCAACAGAGTCAAGTATGTTATAGTCAGCCAAGTTGAAGGCACAGAGCTTTCTAAATCCTGGGACATTAGCCTCAGATCTGGACAATTGCTATTTTCTATGCTGAATTTCAATTTTACTTTCTTCCCACATTTCCTCCCTATTTAAATTGTAATGTATATTCTACGTTACTATACATCTGAAGGACATTATTTGCTTTTTGATTTTGCAGTGGATTGTAATTAAGAGGTTGACTTAAGTCTAAAAAGAGATCTTGGACTGTTAAACAGTATTGTGACTGTAAAAGACATTGGACTTATTTCATTTTATATTATGATATGGCCATAAGAGTGTGAGGGCTAGGTTGTGGAATGTGATGGTTTGAATGATAAGTGTCTCACATAGTCTAAGGCATTTGAATATTAAATTAAAGACCTGTGTTTTTTTTCTAGTTCATTCTCTCTGGTTGATACTTACAGTTCAAGATGTCAACCCTTAGCTTTCTCTTCTGGATGCCATTCCTGCTGTTTGCTGCCATGCAGGCTTCCCTGCCATGACAGACTCAACTCTTTGGAATTAAAAGACCAAATACAAATATATTTTTCTATAAGTTGACTTTGTCATGATGTTTTATCATAACAATGGGAAAATATCTGAGACATCCCAAAAGATTGCCTCAGAGGCCTAAGGGAGTATAGGACTACGTATTTCTTACATGTTGAGATAAATCTTATGGGGTTGATTTGTGGTTGTTTCTCTCTTTCTATATTCTGTGGCTCAGCTATCATCTTGCAACTGAGCAGTCACTCTATCTGGTGACTCTGGACCAAGACAAAAGAATCTTTTTCCAGTATAACACAGGCCTCATCTCCACAGCTTCACACTACTCTTAGGACTTCTGCAAGGACTCCCTGTTATCTGAATCTCTCCTAAGCGAATGGTACCTTTGAATATTTAGGTATATGTTGGCATACTCATAAAAGTCAGAAAACTAGTAAAGAAGCATTGGGGGATCTCAAGTGAAGGGAGAAAGGATTAAGGTGATACAAAGGGAGGAAAGGGAATAATCAGATAAAGAAAGTTATAAAGCAGCCGTTCTCAACCTTCCCAATGCTGTGACACTTTAAAACAGTTCCTCATGTTGTGGTGGCCCCCAACCATGAAATTATTTTTGTTGCTACTTCATAACTGTAATTTTTAAACTGTTATGAATTGTGATGTATATATCTGATGTGCAGGATATCTGATATGCTACCCCTGTGAAAGGCTCACAACCCCCAGGTTGAGAACCACTGTTATAAGGGATAGGTATGGGTGGTCTGGGTAGAAGAGATAATTAACATTAAAACACACCTGAAAAAGCCACATGGAAATGTAGTGCTGTTGAAATTCACACACACACACACACAGTTTGAAATGGAGCTACCCCACAACAAGAGTGCATGACAGGACCATCATAACATGGATTCTGAGTGGCTGTCAATATATGCTGAAGACCCATGTAAAACCAAATTAGCCAAAATCCTAGCTTGGAAGTAGGAAGAGCTGGTTGTTTGGTATTTTCTGAGGCCTTGTAGCATTTCTTCCAAATTGAAACATTTGCTCCAGGGAAGAATGAAAGATACTGGGGCCTCAGAAGTAACAAAACATCACCTGTAAGAGAACAGAAACTTAGAAGATTCTTGAGGTCCCCTAACCTGCACTGGTCAAACAGCAATAAACAGTTGCTGAGGGTGGAGACTCTAAATAAGCAAACTGGGGGAAGAAGGGTTTTTAACTGTTGAGTTCCCTGCAAGCTGTGTAGACGTCTCCAGGGTTGTAGTTTTGCAGAGTATTTTTCCTGTGTTAGGAGGACCTACCACTATATGTCATCAGAACAATGCACATAGAACCTATTATCATTTTGGACCTAATATTGAGACTGTCTACTTAGGTTTATTCTTTACTTCCAAAATACTTCTGGTCTACACTGGTTAGTCTTGACTTGTCCTGATCCTACTCTGTTCAATTAATAAGTACTTATTAAATGTCTATTATACAGTGACCTTTGGCTATTTCTAGAAAAAAGTGATTTCCAAACAGCTACTGTTCATATTCCATGGAATTCTTATACTATCAGTTTCTAGTCTAGAGCTTCTTCTTTATGCAGTTTCAATAGTTCCCTTCTTGAGTCTAGATTCCTGACCCACCTGCTGTCAAATTGTCAGAGGCACTTGGAAAGTCTAAAACTTAGTATTAATGAGCCTTCACCTAGGACCAGGTACAACTGAAAAGATTTTGATTGTTTTATGTCATTTTTCCTTAAAGTTCCCATGGTTTGAATGAGAAGTTTCCCATAAGTATGGGCATTTGACTACTTGGTCCCCAGTTGGTGGTAGGGTTTAAGTAGGCTTAGGATATGTGTCCTTCTGGGGGAAATATGTCATTCCAGCAGGCTTTGAGATTTCAAAGGCCACCTTCCATTCCTAGTGTCCTCTCTGTTTCATGCTTGTGGTTTAAGAGGTAGACTCATAGCTTGCTACTCCAGCCACCAGGCCTGCTTCCCCATGATTATTTTGTCTCTGGTACTGTAAGCTCAGATAAACCCTCCCATAAGATGCCCCACTGTTAGTATTTATCACAGAAACGTAAGTGTGTAACAGTAAATTTTTATTTAACAAACATAAATTTTATTAATTCCTGACAATTACCCAATAATTACCTATCCTAAATCCTAAAGCCCAAACCCTACCCTGAGACCGAATCTACAATACCCTAATATCTATAAAACAAACACTTAACTCTAACCTAAAGTTTCTTAAAAGGATATTCTCTCAGATTAACTTTTGTATGGATCCATATGGGTGGTTGGTTGATTTCCACCAAATCTTTCAGTCTTATAGTCTGTAAATCCTGTTTGTCAGATCTTAAGGCAGTTTATAATGATCATTGAAGTGGGGAAGCTCTTACAAGAATTGTATCTTCAGTCCTAGAACCCACTTATTTGCAAAAAGAAAAGTTTATTAGGCTCACCATTCAGATGCTTTGGGCCTCCAAGGCATTTTGGCTGTCCAATGCTTTGGAAATCCAAAGTCTGTGCAGCTTTCTGAGTTGGACCAAAATGGTCCAACTCTGCTGAAAGGTGTATTTTGTCACACTCTCCACCTGTGTGGATCACTGAAGTTTCTGGGCAGGTGAAGCAGGAGGAGTGACATGAAGCTTCTTGACCAGATGAGGAGGAAGGCTGCACGAGGCCACGTTCACTCATGATTTAAATCCTTTGTGTTGTGATGCATTGCAAAGATCTTGGTGTCAGCTCTGGCCTCTCATTGCTATGGTTCTTGGTGGGTATGTGCAGGGTACTCCCCTGTCCAAAGTCACATGATTTCCTTTTGGTGTGCTTTCCAATGAATGCCCTTCAATGCCAATCATATCTGGATATAACTGGATTCACTCATATTTTTTTTTAACCTGAGAGGCCTGTCTTTTTGTTATTCTAAAATCCCTATGTTCAATTTCCCTAATCCTACCACATAAGTGATACAGAAGTTGGTTTCTGGGAGCGGATTATTGCTGTGACAGACCTGTCTACAACTGTTTTGTTTAATTGTTTTGTTTTGTTTGCTTATTTGTTCTTTAAGAAACGAGTGGCCCAGATGATCCAGCCTTGCAGACTTCCTCAATAGCAGTTTCCTCAAAAGTCTACAACCACAACAGCTCAAAATCGCTAAGATCATTCAGCTACACAGACTGCTACAGCCAGAACTTCAGTAAAACTCTGAAGATCAGCTTCTGTCTATGAACTTCGTAGGACATCTAAATAGCTGAGCACAAAAGGACTCAACATCAAATGATTCTATTAACATTTTTAACCATTTTTCCATTCTTATTTGGGCCCCAAACAGGTTTACTACATCCCAAATCAGCAGGAAGTCATTTTAAGAGAAAAACGTCCCATCCCCAGAAGGTGGGGAGGGTGTTCCCCCCCGCTTTGGTTATTTGATGGATAATAGAAAATTTTGTTATTTAGGGGAAAAGACTACAAGCTGTTAAATGGTCTTGTTAAAATGGGTTTTGGAGGTTAGACCCAGGGACTTCTATCTTTTTCTTTTCTGTATCCTTCTTTCTCTCCTATGTAGGAGTGAACAGACTTAAGAAAAATGGGACATAGACATAGTATAGGAAAGATCAAGAAAAAAGGACAGATTATTGAATACTGCCTTATACCTTTGTATATTGATACAAAATTAATATTATATTTGGCTAAATTGCTACTGATCATTGTATATTAATGCAAAATTAAAATTGTATTGGGCTACCTCGGTATTGATCTTTGTATATTGATACAAAATTAATATTATATTTGGCCACAATGGTATTGGCCCTTGTATATTGATGTAAAATTAAGATTGTATTGGGCTTTGTATATTGATACAAAATTAAGATTATATTTGGCCACATTGGTATTGATCTTTGTATATTGATACAAAAGTAAGGGTAATGCTTCTTAAAGGTATTGTTCCTAGTAATGCTTAAAAATGAAATGTAAAGTTTTGGCCTCTTGCTACCAACCGTCATAAACTGTTTAGGATAATTAAGAAATGGAAACTAATAGTCATGCAAACGTGTCATTTTGTTAGTTACTATGACAGTCTATCACAGTTATTTTCTAAGCTACTCAGAAATCAAGTTGCTAAGAGACAAGCAGTATTTGCTTATCTCAATATAAGAGATAGATAGGGCATCTTCAAAAACCTCAAGAGATCTGCAGAATATGGCATTCAAAGATGTTTTCTTAACTTAAGGTTTTTTTGATATCGAGACATGTCAGCTCCTGACAGCACCCCCTATTCTACTCCAAGTAGAAGATGAGCATTGAAGAATCTCCAGTGGGAGATGATTCAATTGGTAGTAAGCCTTTCTCTTGACAAGAAAAACCCCTTGCTTCAACTGTAGACAGACTGCTCTCCAAAAAGGGCAAAACTTGGAAGCAGGTAAGTCGACCGCCTAGCTCTGCCAAGACAGGGTAGGTAAGTCCTTCATAATTCCTGCTCTACAATCAATGTCTGTCAGAGAAATGGGGCCAAATGGCTGAAGATTGATGCTATAATGTATGGAGAGAAAATGGGAACTGTCCAGGCAGCCACTGGTATGTCATTTCTTAGTTTGGAAGCTGCAGGCCCTGCACTTCCTATATAATCAGATATATTTATCCCTCTCAGGTCTCTGAGGTGGTTGAAGAATAGATAGATAGAGTCTCATAGTTAAATTTTGAGTTGTTTAGGAATCAAGAGGGTGTTCCAGATCTAAGAAGATATTTTTAAAATTATGAGGCAAGTTAGTATGAAAGCTGAGTTAGATATAGAACTTTAAACTCATGGAGATGGTTAGATAGTAGAATGTTAAAGTCAGGTGCCCAATACATATGACCTGGACATTGGGAATGTATGCTAGCCATATAACTCACATAATTGTGGCCTATTTATTTCTGTTGTTTTGTATTGTATTTATAGTTATAAGAAAAAGAACCATTTGTTGGACTGAAAGGGAGAGCTGTTGGGGGGAAAAAGAAATACCTTGAACTAAAAAAAAATAAAGGTAGAGGATGGGGGGTTGAGGGGGAGGAGGGTGGAAGGGTGGGACTGGAGAGGGGAGTAGGGAGGGGATTGTGATTGAGATGTAACTTGAAGAAATAAAAAATAAATTATTAAAAAAAAAGAAATGTTGAATATGCTGCCCCTGGAGGCATTGCAGTTGTGGCTGCTATGTCACATGTGCATCAGTAGGTGGCGGTGAGGAGAGAGGCTGTATCTACATTCAGTGTTCTGACCTATGAACATCTGAATAAATAGTAGCCTAACATTCCTGGAAAAAAAAAAGCAAGCTGGATACCAACACTACTTTGGAGCCATAGGGTAGCCTGTGATGACTACCAGACCAGTACCAGGCAAGCACCAGATGGGTTCCCAGAACAGGAAATAAACCAAAAACTAGAAGAACTCTGCCTTGCCCTGGATGTGGGGGTTGTGGGTGGGCCAGCCCTAAGGAAGTGAGTGTGGGAGAGCCAGCCCTGCCTTCTGTCTGCTATGTGGTGTTATTGGCTAGAGAGAGATGTCCTCCCCTCTCTTTTGCCCTCACCACCATTGGCTCACAGGAGATCTGGCCCAGAAGGGGTCAAAAGAGCAGGAGAGCTATCCCTGCCCCTCACATGCTACAGCACTTGGGAGAGCAGGCTCTGTACCTTTCCATAGTAGAACGGGCCATGCTGGCCATGTAAGTGGGTGTTGCAGGTCCAGAACCATGGCTTTGAGTTGACCCACCCTAACATCTACCCCATGGATGAACTGCTAGAGTGCAAGAAGAAGTCAGTTCCACAACCCAGGACTTCAGGATCTCCGGGACACAGGACAGTTACTGCTGTCCCTGCCCCTCACATGTTACAGCACTTGGGAGAGCAGGCCCTGAACCTTTGCATAGTAGAACTGGCCATGAAAGTGGGTGTTACAGGTCCAGAACCAGGGCTTTGAGTTGGCCCATCCCAACATCTACCCCCTGGACAAACTGCTGGAATGCAAGAAGAGGTCAGTTTCACAACCCAGGACTGCAGGATCTCCATGACACAGGACAATTATGGCATATCTGAGAGGAGTTCCAGTGAGGTTCCAGTACTGACAGAGCAGTGGAAATCAGGGGTCTCGTACCAGACCAAGGAGCCATTATAATGAACATTTGCAAGCAGAATGTGTGGCTAAAGGGGAATATTGTGGGACATACTGATATACATTGCAGCTTCCACAATGAGCTGTTATTTTTTTTTGCTGGGACAGATTGCGAGGGTAGAGGGTGGGTCTTGGGGGATGTGGGAGATGGGAGGGAATGGGGTGCATGGTATAAAATTCACAAAATAATTTTTTTTAATAAAAAAAGGAATATTGAAGACTTGGAACTTTGGGCTAAAAACATTTGAACGTTATAAGTATTAATAGGCTGTATTCGTAGGAGTTGGAAGACAGTAGTACTGAGAGCTACATGCACTGTGGAGACCTAGTTTAAGAGGTTTAAGAAGAGAACAGTATTGGCAAATGATTTAGAGATTATTCCAGTGCTATTCTGATCAAGAAGTAGAAGAAACAAAAAGTGTCTCCTTTTTGCCCATGTCCTAAGAACTTGCCTGAAACTAAATTTACATTTTAAATTTTAAATTGAAAAAATAATTTCCTAATAGAGGAGATTTCAAAACAGCTTAATATTGACTTTTATTACTAATCACTCTTATGTCTACAGTAAAAAACAAACAAGGCAGGAAGAAATACAGATTGTACCGTCTGGAGAGAAAAAGAACACTAACAAACTTAATGTTACAGTAGAAGTTTGTGCTGAAAGGGAGGCTGCGCTTGTTATGGCAATTATTTTCATTAAAGAAATATAAGCTCTGCATTGGAATAAAGGAAATGGCACCCTCAAATGCAAAACTCCACCCAGCTAACTTTCTCACTTGTGAAAAGAAAAGACCCTAAGGGCTTTCTGCTCCCCCAAAGCAACTGCAATAAAAAACAAAATTTAAAAAAAAACCCCTCCTAATTTGGTTAAAGAAGACCAGAGTCTCTCCCAAGCTGGCAGCTGAACTTGGGAGTGTTCAGGAATTCAAGAGTAAAGGGATAACAGAATTTTCCTCTGTGGTTTCTGAAAGCCACTGAGACCATGAGAGGTATGGCAGAGGATTGCCTGAGAAAGTCACTGGAAGGGCAAGAGGCTCTAAGAGGTAATTTTGTTTAGCTATGAAAGTAAAGAGTAAAGCCTGGGTAGCATTGGGCCCCCAAAATGTTGGAGATGACAGAGCCATACAATACCTCTCATATATATATATGAGAGAGAGAGAGAGATTGCAGGCAGCCAAGCTGAAAGGACAGAGTCTTTTAAGCCCTTTTACGTCAAATCTGGGGCTAGAGAATTTGATATTTGCCCTGATGGGTTCCAGTCTTACTTTGATCCAGTATTTTCTTGCTGTGTCCCTGCTCCTGTCCTTGGAATGGTAATGTATATATATTCTATGCCCTTATATGTTAGAGAATGCCAATTGATGTTTGATTTTGTAAAGGGTAGAGTTAAGAGATTGCCTTGAGTCTCAGCAGAGACTTTGGATATTTAGACAGTCTTGAAACTGTAAAAGATTATGAAGAATTTTGAAGTAGGACTAAATGTGTTTTGCATTATGATACAATGTGGAATGTGGTGGTTCAAATGAGAATGTGTTCCATAATCTTAGGCATTTGAATACTTGATCCCCGGTTAGCGGAACTGTTTGAGGAGGTTTAAGAAGTGTGGCCTCGCTGAAAGAAGTACATCAGGAAGGCCAGTTGTGAGAATGCAAAAGCCATAACCTATTCCTAGTTTGCTCTCTGCTTCCTGCTTATGGTTAAAGATGTGAATTCTCAGCTTGATGTTACCGCTGCCATGCTTGTTTCCCATGATGTTGATACACTCTTATCCCTCAGGAAAAATAAGCCCAGATAAACCCTTCCTTCTGTGAATTACCTTGGTTATGGTGTTTTTTCACAGCAATAGAAAAGTAACCAGTTCAGCTAGCTACCTTTTGAGATGCGTGCTGCATCCAAACTGAGGCCCAGGAAATCCTCCCTTTCTGTGGGTTCATGTTAAATCTGCCAGCAGAGCAGGTATCTGAAGGCAAGCAGCTGGAGGCCAGAGCCTGAGTTCTAAGCTCTCTTCCACCACTTTACATGAACTTCCGGCACACCTTCTTCGACAAAGATGCCCAGGCAGAAACTGTCTGCCCCTCTTAGAGCATTCTTGGCTTGCTAGACAAGTTGATACATTGGTTAATTCTATTTAAGGAGCACCCCTACTATGAGAGGATTGTTTTTTTCAGGCAAAAAAACCAAAACCAAAACCAAAACATTGCCTATTTGATTGTCAGTGATAAGGGACAGGTTTATAAGATCGGTGCTCTATTTTGCATATTATTTATTTTTTTAAATTTTACTTTTACTTAGGTTTTAGCACTATAAAGAATCTCAATGAAACATACTTTTAAAAAAAACATAATATCAGTGTTGTTTTCCTTTTGTCAGTTCTCTGTGAAAAAAAATTTCCAGGTAAGATAGTAACCAGTTATATGCATATTATATATTTTTTCAAATTCTTGTTGAAATGTTATGGAAATAAAGTTAGAGGTGAAAGCTTCTATAGTACTGGAGGTCAGAACCATAGATGAGGTGCAAGAAACCAGGAAGAGTGTTCAATAATTTGATCTTGGACAGGGCTGGAGGAAGAGAAACTGGATGAAGTAAGTCGACGATGTCTGCCTGCCCCATCTTACCGGCCTATGTATTGTCAAATTCTAGAGCCTTCCCCAGTTAAATGATGAAACCGTTGCTTTCTGACTTGGCTTAAGTTATTTTGTCCAGCCAAGCTCTTCCATTGCCACTTCCGTTTTGATTTCCACTTTGGGCATACTGTTACACACAGTCAGAAATAGTCAGAATGCAAGTGCATTACATACAATGATAAATGCACAAGGAAGAAGAACAGTGCCAAGAGCACATGGAATGGGGAATTAGAGTGAAAACATTCATCAGAAGGGAAATATAGATGATAAAATATCTCCAAATGAATCGTGTTCATGAGTATGGGCTAGGTAATCAGACTCCATCACCTGAGCAGTGACTCTGTAGGATTGATCTTTAAAGGCCACCCCTCTGCAGGGCCCTGTGCAAATAAAGCAGCTTCCTATTTCAGATCAGAGAAGACTCTGTCTGTGTTCGTATGATTCTTGCGGGAACCAAGTGATTAGTGATTCCCTGTGCTGCAAATATTGGCAAGCTTCAATATGAAGAATACTCTGATCATGTAAGCATAAGGAAAAAGGGGGGAATTCCCCACAGGACTAAGAGAAAAATTAAAGAAATGAATCATTAATGTCAAAATATAGAAGGTTTACTATAGGAAAAGTTAATCAGTGAACAACCTGAATGTTCATTCTGAAAATGCTCACAGGCATGTGACAACTGAGTGGTAAATATGCTAAAATTAAATCAAGAGAAGTATGGGGTAATGGTGGTATGGAAACCAGATAGTAAATATGCGACTAGTGTTAATTGTTATAGTGGATGCTCTTAGAAAACCAAATGCAAAAGTCAAAAATAAAATGAAACAAAACAAAAAGGGAAATATAAGCAATTTTACTAAATGATAAGTGTAGGATTGTAGTTAAAACCAGAACCATTCCCTATTCCATCAGAAGGAAAAGGAAGAAAAGAAAGTCTGTGAACTAATAATGCTTATTTCTGACTTTTACCATCTCAGACTAGTAAAGGTTCAAAACTTTTATTTTCTTTCTGGCAAAAAAAATGTACACTGGAGTATTTAAAAATGACATTTGAGTTAATTATTAGTGTAACTATAAAGAATATTTATTTCTAACATTATTAAGTTCCTAAGAGGATAGAAAACAATCTCTGTCTGGCAAAAGCGTAAACAAATTAACAAACAATAATAAAGGACAAACATATGTAAGACCCAAA
This sequence comes from Lophiomys imhausi, assembly GCA_907164525.1. Lineage (NCBI taxonomy): Eukaryota > Metazoa > Chordata > Mammalia > Rodentia > Muridae > Lophiomys > Lophiomys imhausi. The sequence goes on from CAJQZJ010033718.1 coordinate 1,380,813, forward strand.
GACCAGAAGCAATAGAGGATTGTAAGCATAACTTTTAAACTATATTTATTAATATCCATAAACACCTACCAACCAACCCTAACCCTTTAGAAAGGATATCCAGATCAAGACATTCTCAGGGGCAGGTTCTTTGAGGGCAGCTGGTCAGCAGTCTGTCTGCAGGAACATCACAATTAGCAGTCACTCAGTGGTCACCTGGCTCTGGGGTAGCTATGGCAGCTTCACTTCCAGTGGGGTCAACCTCCTCAGTCTGTCCACACATAGTGCCACTGCTGCCTGCTGGCCCATGCAGCCAGTTTTCCTCAGCTGCTCTGCTCCTGATGTAGCTGAAGGGGTTCCAGCCAGCCAAGGTTCTAAGTCCACCGGGTTCTTATAAACCTTGTCTGTGCAGGTCCTATACCAGGCCTCTTCTGCTAGCCCAAGCTTGCCGCCTCAGGGCTGGTCCCACCAAGGCCACCGTCCCCTCACTAGCACAGGCCTCTATTATACTTATGCTCGAGGTTGGGCTTTTCCTTCACTCCCCTGCTTGGCACCAAAGTATTTAGTGGATCTCCGGCTTTTTCAGCCACACCCTTTGATGGGGCTCTGTCTCTGTGGCAGGTGCCACTTTCCGAGGCTTTTCTTGGCCTTCCTAGTGGCAAGTGCCACTTTCTTGGGCTTTTCTTGGCCTTCCTGGGCTCCACCCACCTAGGCCCCAATCTTCAGCAAGTCTCAGCAGCTAGGGTCTTTCTAAGTTAGGAAGCGATGAGCAGCTGAGCAGTGTTCAGAAGCAAGGCCAAACACAAAGCCTTCCTCCTCTGAGTTTCTGGGTCTTCCTTATAGAGTCTTTAGGCCGTCTCTTAATTATGCATCAGGCTGTCTTCTCATTGGTTAGTCTTATGCCCTTCTCCTGAGGTACATCTTTTGACCAGGACCATGTGCGTTGCCAGGTGTTCTTGGCAGGAGCAAGTCCTTATGCTGATTTCATATGCCCCTTTTAAGAATCTGTATTTCAGAAGTCCTTACATATTCACTACAGAGGGTAAAATATAAAGCAAAAGGTAGAAGAAATAATACTCATTACAAGTTTCTAAAGATTATACTCAAATATGGATTCATATACAGGGTATATAATACAATAAATAGATATGCATAAAATTTTAAATTGGAAAAGAAGTGTTATTAACTCTTGAGAAGCAGAAACATATTGGGAGGCATGCTTGAAACACATCCAAGCTGTCAAGGCAACTATTTATTCTATAACCACAATCTGGTGAATGTTTTCCTTTTTACCTAACTAATGGGCAGTCTTTTAAAAATCAAGATTTAATATAACTTTATTTTGATATGCCTTGTATTTTGTTCCCTATACATGAAGCTTGTGGAATTACTTATGGATGAGATATCTCTTCTTCATGTAGGTTGAACTGAAATCCAACCTTATTGATTGGCTTGACCAAGAACAAGGTAAATTCTAATAGTCCAATCTACCACTTTATAAGCTATCTTTTGATTTTTAGTCTAGTGAATTGTTCAAGATCAAACTTTGCTGTGGCAGCTAAAACTAAGCTCACATTAGAGTAATTACATTGTTATTTGTATCTATGATGTAATTGCCTCAGACGACAAGTCTTGTGTAAGTCAGAATGTCAGTCATCATTAACATTATTGTAGTATGAAGTGAATTATGTGCTTGGAATCTCCTGTACAATATAATCCACCCTTACTCCTGTCCTAACTCAACTCTTAGACTAAATAGATTCTTTTTTTTTTTTTTTGGTTTTTCGAGACAGGGTTTCTCTATGTATCCTTGGCTGTCCTGGACTCACTTTGTAGACCAGGCTGGCCTTGAACTCACAAAGATCCGCCTACCTCTGCCTCCCAAGTGCTGGGATTAAAGGCGTGCGCCACCACCGCCCGGCCCTAAATAGATTCTTACATGATCTGAATCTTACAGTAGCCTACAGTAGTTGTTTTATGTATGTGTGGGAGTATTTGTTACTATGTGTGACTGAATACAATTATTCAATTCTAATAAATATTTTTATTTTTTGAAGTACATGTCAGTAGCCTAAAGTATATCTCTAAGCTGAATTATTTAAAAACATTTCTATATTCCCACCATTTAAGGATCTTGAGAAGTTGAATAAACCTTAGGCTTCCATTCGCTTGCAATGTTACTACTATAGTTAGGTTTGGTACTGTTGTCCTTAGTCCTAATACAATGTGTTGGCAGTCACTGCATGTTATTGAAAAGTATATTGTAGGGTGGGTATTTACATTGATTTGTATTGCATGTGACCTAGAGAAACAATAACTGGCATTTATTTGCCAATAATATATTGAATACTTGCTATGTGCTAGATATAACCACATACTCTACACTTCAGTTATAAATAGCTATGAACTTATTAGGAAAAGCATATGCATGAAGAGAAAGGAGCAAATGCTCTCAAAGGTTAGTGACTATGAGAATTAAGAATGAGTTCATACCTATATGACTAATCTGAACAGCACCCTACTCCCACCTGGCTAATATTGGGCTCCTGATTGGTTCATGGATTATATGGATTAGGCTGACAAATTGTATATGTCATTAGAGAGGGCTAGAGAGTCAAGGATTGCTACTCTCAACTGTTTTATTTTCTTTGTTTAATTCAAGTTGCACAAGAATTTAGTGGGCATCTACTACATGTTAGGAAGAGACTGAAGAAAGGGTATATGAAGAACTGACTGAGTTAGTAATAACTTCAAGGGTCAGAGATGCAATGTGGGACATATGTATACTAACAGTTCAAATTTACTTTTTGAAACAAATGACATGCAGTATTATATATGCATATTAATATATGCATATAATTATAATTGTGGCCAACATGTATATGTACTGAATGTGTCTATAGATATAAACATGTATATGTGTTATATATGTGAACACATACATGTATATAGTATTGAAAGAGAGGAGGGATGAGGAGATCAAACTGGCTGTTTATATATAGTTCCAAAAGGTCTTAATCTGATGACCAAATTAACAAGACCAGATAGCTATGTGAAGAAATGAAGGAAGGGTCTTCCAGGCAGAGGGAAACACAACTGTAAAGGGCAAAATCAGGGCATCGTGATGTTCATCAATATTTGCTTGTCGTTCTCCAATACGTTTCCCAATCCAGACACAGCTCTGATGATTGCAACTGTGAGCCTGCAGTTGTGGTTCATAGAGCCACTATGAGATGGATCCATATCCTGAAGAAAGTGGCCATGAAAGCAAACAAGTCACAATTGAGGCTGCGTTGAATCTGAGAATGTTTTCAGACATGGCTTGTGAACATCTTCTATAGAGAACAAAGTCTATCTTGGAGGTGGGGAAGCCTGCAAAAAGTGATGTGGAGACAAAGTTGGATGAAATGAAGTTTGGATGATTTAAAGTTGGTTAGATTACCAGAGCATGAGAGAAACCTGAGTAGACAGTTTGCTCATTAGCAGCCATCCATTGTTTAGATAAGGGAATTGGATCAAGTCTGGATTTAGAAAGTATGTCTTTTGCTGTGTGGAGAATGGAGAAGAGAGAAGGGATATTCAGGAGACTAGGTGGGGCTGCTGGGCTAGGTCTGAGAAGACAAGCTACAGGGCTAGAGCTGGGGTGCCAGGAGTACATGTCTGTCCTCATCTCCAATGTTCTGGTTCTCACTATGCTCGAATGTGCTAGACTCTGAAGTAAGCCTCTCTTTTGGCGTATTATGTCTGATTAAAAACAATCTGTTCAGATGGATCAGGAGATGGAAATCTGTGTTTCTACCCTAAGTTTTCACATGTACTTCTTGCCTTCCTCGTGACTTTCACATCTGGATATATGGCCACTTTTTCAGGGAACCTATCCTTGAATACATTTTCCAAACATGTTTCCCAAGTCCTTTTATTATACACCACCATACCACATTATTTTCTTATACCACTTTCACAGTAATAACACAAGCCTTTCAGCCCATTACTATTATTAAATTCCAACTCTGAACTATTAAAGATAGGAAATATATGTGAATTATGTTAGTAGGTGTAAAACATGGAACCTTATTGCTTAGAAATTCTGAAACATGAAGCCAAATGCTCCTTCCAGTGTCCAGGTGCAGTTTTTAAAGATTGATTTTATTTTAACTTGTGTGTATGAGTGTGTGAGCCACTGTGTGGATAGTTGGAAGCAAATTCTCAGAGCCTCTACATTAGCAATATGCAATCTTAACTGCTCAGCCCCCTCTCAGGTCGCTGGATGTAGTTTTTAATACTACTTTGAAGGTGACCCTTGAGCTTTGCAATGCACTCCTACTTTCTATCTGCTGAGAGAAGCTTGTAGGGCAGTATAAACCACCCCCACTTCCATGTTCCTATTACCATGCTCTAAGTAATAGTAGCTACTTTCTGCCCTGTACTCAGGAAGCAGATCAGATCATTTTTTTGCCCCTCAGTAATAGAACTTTTCAACCATCAAAAAAAATTTAAACTTCATAAAGAAGCTTCTGGCCTATGGCTTCCTAATTCTCATTCTCAAGAGCTATCTAAAGTGGAATTGCTAGAGTAATGAGGATGAATACTATAATGCTTAATAACAATCCAATAAAAATATAAATATGGTTGTCAGTCATTGTAATTACCTCTTGATCTGATGCTTCCGGAGAGGAAGGAGAGAATTATGCTCCCTTTGCAGGCAAATTAACCCTTTCTGGCTCCTTATTGCGATAAAGCTATAATTTTCCAAGTGCAATGCTTGCAGCAAAGCAGGTCAATTATAATTGAACACAGGTAATCTACTTGCTGTATGATTGGGTTCTTAGTTCCTGTTTATGAGGAGTCAGACATCAAATGGAGGCTATCTCTGAGGTAACGACATTGTGCTCCACATTATTGGAGTGGAGTTGAGACTTGTTTGGGGTTCAGCATTTCTTGTAAGTGAGGGCTTGCCCTCTAGGCCTGGCTCCATACTGCTTGCTTGCCAATGGTCTAGAACGTGTGCTGAGGTCAGTGGCATAGGGCTGGCTGATGTTTTCTTTTAGTCTTATGCTGTCTTGGAGAGAGGAGGGAAGAGTAGTGCTTGCTGAATATAGCTCAGTGAATCTGTAGACTTGGCTCAGACTATGTCTTCTCAGAGGCCAGCATACCTACGTCATGGAAGACCAGTGCCATGAACTCTACGTGGTATGAGGATGGCTGGGGTTGGGACACAGGTCACTTGGCAAAAGAATACACATAAGAAAATGTTTTCTAATACCCATAGGTCAAAGATAGTGTTTCTTGTTAGCAAGATGATCCATAACCTCTAACTAGTGTTAAAATGTGCTTCCCCCATGAAAGATGAACAGAATTTATCACAGCAGAACATAAAACTTCCTGGAAAGTAACATTAGGTTCTGCTGGGGACTGCAGTGTATAGTTGTTCCCATTTTATTTCGATTCTTATTAAGTAGTAAGGAAATCTGGGTTGCAGTTTGCAGTGAAAGGAAGCAGTGTCATCCCAAGGCTTAAGTGTTACAGGGAGATAGATGGAGGCAACTTTGGGTATGTGTGAGGTTTTGGCCCTGTGCCTTTAGTGTAGCACAACTTGCTGATGTCTCCTTGCCAAGAGCCTGAGGTTTAAGGAAGGTAAAGGGAAGAAGCAGAGACTAGAGCTCTTAGTTAGGAACCTCATGCTTCCACTGGCAGCATCTATCCTGAACATGTTCCAACAGCTCTGGTGTCCATCTCTGTAGCCAGGCTTTTGCCTAGTGATTTATGTTCCTCTGTCTACCACCCTTTTCCACCTCAATCCCTTCCAAACCCCAAAACTAGGTAAGCAAGAAAGAAGGCTAGAGGGAAAGGGGCCATAGACTTCTTTAGACTACTTCCTGCTGTTCAAGGATGTTGAGTTCTATTGGGGAAGGTCTGATAGGCTGATTTCAATGCTGAGATCTGGTTACTGCCCATTCTGAGACATTCTCTTGATTGGTTAATAAAAGTCTCTGATGGCCAATTAGCTCAGCAGAAAGAGTATAGGAAGGTGGGACTTCCTGAGATTAGAACAGGAACTCTGAGTTTTTCACAGAGGATTAATTCATTCTACCAGGAGACACAGAAGCAGATAGCTGTGTTTGAGAACGCTGGAAGGTAATCAAAGGCACATGGCGGTTTGGGATTAGGTGATCTGGGTTAATTTAGAGTAGTAAATTTAGTTAATTTAATTGAGAGTCTGCCCAGCTAAGGGTTAAGCATTGAAACATTAAAAGGTCTTGGTGTATTTAATTATTGGGGAAAGGACTGCAGAAGCTTATAGATGTCAGTCAAAGTAATCCAGGGCCATGGGACACCCGGACTCCCATCGAACTCCGGCAAATCTCCTGACAAGCTTCTGGTAATTCTACTGGCCTAATATAACAACTTATATTAGTTAACAGAGTTTAGGTTAGAGGTGGTGTAGGGCACCCTTGGTTCGGGGATCAATCAGGAGGTTAAGGCAGGCCAGGTCCATCAACTAATATCCTGCCAGGCCGCCTGCTGCTTTGCCAAGCTGCCGGCTGCTCCGCTGGCCTACCCCTACAGTTTATACTTACTAATAAATACAATTGATAATTAAATTGCAGTTTCAGAGTTCCTTGGGGTGAGTTCAATCTTTGTTGTCAGAATACCAACAACCAGCAACCAGCAATCCAATAACAGTAAAAGTAGCTCCAGGAACCAGCAGCAACAGGGACCAGCAGCAGCTGGGGCAGCTGCAGCCACCTTGGAGCCCTTCCTAGAGCATGAGACAAATCATAGTGGCAGCCCCATATCCCACATCTTGGATTAAAACAAAAACATACTCACATTAGATAACTTGGTTTTTTTAAAGAAATCAAAATTCTCACTACACATCTCTAAGGAGTGGTCTGACAGTTAAGAGGGAGTTGAAAGTGGCCGCCTCTGATATTGTCTTCTTCTGGCTGCCTCTGACTTTTTGTTTCTTGAGGCCATGTGGTTTCCCTCTAATTTTTCTTGTTTTTAAAGTATTCAAAAGGAGAAAAGGACACAAATAATAGGTTGGATAACATGCCTTTGTTAAAAAGCACATGCTAGGCTATACTTTCTTACAGACAGCCTTCCTCCCAGGGCTCCTGGCATGCTAGTAGTAGCCTTGTCCTAACTAAGGAGTCCATTTAAGCTCTTTATTTACACAGACAGTATACTCAGTGGGAATGGTGATCACATTGCTGATGGGGCCATCAAGTGGCTTCTGGGAGTGTTTGGGAATCCAGGCTGTCCTCAGTGTGTGTTGTAGTCTCAGAAAATTAATTCAAGTGAGGCAAAAGGAAGAAAAATAAGAGTCATCCAAACTTAAAATGTACTTGTCCTTCTGGGTTTCTTAGATTTTACTTTCTAGGACCTAAAATCGAGGCAGGGAACAGTTTCTTCCCTCAGCTGTGGTTCCAGAATTTACCAAAGTCCTTGGCTGCCACCCCTGTAGATGTGTGGTAAGATGATGCACACAAATATAAATGTTGTTAGCTTTTAGTTATTGTGTCCTGTGTTAACCAGGTCTGAATGTCAGAATGACTTCTCCCTCAAAGTAAGCAGAAGGGCTTGGGTTCCTCCTCAGAGTGCATGCAGTGGGAGTGGAGCTGCCCATTGTTCTTTGCCCTTCCCTACAGCAGATCCATAACCTTAAGTCCTTGCCCCCTCTGAAAAACAATAGCTTCTAGTTTCCCTTGCAGCTACATTGGGTGGTCTTAGCTCTCAATTTGACTGCATTATGGGATCCCCAGAGCTGGTGGAGAAGCTGGTATGTTATTCAGTTGGCTGATTAAGAAGACTTATCCTTTCAGTGTGGGTGGGCACAATCCATTTGGTGGAGGGCCTCGAGAGAACAGTGAGGCAGAGGAACAGTGATATGCACTCTCTATTGAAGTTGGATACTGTTCTCTTGTACCTTTCTGAGCTCCAGTTTCTCTGGCTTTACAATCAAGGGTATTTACTACCATCCTTGGGTCTTCATGCCCAGCACCTCATTCTGAGAGTTGCATCATCAGCTCCCAGGTTCTGAGGCCTTTGATCCTAAACTGAGTCAAGCCATTGACTTCCTCATTCTCCAGCCTGTTGTCAGTACATCATGAGACTTTCCATAATACATGAGGCAATTTCCATACTAAGTACCTTCTCATTATCAAATATATCATATCATATCACATCAACCTGTCCTTCTGCTGTCCACCTACATACCTATTTATATTCTGTTGGCTCAGATTTTCTGGAAAGCTCTGATTGATACAGTAACTGGGACATTAGGTTGTTAGTTACTTCCTAGAAAGAGTCTTAAAGGTCATGGATTCATCTGAGGAAATCTTTTCTCCCACTTCAGCTTTCTTTTAAACTTTAAGTGGAAATAATAATTGAATTACCAGGTGTTTTGAACCATAAGGTGGTGTTTATTCTGGAAAGCCATATGCTAGAAATGTCCTGAGAGATCAGTCCACATAGGAGGGAAGGCTAGGGCCACAGGTTACTTGGCTAAAGATGACATACCTCTGGAAACCACTAAAACAGCCTTTCATATGAATTTTGCACAAAAGGTTTGCCTTTTTGAGTGATGGGTTTAAAGTATGCATTGTTTCTAATAACTACTCTTTTAAAAAACTTGGTTACCAGTAGGTGATCAGTTAATAAACTATTGAGACATTGGATCCCTCTGATGACAATCAAGCTGACCATTTGGCCCTCTTGGGTTAGCTATGATGGTTTATAGGTAATGACCAGTCTATTGGTTCCATATAAACTGGAAATAACTTTGTGGCTATTCTTCAATGTGACCCATCACTGTAAACCATTCCTCAGGAGAAGGAAAATTTTCTTATGAATGTTCTAACCACAAATATTTGTTCCCCTGTGCCCCTCATTTTCTGTAAGATTTATGGCCTTATTCATTCATCATAACCTAGGTATTTTGTATCATGAAAGCACCTCAATGTCACTATAAAGAATAATTAATATATAACATTTATGAAATTGAGGAACCACATTGATATAATTGACAGGGTTGATGGAAATTCCAGTAAAATCTTGGTCTATAAAATACAAGTAATTGGGCTGGATTTGTTGCACCTGGTATCTAGCTAATGTGACATTGAGTCACCTGGGAGATTTGTGTTTAGACATGATTGTGAGGTTATCCTTATTGCATTACTTAAGGTGGGAAGACCCACACACTATAGCTGACACTACTCCTTGGCTGAGATCCTGGCTCATGTAAACAGAGAAAGGGAGCTGAGCAGAAGCAAGTATTTGTCATTACTTCCTGATTGTGAATGTCATGTGACCAACTTGCTCAAACTCTTGTTGTCTTGATTTCTCCACTATTATGGTCTTCAGCTTTGAACTATGAGCTAGAATAAATTTTTTTCTTATTAAGTTGTTTTTGTCAGAGTATTTTATCATAGCAACAGAAAAAAGACAAAACCAAAGCAAAAACAATAAAAAACAACCAACGAACCAAACAAACACACAAAAAGCAAAACTAAGTCATACCAAATGGCCAGAATCTGAAGGAAGAGGCTGAGTACTCAGCACTGTGTGACAATTGAAAATGATACCTTAAGAAGATATAATTTAGCCACCGCTAAACAACGATGATACAAAGTTGTCCGTGGAGAGCTTAGGATGCTCTGTGGTACCGTCATTGACTGTCAGAGAGTGAGGTCCTGCCCTTCAGTGATGATCCATCAGTGTACAGGTGAAATAGAAGCTCCTTAAAGGCAGAGAAGGGGATATATATATTCCCTCTGAAACATAAGGGTAATAAACTTTTTCTCCTCAGTTATTTGTTTTCTCTCTGAGTGCACATAAAGGACATGAGACATATAGAGTATGCAAGTATGCAATGCCTTTGTAAGCAGGTATTTTGCAAATCACCAGGCGACAAGGAGAACTGGTGTAAGTCAAGGCAGGGTTGCATGTGATTGTGTTGCAGGGAGAAGTCAGAGTAGCTGAAGCAGCTCAGAAAACTAGATCTGAGTTGGAAGGTAGGACTCAGAGCAGCTGCTAGAGAAGAGGGGGTGCTCTCTGAGGCATTAGTGACATGGACATGAAACTTGACATCTGTATATCCTGGCAGGGAAGAGAGAGAAACTGGGTGTGGCTAGACTAGAGTCTCTGGGTAGATAACAAGGCTACAATTTTTAGCAACAGTCAAACCATGTATCTGGTAACCATGAACTGGGGAAGCAGATGAGGGGAATATACTGGTGAACAAGGGACATTTCTGAGCCCATGAGTAGTCTTCTGAGATGATTACTCTTATAGTATTCTCTGGTGCACAGTGCAGGACACAGTTATGGGGAAATGAGCTAGAAATTGAATATAATGATAAGTTCCTGGATTGGCAGTCAGCTTTGGGAGAATCTTTGGATAGGCCAAGAGATCGACAGCTCTTTATGTCAGCATCCTTCCATTTGCTTTAACATTTAATCGGGAGGGGGGAAAAAGAGTAGACTGTTTTCTGAAAAAAAATTTTTGTATGTTTTAAAGTTCAAAATATGAAAATTGTTAGCTAAACAGGACCAAATGCAAATGCTCATTATGAAAATTATGACTGTTTTAGAATTAGTGCATAGATATATCAATAACATAATGTACATAATGTACCTAAGATACATTTGAAGTTCCATTTTTAACTCTGTAGGGGTTCAATGTTTTTTTGTATGAACTCAGAGATTATAACACATTCATGTTAAAGACTGTCGACAAGAATGGTCAACAAAGAAAGGAAAGCAGGAAAGCAAGGCAATGACAATTTTTAAAGATGTGAGCATAAAGTGACCATTGCAACCATCAGTTGACTATAACCAGAGTAGAAAATCACAGGAAATGAGAATAAAGTGGTGCCTACAAGTGTGCCAGATAAGACATCCACTGAGTTATGTGCTAGGGAAGGAACGGTTTAAATCCTACAGGCTGTGGAGAGACCTGATGAAGGCCTCAGCTGCCTGTATTCCCCTCAACGTTCTCCACAATTATCCTTTTTTCCTGGATGCTGTTTTTTGGGCTGGTGCATACATCTCTAGGCTTGGTATTTACCTACTAGGCAGGGAGGAGCCTTTGAGAACAGAGGGGAGAGGTTTGCCTAAATTAGAAACAAACATATAGGACACTTCATTGATTTAAATTTAAAACTATATCGGAATAAATCTGGCAATCCTAGTTGAGGACCAAAGACAAACATCTCAAAAATTCTGATGCCTTGTCCAGTCCTCCACCAAACATCCTGAAGGCCCTAAACAAGATTTCTAGCTTGCATAACTTTAGGTAGACTGGAGTCATGCGACAGTATCTGGCTGCAAGAAAGTCTGAGGGTGATGGACATTTTATTTATCTGTTTATCGCTATTAAGTTTATTTTATTTTTTATGTGTATGGATGTTTTGGCTATCTGTATGTCTGTGCACCACTTGTGTGCCTGGTAGAAACAGAGGCTATAAGAGGGTTTTGGATCCTCTAGAACTGGAGTTGGAGATGGTTTTGAGCCTTCATGTGGGTTCTTGGAACCAAACTAAGTCCTCTGAATGAGCAGCCAGTGCTTTTAACCAGTGAGCTATCACTCCAGCCTCAGCATGGACATTTTTAACTGAACTCACTGAGTTCTGGAATAAACATCAAGGGAGGATACTAGAAAAGCAACCAGTAGACTTGTAAGAGGGTATGAACTGGGTTGGGGGTGGAGGGGAAGAAGCTAAAGTTTCATAGTAAGAGCTCACAATTCCTGGATCCAGTAAGCATTCTGACTGCTGAACAGATTGTCACAGTCTTCCTTGTCAGACCAATCACAAAATGCTTTTTAGATTAGCATAATTGCTCTACAGCTCAGGTATTACCATCCTCATAGAGAAAGAAACTGAGACTCTCATGCATTAAAGACTTAGTTCAGTATGACAGAACCATTGTCTGGTTTGCTATTACATGTGTTTGAGTGATGTATTCATGCCTGATATCAGAACAGTAAGATCTAACATGATCTTCTCTGTAGGCACACAAAGACCTTCAGTTTCTCTGTGGCAACACAACATGAGAAACTATACAATATGGAACTCATGCTTTCCTAAAATAGGGTGAACAAATTTTCAGTTCCCAAAGCCTGTACAATCAAGGTATGGGCCATGCCATTCACTAGTAAAAGACTAACTAAACTTTCCTTTAAAAATGTATTTGAAATTATCATACATCTATACAATGTATGTTGATCACATATACTCCTCACCCTCATTTTCTCCAAATTCCCCCAGGACCTTCATCACATTCATCACATCTACTTCACAAATTCATGCCCTATCTATCTATCTATCTATCTATCTATCTATCTATCTATCTATCTA
>CAJQZJ010033718.1:1393162-1408248 GCA_907164525.1 Lophiomys imhausi
CTATCTATCTATCTATCTATCTATCTATCTATCTATCTATCTATCTATCCATCCATCCATCCATCCACATATTTATTTGAACACAATGAGTCTACTTCATGCTGCTTATATGTACATATGCATGGGGTTATCTATTGGGCCACTGGGAACCTACCAGTGGCTTCTCTTTTAAGAAAAGTGGTCTTCCCTCCTTCAGCATAAACTGCCAATAGTTCTTCAGAATGGGGCAGGGAGCTTCCCTCTCATCTCTGTGATAGAGTTTTTAACTTGCTTGATTTTATACAAATGTTGTATAGGTAACTATAGTGGCTTTACATTTATAAGTGCAACAGAATTGTCACATCCAGAGGACAGTGTTCCTACTTGTCTTGTTGCTCTTACATCCCTTTCTGTCCTCTCTTTCTAATTGTCCCTAAACCTTGAGTAGGGAAGGAAATTTTATAGATGTCCCATCTTTGGTTGAGCATGCATAGATGCTTAGTCTCAGTAACGAATCTGCATTAACTGCTACATACTGTAATAAGCTTCTCTGATCAAGGCTGGGAGCAGCACGAATCTATGGATAAAAATATAAATATTTGCAAGAGCAGTGGGCTATGTTTATTAGTTACTTGTCTATTTCTGTGATAAAACACCATGACCAAGACAGCTATAGAAGGAAGGTGTTATTTTGGCTTATGGTTCCAGAGGGATAGGAGTCCATCACCATCATGGCAGCAGGCTGAAAACTTACCTCTTAAACTACAAACATGAATCAGAGAGAGGGAGACAGAGGGAGAGGTGTGGAGAGAGAGATAGAAACAGACAGAGAGCGAGCAAGTGAGAGAGAGAGAGAGAGAGAGAGAGAGAGAGAGAGAGAGAGCGAGAGCATATTGGGAATGGTACCAGCCTTAAAAATGTTAAGGTCTGCTCTCAGTGATATACCTTCTCTAGCAAGGAGATATATATTTATCTCCAGACTTTTATACACAGTACTGCCATCTGGGGATCAAGAGTTCAAATGCATGAGCCTATATGGGACAATCTCATCCAAATCACCACATGATCTAACAAAATTTCCAGTACTGGGCGTGGAAAAATCTATCTTAAACTTTTTGGTCAGGAAAGTTGAAAAGAGTACAAAATAAATATAGTCTATTCCTATTGTCCATGATTGTCTTCCAGAACTTGAAGGTAAGGTGTTATTGCTGTAAACACACTGCAGACAAAAGACTTAGAGGAATCAAGATGAAAGTGACGTGGAAGATTCCTCCCTGAGGATTAGCTCTCATTGTATCAGATGGGACCACGCAAGGGCCAAGGGAGCAAAGCAATCAAGTTCTTCCCATTTGTAAAGCCAATTAACCACAACAGTGACAAACACGGTAAAGTGCAGTGGTAACAGGTATGTGTTAGGGACAACCAACATTTAGTTATCTAATTGGATCTAAATCTAGCTCACTAAGAAGGAATTCATACCTGGTACTGCAACCTAACCAATCACCCCTGACTAGTGAGGTCATGGATCTGAGAGGATAATTACTACTTCCTATGATTGCCACTTTCCTAAACCAGTATAATCCCTAACTTCACCTTAAATATTTATCCTTGTACCTACAGATAAATATAACTCTAATTTCCTATCAATGAATCTTATTTTGGCAACAGATGGAGACCATTGCAGAAATCTACCCTGAATGGATACATCTACAACACAACTACTACAAATAAACACCTGGGAACAAGCATAGAAAGATTCTAAGAGCCAAAGGACCAGGGCGTTATCTGTGACAGAGTGTCTTCTGTATAAGACACACACACATTAATAATAATAATAAAGAAGAAGAAGAGGTCATAAGTTTGAGAGAGAGAGATATGGGGAGAAGCATTGGAAGAGTGGCAGAGGGAGAAGGGTGTAAATGATGTAAACACAGAACCGATGTATGAAATTCTCAGAACAAAACAAAATAAAACCGTAAATATCTAGAAGGGCTTATGACACCATGACCATTAGAAAAAGACTATGTCAACATGTCCTCCCTACAGCCCATGACTTTCCTAGCCATAGGCTTTGAACATGCTCACAGTATCAGGCATAAATTCATCCTGTGAATCTGGCTTCACATCTAATCAAGAAAACAGTTAGTGACCTTCATAAACATTCTTGTCACATTACACCAGTGGGCACATGTTGTCTGACAGGTAGGTATTGTAGCATGCACAATAAAACTATCTGACACCTGCATAGCCCCTTCCAGTACTACCTTCATGAGTCCCTTTGCTTTAGTTCTAAACCACACTGGGAAGATAGAGGCAGGGAGGCGAAATAACTCCAGTCAATAAAAATCCTTTTGTACCCAGCCATAGCATCTTGTGAATAAAATTCAGTGCATCTAGCAAAAAAAAAAAAAAAAACCAAACAAACCCATTCTAAAATATGTTTGATTTCCCTTATGTGTCTCACTTCCATTTCCCTCATCAACAAAACAAGGAAGATAAATTTTCTAATTTCTTTGAATTCTCAAAATTTAAAGCCAGATTTCATTGACAAGCAGCCTTCTATGACTGTGTGAAACTATGAATATAGATTCTTTTAACTCTACTATTTCTTTAGCCGTATAACTAAACAACTGTTTGTATAACAAATAGTCTATTGTGACTATTTTTAAAAGTAATTTTAATTTATAAGTTTTTATATTTGATGATCTATTAAAATTACAACATTTTAGTGGATTTGGATGAATTGTAAACTGAAGCAAAACTAACATGAGATAATTCATTTTTTGGAGTTCTTGTTAACTGCATGATGAGGCATGTCAGGTGTAATCATATGAAGCATTTATTTTGTATTTATATCTCTGTCATTTTCAGAAACAGATATTTTGCTATGAGGCCGCATTTGCCCAAGATCTATGGGGCAAATGAACAGGTTTAATCTCTGGGAATTTATTTAGTGAAGAATCTAAGATTTATAAACATTACCAATACAGAAAATAGGAAAACATACAAAATTACAAAATATATTTAAGAGGTGGTTCATATGTACCTACACTGGGGTGTGAACACACCCCACATCTTTCTTGTTTTCAATGCTGACATGCCCAGACATAGTGTCAGTTTTTTTCCTAATGACATGTCTAAGCATAACATCGGTGTTGGCCCTCAAGCTACAATTTCATTGCTTCCTAAATCCAGAAGTAGTAAAGAATATTTGTGTCAAACTGTGTTCAGAGTTTTAGTACTGAAATATGGGTTTAAGTAAGAACGGAAGTGATCAGTACTGGCTGAAATTATAGGAGTGCCTTCACAGAGGCAGGGGTTAGATTTAGAGACTGTCAAACCTGGATGGACCTCCAGAAAAAAAAATGTAGTGGAACTGCTGTTCATACAGGCAAGGGAGATGAGCTGATATGCCTAGGCAAAATTCTTAGAAATACAGAGACAAGGCAACAGGCAGGCTTCTGGATATCCCTTGAGGCTTTGCACTCTATGCAGAGATATCAGTCCCAGGATGGGCTGCCTTTAGTCATCAAGATATGGTTGCTTGTGCCCATTGTCCTCTTAGTAAGATGAGTAATTGGAACATAATTTTGTTCTTGTTCACATATACTGGTATGATCAAACAGTACAGGTTAGAGGTCTAAATGGATGTATTTGGAAGATCAGAAAGTAGGAATAAGTAGTTCCAGGAGTGTGGAGTGGAGCTGAGGAGGCAAGAGTGGATGGACAGTCACTGCAGGCATTGCTAGTTGGAAAGAGGGGCCCTACCCTGGAAGGGAACTGACAATGCATCATCCAGGAAAGGTAGAGAGCACAGGGTGCATCAATTCCTCTTAGCTGATCTTGACTTTAGGTCCTAGATACTCTTCCATGAAGTGGGTACAATGGCAGTGTCCCTCCAAAAGAGGATTATTGGTATGGCATTTTGCTTGAAGGCCAAACATGATAAAAATAAGCATCATAGCTTAGAAAGAGATACCTAAAATTAAAACCCACAACTGTTTGAAAATGATTCTTAGAGAAACTTGGTATAGTCCCTAGAATGAGGTGCTGTAAAATGTGAGACTCTGAAGATGCCACAGGTGCTGTGTGAGGACCAATTCCTTGCCACGTGAATGAATCTAGTGCTATAAAAAAGAGTGACACAAAGAAGGAGTAGCGTAACACAGAGTAGTGAAATGCTAGTGCTTCTTTGTGTGTCTTAGTGACAACTTACACACATTCCTCACAGGCTTAGACAGGACATATATGCCATAGACTACTCTTTGAATTTGTTTCTCAAAGGCTATGCATTGTAAAATTAGTCCTCAGTTCAATAGTGTTGGACCTACTGAGAAATGTTGGGACTTTGATAGGTGATTGGGAACCAGCTGTGGTGGTACATGCCTGTAATATGGCACTTGGAGGCTAATTTCCAAGAGTTTGAGGCTAACCTAGTCTACATACCAAGTACCAGACCATCAAGGGCTACCTAACAAGACTCTGTTCCAACAAAACAAAAAATCACACAAACAAACATGAAAACAGCCCAAGATACGAGAAGGTCATCAAGGCTCTTACTACATGAATGGATTAATGTCGTTATTGTTAGACTGGAAGTTCTTATCACAGGAATTGACTTATACTCACAAGGAGTTTGTTATAAAAGCAAAGTGGGACCTTCCTTGCTCCCTTCCATTATTCTGCCTCTTCCTCCTACCTTCCACCATGAGCCAATCCACCAAGAAGACCCTTACCAGGTACTGACACCTCAGTATTGTACTTTCCAACTTCCTGAATTGTGAAAAGTAACTTCCCCTGTTTTATAAATTACTGAGTCAAGTTGTAGCAATACAAGACACCAAGTGACAAGAAATGACACTCAGCACAACTGGGGTAATGAAGCAGATTCCAGCATTAGGGAGTAAAAGACAAAGTAGTATCCTAAGGATATCAGTTCCGAGAAGCCAGTGTGCCTGGATTGCACATACCTTCTTCCATTCAGTTTCTACTACTCATTTACAAATCCTTGTCAATGCATACAGTAAGCCTGAGGTCTATGAGATTCTTGTAGGGCCCTGTCCAATAACTTCTATTCCTATAATGTACCATGAGGGATACACTGAGAAAGCCTTGGAAAGATGGAGGCAGAGATTGCATGATGATTCTACCTGACTTTGGTCACTGTCACAAAATGCTGGGACAAGAAAAACTCATATACAACCTTAAAAGAGAACAAGATTTTGATACTTCCATTCAGATTCAGTATCCTAAAGTTGTGAAAGAATGAAATTGTGTTGTTTAAAACCACCCAGTTTATGGTACTTTGTTACAGTAGATCTAGGAAATGAATATAATAGCTCATAGGGTTGCCAATAGAATCACCTGAGATTTTCTTATAATAGAAGTTATTTTAAAGAAATAATGTAGAAAGTATTTCTTTAATTACTTGTCACATCATTATTTCTCGTGTATTTTACATAAATATTAACCTAAGAATTGTTCAGTCTGTCTTTGTTACTGTAACAAAACACTCACAATGCGGGTAATTTATAAAATATATAGGCTTCTTTAGATCACAACTCAAGAATCTGACAACATGACACTGGATCTGCATCTGAACATGTTGATGAACATGACTTAAGGGAGACTGAACAAGCAAGAGTACGCTCTCACATCTCCATCATCTTGTCAAGCCAAAGACGCTGTCCTGGGGCCCCACCCTCAGGAACACTGTCACCTTCCAAAGTCTCACTGGCAAATACCACTGAAGATGTCTTTAGGGATTCAGTTTCCAGTATGTGAATTCTAGAGCAAGAATTTTGTACCACACATTAACAAATGTCTTCCATATAGTCTAAAGCTGTAGTTCTCAACCTGAGAGTTGTGACCCCTTGAAGGGGGTGGGTGTAAAACAACCCTTTCACAGGGGTCACATATCAGATATCCTGAACATCAGCTGTTTAATTCGATTCATAACAGCAGCAAAATTACAGTTATTAAGTAGCAACAAAATAATTTTATGGCTGGGGTCATCATAACATGAAGAACTGTAATAAATGGGAAGCAGCATTGGGAAGGGTGAGAACCACTGGTCTGGTGGTTAGGATATCTGGTTTTCACCCACATGCCAGAGTTTGATTCCTGGTATAGAACGGCCAAAATTTTGGGGTTCAACTAGTAGAGTGCTTGTCTTACATACAACCCTGGGTTTGACCCCCAACTCTGTATAACTGGGAGTAGTGGCATGCCTGTTATCCCAATAGGGATCTGAAGCAAGAGAAGCCGAAGTTCAAGGTCATCCTTGGCTACATGGTCAGTTCAAGGTCAACTTGGGCTACATGGACATGGACCCTGTCTCCAATGAAGAGGACTTGAGGAGGGGAGATGCCTCAGTGGATAAAAGCATTTGCAGTGCAGGCTTGATGCTTCGAGTTCAATCCCTGGAAACCACATAAAGGTGGAAGGAAAACCAACTCCACAAAGTTGTCTTCTGACCTCTACATGTGCAAATGAGCAATACATGCATACACACACTCAGAAACACACACACACACACACACAGGTGCACACACATATGTACACACAAACACACTCCAAATAATTTAAAAATATAAGGATGGCCTGGGGAAAGTGGCAGAAGTCACATGGTGGAGGAACTACCTTTCAGTTTTCTTTTTGAGATAAAGAAATACTCTTTTCTGAACTATTGAGAGATGAAATGATATAATGAACACAAGAAACACCTTAATAAGGTAAGTTGTTTGAGGAGTCCATGAGATTGTTGAATTATTGAAGGAGACACTCTTAAAATATATTCGGTATGTATATTATTTATATTTCTTTGATAATTCAGTACAGTGGGTTTTTCTCATATTCACTCTCCCTCTTTTAACTCTTTCCAGTTACATCCCAACTTCCCCTACCCACACAACTTTATATCTCTTTGCTTTTTCCAATCAAGGTCAAGTTGTACTTTCCCCAATATTCTTGGATGTGTGATCGTCTATTGTAGCATCTAGACACTAATAACTGTTAATCATCCTTTGGCTTGGGAGTAGAATTTCATGCCCAGCTTCCCTTCTCTTGCTGGGGTTTGGTCTGTGTTGAGCTTGTACAGAGCTTGTGCATCCTGTTAAAACTTCTGTGAGTTCTACATGTAGTTATGTGTTTTGTTGCATTTCTTACTGCTCTTCTGTGTATAGAAGACACTGTGTTATTGTTGTATCCAGAATCTCCAGCTCTTACACTCTTCCCTGCCCACCCTTCTGCAGTGATCCTTGAGCCTTGGGAAGAAAAGGTGTTTATATATATATATATATATATATATATATATATACACACACACATATATATTCTCATATTATATGTAATATATCTCATATATATGATATGTGTATATATATGTATATATGCACACATACATACATGTATACCCTTTAGGGCTGAATGTTCTGCAGTCTCTGATGCTCTATTCTGTGGTTAGCTGTTGGTCTCAATATTGATCATCACTTGCAAACAGAAGCTTCTCAAATGAAGGTGAAAACATGCACTAACCTATGGGTATGATAAACCATTTGAAGTTGGTTTAAATGTATGTCCATTTACCAGAATAATAGTAGAAAGTTCTCACCTAGGGCCTAGGGTCTGTCTAGCCATAGTTTTTCAGCCCAATAATAGTGCCAGGTATGGATTTTATCTTGTGGAACAGGACTTAAGTTCAATCAGAAAGTAACCATGTTTGCTGCCATGGTGTTCGTGTCACTATTGCACCAGCTGGCATGTCTTGTCAAGCTAGCTGTTATTTTAGCTCGAAGGGCTCATAGCTGGGTATGATCAGTGCTTACTTTTCTCCTTTGATAGCATGCATGGCACCTTTCAGCACTGCAGAAGCTAGCCAATGGAGATGAAGTTCCCAGGTCAATACCTGGGATTTTTCCATGTTCTGTGACTCAGGTATACGGTATAGTCAGCGAAAGGTCTTAGTGTCAAATTCTGGAGGGAGCCAGAAGCCTGGCAACAGCCTGTAGTCACTCTCGAAATACCACGTGATGAGGACTTTGTAATGCTTATCTCTTTCTCATCAGGGGAAAATTTAAAATGAGATGATTATGAGCCATGAGGGTGTTTGGATAGGAAGGAAGGAGAAGAAGAGAGGATAGTTTGGTGAAAGACCATTTGTCCTGGTGAGGGTAAAGAGTTTGAATGCTGCCTATGGTCTGTCTCTGAAGCTGTGAGTGGGTCTTAGAACAACACCGGAAGCACGTATGAAAAAATATACGCTACTCCTTTTCTGTGAGATGTTACGACAGATATATTCATGTATGACAGCACAGAGCAAGGACAGGGGCTCTGTTTGCTTGAGAAGAGTGACTTTAGCATGATATGTCATGAGCACATGGCAACATAGTGGGTGAACCACAGGAAGCAATAGGAAGGACATTGGTAGTGTAGTCACATGCCAGTTGACCCATGCCCACCAAACAAAGGCTGAAGCATCAGGTTGGAAGACAAAGTACGTGACAGTACTATACTGTGGCTAAAAAGACTTGTTCGGGCATCAGAAGATTCTAGGTACCTTTCTGAGAGAAAGTTTGGGTTTGCAGCACGGAGTACAGTGAGAAGTACATGAGACAGCTAGAAATGCCACGCTAGTGCAATTCTACCTCTGCTTCTTCTTTTTTTAAAAATTTATTTATTTATTGCTTCCGGTTGCATCTCCATCATAGTGTCCTCTTTCCACCCTTCCCAGTCCCGCCCTCCCACCCTCTACCCACTAATACTTCCATCCCACTCCTCTGGAGTGGAGTGTCCCTACATATCAGTCCCCCGTCCCAGTTCAGAAGTCATATGAGGGCCAAGAACCTCCTCATACACTGGGGGCCTACAAGGCAGCACCACCAGCAAAGTGTCTCAATGACAGGGAGAGAAAACAAAGAAAGAAAGAAACAAAAGTCTGGGTCCATGTTCCCTTTGGTGCATTGCTTGTAGTATAGATATCCTGTACTATATAGCTAAAATTCGACTATAAGTGAATAGATGCCATGTGCATCCTTCTGAGTCTGGGTTAGCTCACTCAGGATGAGCTTTTCTAGTTCCATCCATTTGGCTGCAAATTGCATAATTTCCTTGTTTCTGATAGCTGAGTAGTATTCCATTGTGTAGATGTACCATAGTTTTTTAATCCATTCTTCGGTTGAGGGACATCTGGGTTGCTTCCAGTTTCTAGCTATTACAAATAAGGCTGCTATGAACATAGATGAGGCAACTTCCTTGTGATTCAGTGAGGAGTCATTTGGATGTATACCCAGAAGTGGTATGTCTGGGTCCCAAGGCAGAGCTATTCCAAGTTTTCTAAGATATCACCAGACTGACTTCCATAGTGGTTACACAAGCCTGCATTCCCATCAGCAATGGAGGAGGGTTCACGTTTCTCCACACCCTCGCCAGCATGTGCTGTCATTTGAGCTTTTGATCTTAGCTATTCTGACAGGTGTGAGATGGAATCTTAGAGTCATCTTGAGTTGCATTTCTCTGATGATTAAGATACTTATCACCTTGTACAAAACTTAAGTCCAAGTGGATCAAAGACCTTAACATAAGCCCAGTTACACTAAATCTACTAGAAGAGAAAGTGGGAAAAACCCTCGAAATCATTGGCACAGGTGACAACTTCCTGAACAGAACACCAACAGCTCAGCACCTAAGACCAACAATCAATAAATGAGACCTCATGAAACTGAAAAGCTTCTGTAAGGCAAAAGACACTGTCATTTGAACAAAACAGCAGCCTACAGATTGGGGAAAAAATATTCACCAACCCCACATCTGACAAAAGGCTAATATCCAAAATTTACAAAGAACTCAAGAAATTAAATGCCAAGAAACCAAATAATCCAATTAAAAAATGGGGAAAAGAGCTAAACAGAGAATTCACAAAGGAGGAATTCCTAATGGCTGAGAGACACTTGAAGAAATGCTCAGCATCCTTCCTTTGCTTCGAATGGGCTAACGCATGCCCCTTTCAATTTACATGTTGAGTCTCTAACTTCTCACTCTTCAGAAAGCAACTGTATCTGCATGCAGGTAGAGTTTTTGGAAAGAAAATTTAGGTAAAATGAAAAAATAATGCTGATGGAGCCTACTCACACTGATGTCTTTAAAGAAGAGGAAATTCAGTCCTGTGAACAGATGCCATATACTGTGGGCACAGAAAATGGACTTTGTGAGGGAACTGATGTGGGTGGCCATCTGCATTGGAGACCTTGGGTGAAACCAGATCTACAGGTGCTTTAATCTGGGCCTCTACCCTCCAGTGCTGAGAACATTAAGTTCTTTACAACTATTCAAGGTATGCTATTGTGTCATGGAGAGCCTACCAACCTCATGTGCTCCTTCATCTTCTTACTCTCTGTTAATACTTAAAGGAGATTAACAGTAATTAAAAAATAGTTTCATAAATGTTCCTTGCTCACACTCGAATTTATAACCTCTTTTTCTTTAATTATTACTGTTACGCACACATATAAAATTTATAAATATGTAAAGACAGCATGCTGAGTCCACCTAGTGATACTTGTATGTTTTTAGGGCTGACTACTTACTATTGCATAACCATGTAGGAGACTAATATCTGGGGAAGACTGACATTCTCTCGGCAATCATTAAATATCTGTAGCTCTTCATTTAGGACTGAGACTTTGAGAGATTTTCCCTATCAACTTTAGGATGTTAATTGGTGTCACTATTTAGGTCTTGTTTGGACAGCCATAGTGTTGAGAGTTCATTGGTACAGCTTCCCCATCTTACCTATAGAGGACACTCTCATAGCAGACTTTCAGGTCCTCTGGTTCTTATAATCTTTCTGCTGAATGATTTTTTCCCCCTCAGAGAGAAAATATTACCCACAGAAGTATGAGGTTAATTTACCTCTTTCCTTTCAAGACAGTGAGGGGAATGGTGTTTCTTTCATAGCTCCAACCTGTGAAGTGAATGTAAAATTCAAAAGTCATGCCCAGAAGATCCTCTAGTGACAGTGTCAATGAGTGCTTCCTTACTTGGGAAAAACATAGTTTCATAGTGAAGTTCTGGAAGGTAGTTCAGGAATACCTTTAGGGAAACACATCTGTCAACCCATGGGGCATTTTTAAAGTTTCATCCTCATATTTGATGTTAGTAAGAGGGAGCTATGACTGTTCCCTCTTGGGATCAGCTACAATTAGGATAGTGGAAGAGGGTCTCTATTTTCATCTGGCTCCAAGAACCCAGAAACACCCTCTTTCAGTTGCCATGCTCATTAAAACTATAAATGGATATAGGCTAGTTTCCTCTTTGGGAGGCTAAAATGAGAGAAGCTTTCAAAGTAGAGATTGCAAAGCCAGAGTTGGAGTGCAGAAGTATGCAGTGGGGAAAGGTGACATGGGAGGAAAACAACAGGAATTCCCCTGTCAGGTGCCACTGCTTTGCCAGATAGGGCTCAATTCCACTGACGTAGTTCCTTCTTGTTGACCCATGGCATACCTCTTCTAAGGCTCTGGTGGTGTTCTCTGGGTCTTTCAAAATTCCAGGAAAAGTCAAGCAGTGTGTCATGGTTATGATGTCAAAAGGACAAGTTCATGGAATAGCTCACCCACTGGAGCTGTGCTGAAGTCTGATATGTTGAGAAGATGGGGTGTGGTACAGGTCCCAAACATTCCAGGATGTTACAATGACATCCTGGGGAGGTGTAAACAAATATTTATTCACACCTTACTGAGGAATAAACTGGAGAAACAATTTCATCCAAGTCTAGCAATAACCAATGTATTTGCTGTGGTTGCTTACAGGGGGATAGGGGACTCAGAGGCAGCTCTATAGCCAGGCAGCCCACTCAGGCATAGGTGGTGACTCTTGAAAACAGCATCCTTGATACTTCCATCCTACCTTGAAGTCAGCTCCACTGGACAGTCTCTTTCCAGCAGCTATTTACTGCTTTTGTGTCTTGGGGGAAGGCCTTGTGAATCTTATAACCTTCTGAATTCCCAAAGCCTCTTCTGTTTTCTTGGCATCCTGAGCCTTACACATCTCTCCTCTCTCCAGGAGAGAATGTTTCAACTGGGATGAAACAACTGTACTACTCCCTGTAAGCTAACAGTCAGGGCAAAGGCTCCCCAGCAGGAGTCTCACTGATCCATTCAAGTGACAGGGAAGAGCCAACGTGACTTAATGTAACAAGCAAGAAAGACAGGAGGAAGGGGTGTGGGTCATGGAGGGAATGCAGGGCTGTTTTATAGGACCAACTAGACCATCAAGACAACTGTTCATCTTTCTCTAGCAGACATGGAGCCTTTGCAGAGTGTCAGAGTATGACATGGTCTGATTTATGTTCTAAAGGGCTCATTGGCTGCTGTGCTAAGAAAGGGATGGGGGAGGGTACAAGCAAGGAGAGCTGTTCTGGGGTTGTCTCATGAATCCAAGTAGAAGACAATAAGGGCTTCCATTGACACAGGGGGACAGGAATTAGCATCCATTTGTTCTTATTCCCTCAACAGTTCAGCTAGGTGAGCTGTAGTTTACCTTAAAACTGGATTCTTCAGTGTAAAGTCTCTGAGGATATACATATATGATGACTGACTTTTGAAAATGCTTGTCCAAGTTTTTGCCTCTGTAAATGGTAAAACTGATTTGAATCCACCCTTCTGATTTCTGAGCCTCCATTCTTTAGAACACCTTCCGAGTGATCTCAGAAAATCATTTACTCTTCTTGCAGCATCATTAGCCACTGGCCTGGACATACTTACTGAGACAAGGGAGAGGTCAGGAAAAGTAAACTGGCTTTTCTAACAGAGAGTCCATTTTTTTTTCTCATCACATCCCAAGGTGCTGAACAAACTAGACACAAGCGTTAGAAACTAGGTAACAGCAAATTATTGAGTTGAGAAGCAATAATTAGAAAGGAAATGAAGAAAATGGATGTTGGGGGCCTTAATGTGAAATATGACATTGATAAATCAAAGGAAGCCTTGAATTAGAGATGTAGATATTTCAACTGTTATCCAAGATAATTCACATCCCCCATTGACCTAGTCCATCTTGTTTTGCCTTTCTAAGGCAAAGAGTATCTTAGCAAATTGCCAAGCTACAGGAATAAATACCCCAAATGTTTACCAAAAGAGAGTGGAGAGGAAGAGCTGCAACCCCTAAAAAATCAGTTGCTTACAAAATAACCCAGAGGCCTGTTGTTCCTTCCTCTCAGTCTGGAGAATTATGGGGAAAGATAATAAGAGATGCTTAGGATGGATTTGACACCAAGTCAAAAATAAACCATAAGCCCCAGCTAAAGGAAGCTGGATTCATGTACCTCACTTCTGAGGCTCATCTGGATTTCCAAATATAAACCAAGTGCCACCAACAGTGTAGACAGAGCACAGCAGAAGCACTCAGCTGTCCTCTCCTTCCTTGAGACTCCCAGACAAATGCTGTTTATTTAGCAGACTTTGTTTTTCTGAGAAATATGTTACTAGCAACACATGGTGCATTGGGACACGCATGGCTGAAGTTGTTTGGAGTCACAGCGGGTCAGGGGAAGAAGGAGCCTAAAGGAGACCACAAAAGTGGGCTGTAACTGACTGCCTCAGATTTTCCCTTTCAGCCTCTCCACCCTTCCTGGCAAGAGTGAGTCCCTCGACAGAAGATGTAAGAGCCAGCTTTGCCAAATGTCTTAGTAATTTGGAAAGTTTGACCGCATGACAGAAATGTGAGCTAGTGCCATGAGACACCTTGCAAACCCCGTGGGCATATTAGGGGAACTGAGTTTGTTTGTGTGAGTGTGTTTCTGAGCATTTTATAAGTGCGTCCATGCTTGTTTTATGGCAGGTAATCTTGTGCAAGTTCTCAGAGACTTCCCTTGGGCCTTTCTCCAGACCAGGGGACAGCTTATGCTTTCTGGGTACACATGACCAGTGCCAAGGCCCAGAGGAAGTTAAGCTGGCTTTCCCAGAAAGCCAGCGCAGTGGAGCATGTGACCATGGTGAGCATGAAGACTCGAGATCTTCTAGAGCTAACACCATTGAGAGCCAGGACTCTTGCTTTTTCTTCTCCAGAATGAGTTTTGCGTTATCCATAGACAGCCCCATTCTGGGCTCAAATATCCCCTTCTTGTATTTACTCTCAGTAACTAGTCATGTGGCACTTCCCTCTTCAACAGTGGAGTCTTTGGAGAAGATTATTCTGTACATGTTTTGTATGGTAATAATCGTATAGTAATAATTATTGACTCATATTTCTACCATTCTTACTTTGGTTGCTTAAAAAATTAGCAATGAAAATGATACAGATGCTTAGGATCCTATTATTTATTTACTTTTACTTTTAAGGAATGTATGTATTCATTCATTTATGTATATTTGTATATGCCTGCATGAGTATATGTGTACCATGTGCATGTAGAAGCCCGAGGAGGCCATAGGAGGGCATCGAATCTCCTGAAACAGGAGTTACAGGTGGTTATGAGCTATGAAATCAAGTACGATGACAGAAGGCTGAGTCCACAGACAAGGATGTCTTCTGCCATGCCAATGCGATACTTCTCAAAATTAGTCCCAGGCCTGGAGCACAGCACCCTCTGAGAAGCTTTAAAATTCACCAGGTGTTTACTGCACAAAATAACTGAAGCAACACATGAAATCTGTGTTTCAGTGAGCATTCAGGTGATTTCAAAGCATGCTTACTTAAGCCTGAGTATTAAAGCATGTGTTACATGCCAATGGAGGGCATTAAGGAAATTTTCCTTTTGACTTTTTCTGCCCAATTTCTACCACAATATACCTAATATTACCATTATACTTTATTTCTCTATTCTTTCTCCCACTTTTCTCTCTTCCTCCATCTTTTCTTCTGTCATTTTCTACTTGCTGGTTGCTTTTCTTTTGAAGTGTTCTCCCCAAGGCCGTATCTTACATATCTATCAGAGCTGTGTGTGGGGGGGGGGGGAATCTTTGCAGTGGATAGAGATAGCATAGTGAAAGGAAGTTGGGTCTCTGGGTATGGACCTTAGAAAGAGGCATAGGGATGCTGGTCTCTCCTCTTTCTTTACTTTCTAGAACACACACACACACACACACACACACACACACACACACACACACACA
>CAJQZJ010033718.1:1408258-1442181 GCA_907164525.1 Lophiomys imhausi
CACACACACACACACACACACACACACACACACACACACACACACACTGGAGCAGGTTTGTTCTAACACAACCTACCTATCATAATATTCTTCCTCACCAAAATAACAGAAGCAGTAGACTATTGAATGAAGTCTCTGAACTTTTCAGTTAAAAGAACACTTTCTCCTTTTGAGTTGATTTATCTTGTGTATTTGGCACAGAACAAAAAGTTGATAAATACACTGGCACTCTCTTTGCTTCTCACAGTAGACCACAAGGGTTAGCCTCTAGCTCCCCAAATAGTGTGGAAGCCTAATGTTCCCTTTCACAGTGTACTTTCCACTGTAGAAACCATGACTCCATGAATTCTCTGTGTGGCACTGTGCCAGCTTAAGAGAGAGGTGACACATCAAAGCAGGCGGCTTTTATTGTTCAATAACAGCTCTTATTTCTGTGTTCCACAGGCTATTTCTGCTTCCTTTCTAGATTTTGGGTGTCATGTTATCATCTTTGTCTGCAGATTATCACTATGAGTTTCTGTAGAGGAGAGTAAATGAGGTAACTCCTAATCTACCACCTCGCTGTTGTAACCTTCTGAAAAAATAAAGGCAGAGTGCAGAGACAGTAAGGGAATGTTAGAGTAATCACATTCTATTGTTTTGCCATCCTCAGAATGTATCTTTTACCACATAGGCCAAACTGGCTGTTCGGTATTAAGCAGTAATATTGACACTATTAGATTTGTATTTTGGGGCTCAATATGAACTTCATTAGCTTCTTTTCCTTCACTGTTCTTCTGTGTCTTTTCTACACGGTCTTAATAGTTACCAGCACTGACCTGAAATGTCTTATTGTACCCAGAAATTTATTTCTCTAAATTTACACATTATTATCATTCAACTGGATCCTTCATTTCTATTATATGCTTCTACTATTTTTCACTTTTTTTTGAGAGTGTCTCATTTAGTCCAGGTTATCCTCAAAGTCCTCTGTAATTGAGCATGCTCTGAGACTCCTGATTCTCTGGCTTCCAGCTCTCAAGTACAGGAATTGCAGGTAGGCGTCATACCTAACTGGATGGATTCCTCATTGATGTGAGTGTATTTCTCAATAATTCACTTCTTAATGACCCTGCTGATTCATACTCTTGTCGCCTACAGTTACTGTCATTTGAACATTAACCAAGACTTTGAACAGACCGATTTTGTCTCAAAGGACAGGCAGATCCCTGCGTGTTCCTAAGACCAGGTCTAAAAGCAGTGCAGGTGTGAGCAAAACGGAGTTAAAGATTTCTTAAAAACTGGAAAGAAGTCAATTTACACTCTCTAAGTTCCTTTTTTCCTAAGACCAAGATATTTTATGAAATTTCTCCCCTCATAAAACTAAGAAGAAGGTGTTGTTTTTTCCAGGTAGACGTTGAAACAGAGCAATTGAAATGGAAGAAAACTGTATTTTTTATCCATGCTTCTTTAGCATCTTCTAGGGTGCTCAGCACTTTATTTGGAGTCTGAACGGATGAGTGTTGATGACTGAAGTAATGTAGGCAACAGGGAAAGACTTGGTCTGGTCAAGCGAAGGTAGTGGGACAGAAGGCTGTCACCTCCCCAGTCCATCCAGTCCTCTATACTATAGTGTACTGGGTATTGAACTCAGAGCCTTGAATATGGTAAGTGAGCACTCTACAAACTCAGTGATACCCTCAAGCTTTAACAGTTTTTATTTTGAGACAGGCTTTGGCTAAGTCAAGGCTGGCTTCCTGCCTATGGTCTATTGCCAAATAGTAGTATTATAGATATACATTGTGCCATGGCTTCAGACATCATACATAGGATTAATTTAAAGTGACCAAGTTGGAGGCAAAAAAAAAAAGTAACTCCAGTACAGCCAGCTAGATTTTAGAAGACATCCTCTTTAAGCCTACTTTCCTAAGCTTTCCCAAGACATTTGTAAACATTATCCTTCAAAGCCAACATTTCTGTGAGGTTTGAATAGGAAAATAAGTGAAATAATTTAAGTGAGTAAATATTATATCTGGTGTGACACAACCTTAGTAAATATTGAATACTTTCTTTTAAATCTGCTGCACAAAACAACCACATAAGCATTTTGGTGCCAAATAATGAAAGCTGGTAGCAGGGACCCCTACGTCATGAGGGGGTGTGGCCCAGGCCATGAGGAGGCCGGGCCCAGGCCATGAGACACTGAGGCAGCTTGCTGGCCATGTGGAGAGCCAGCAGAGCTCACTTCTTCTGTAATCTGGCACTTGGCACTGCCCCAACATGAAGGTCCTTCCCCTGCTTCTCTATCTTCATCCTAAATTCATAGTTTAACAAGCACATCCTGTTGCTCAAAACAGGATTTCCATACTTTTTTGTTTTGTTTTGTTTTTCTGAAAGCAACCAAAATAGTAGGAAAGATGAGAGGACTGTCATTGTTTTATGAATTCTGAACATGTTCTGTCACTGTCTTCAGTAGATGCTATAACTTGTGTTCAGGACAAAAACGTGCTTAGAATATATACATGGATCTGTATGACCAGTTCCTTTGCTAATACAATAGCCAGCACAAGGAATGTTGTCTTTGAAAGGATAATTGTCAGCAATGGGATCTGTTCTCTTACCATTTGTGTTGACATTGAACCTATTTTGCACACAAAATTATTTATTAAACATTTGTTGAAAATCAAGCACAAATTACTGTATGTAGCCATCCCGTTCCATGGGTTTAACTAGGACTATTCACTCACATGTTCCTCAAGCAACTGAAACCACGTGTCAGTGGTTGTTTACAGGAGTTTAGGCCTGAAGCTTGGGGAGCTATAAATGGTTTACCTTCATTCTTTTATAGATGAATCTGCCTCACTCAACAATCCTTCCCAAATGGCAGTCATAGATTTGTTCTATGGAACAGGACAGAACACAAGGACTCAGAACAGCAATTATATAGGCTCAGCAGTGGCCCACAGAATTCTTTGCTGCCAATGGAAGAGCAGAGGCATTGCAATTGTGACTTCAGTTGGGAGTGTGGAGTCATTAAGGGGTTTGCAATGAGCACTGGAGCTTGCAGAATATCACATAGTGGAGAGAATTTAGGGAAGTCAAAAATGACCTCAAGAAGACAGACTAAAATGTAGAGTTGAAGATGCAGAAATCAGTTGATGCCAGGAAAGGAAAAAGCTAGTACTCTAATTATATGGGCTGTATTAAGATAAAAGACCTCAAACAGAGGTGCAAACTGTGACTGCTGAAATTCTTAGAGCACTTTTGAGGTCCTTATCCACAAACGTGTTTCTGTTGTGTAGTTCCTAGCTATGCCTGCTAATCACTTTGCCACTGTCATTCGGGGATGTTGTCTTCCTAAGTACTCTCCTTGTGACCTTAATAAGTGATCCTTTCACTGAACTAAATTGAATGTGTATGAAATTTATAACCAAATTTTACCCTCATCTTATTTTCTAATTGTATGCTTTGCCATATTCAAATACTGAATTTTACCATAGATGATATAGCCTGTGAACTCTCCTTTCTCCTTTCTGCTAAAACAGTGGTTCTGTTTTCTTGCTTTGTAGAAGGGGGCATGACAAAATAATAATTAAAATACATTAAGAAGTTTTTTGACTTCTCACGAATAGTAACCATTTTGTCATTCTCTGAATCTGGCTACATTGTTTTGAGATTGTTGAGTGATTTTTGATGGTTATGGCTGGCCCATGCATGAGTCTGGCTAGCAGCAACAATGCATTGGCTTGCAGGAGAGAGCCACAGTGACGTCAAGAGCTGCTATGGAACAACAAGCCAGAAGTCTGCTGTTTCCTTTTCTATAAAAGTCATTCATATAAGTATCTTAAGATTGGGAGACACATAAGACACATGTGCAAGTCAGAGAAATTTCAGTTAAGGTGTACAGTTACTTTGTCTTTTCTTCTTCATTCAGCCTGAGAGATGGGACATCTCTACAATACAGACAATGCTTATCTCTTGTAGTTCACTTAGCATTCATTACATTAGAGACATCTCCAAGCTAGAAACCCTCCTTGTGAACATTGTTCTCCTGGAATCCTGACAGTATATCAAAAGGAATTTCATCACTTGAGGTATACTTAATAATTCACAGCTTTGGACCTTTGTTTACCATGCCATGCTAATATAAAGATCATGTCACATATGTTTAGCCCTGTCCTGCATGATTATTTTCAGATGAGTTTCTGAATGTTCAGACACTTGTAAAGCTCACTTCCATTTTTGCAAGGCTGTTTAAAGTCCGTTTCCAATTTGGTGATTTTTGGAATTAAACAGCTTGTTCTCTATGGAAGTTAATCAACCACCATTATTAACTCTGGATGACTGGCTTGACTTCCTGAAACCTAGATATTTGATACTCTGACCTCTAATTGTGTTTCTACTCCTACCAAACTCTGTGGTTTAGAAATGTGACAAAGAAATCATTGGATTTTTGACTCAGAAAGCATGATGGAATGAAAAGTGTTCCCCTACTTCAAATGGGAGTTTCATGGATTGAATTACCACATTGGGTAAGAACAATTGGTTATGTATCCAACACAGCAGAAATCAGCCTACCAAAGGCATCCCTACACACTCATGTTTATTGTGGCAACATTCATGGCAGTGAAGTGTGTTAGCTTTTTGCTCTGTTGACAGATACCAAAAAAGACAGTTTAAGGAGGAGGAGTGTGTTTTGGCTGATGAACAAATATGCAAAAATTCTCAGTGAAATATGTGCAAACTAAATTCAGGGATACATCAAAGAGCTCATTCACCACAAAAAGTCAGATTTATTTATGTAGATACAGGTTCCAGCACATTCATATAAATAAATGTAACTTATTACAAAATGGATTCAAGAATAGAAATTGCCCAAACATCTCAGTATATGCAGAAAATCTTTCTATTGTTACGTTATGATTGTGAGATTTTGCCTCCATGTATATTTGTGCAGCATGTGCATACCCAGTGGCCTCAGATGCCAGAAGGGGTGCCAGACCCCTGAACCGAAGATGAGTGATGTGAGCTACTATGTGGGTGCTGGGAATTGAATCTATGTCATCTAGAAGAGCAGCCAGTGCTTTTAGCTGCAGAAACATCTCTCCACCCTCCAGAAAAATCTTTTGCTATAATCCAACATTGCTTCATGATAGACATTGTGAAGAAAGTAAGTATAGAAGGATCGTTTCTCAACAAAGTAAAGACTATATACTCATAGTTAACACACTTAAAGGGAAAAAATTACTGCAAACATTTCTACTAAAGCCAGAAACAAGATAAATGTTTCCTTCTCTCCATTCTTACTCAATATAGTGCTGGAAGTCTGAGATAGAACAAAAGGACAGAATGAAATGATAGGGATATAAACAGGAAAGGAGGAACTCAAAATATTTTTATTCACAGATGATAGTTTATAAAGTAGAGACCCTAAAGATTCCTCTGAAAAACCATTAGATATGACAGAAATATTCAGAAAACTATCAGAATAGAAAATTAGCATAAAAATCAGTAGTCTAAGAAACCAGTGAAATAATCCATTTCACAATTGCATCAAAAATACAGTAAAATATCCAAGAATATGACTAAACAAAGAAGCAAAAGAATTCTACAATAACAAGTCAACACTCAAGAAAGAAACTGAAGATACTAGAAGATGTAAAGACCTCAAGTTCTAGCTACTTTTACAATCACTGTGACACAATGCCCCAACAAAAGCAACTTAGTGGAACAATGGTTTATTTATAGCTTACAATGTGAGATTACAGTTCATCTTGGCAAGGAAGTCTCAGAAGCAGCTGGCCATATTATAACCATAGTCAGATAGTGATGAATGCTTTAGCTGGTGTCACATTTTGTTTTTTATACAGTCTGAGACAGAAGACCAGTGAATGGTGCCATTCACAGTGGGCGGGTGTTTTCATGTCAATTAATTTCACCAAGATACTTCGATGTAGGCATGCTCAGGAGCCCATCTCCCAGTTGATTTTAGATCTCACCAAGTTGACAATTGAGTTTAACCATCATAATCCCCAATGCTCATAAATTTGAAAAACTAATATCGTGAAAATGGCTATGGTACCAAAAGCAATCTATAAATCCAATGCAATCTGTATTAAAATGCTAATGTTATTTTTAATAAAAATCTTTAAAAATATTAAAATTCATCTGTAAATACAGAAGACCATGGATAGCCAAAGCCATCCTCAGCAAAATATATATAAATCTTAAAGTATCACCATAACACCATATTTTAGTTCAAGGTAAATCATAGAGCCATAGTAATAAAACTAGCATGATACTGGCACAGAAACAGGCATGTATATTAGTGGAACAGAATAGAAGATCCAGGAAAAAATGTGCAGGAAATGGGAGATAGCATAAATAGATCAAAATGTTGAGCTATAGGCACAAATGGGGGGAAAGAATTCAGAGTCAATGGCATAGACCAGATTGTCAACAAGATCATAGAAGAAAACTTCCCCAAACATTTGAAAGATATACTCATAGAGATACAAGAAATAGACAGAACACTAAACAGAAAAGACCAGAAAAGAAATACCTCACAGAATATCATAGTTCAAACACTAAGTATACACAACAAAGAAAGTGTATTGAAATCTGCAAGAGAAAAAAGTCCCAAAGCCATGTATAAAGGAAAACCCATCAGAATAACAGCTGATTTCTCAGTGGAAACTTTGAAAGCCAGAAGAGCCTAAAACAATGCAATCTAGGACCTAAAAGGGTGTAGTGGCCAGGCTAGATTAATATACCCAACTAAACTGTCTGCAATTGCTGAAGGAGAAATACAAAAAATTCATGATACAAACAGCTTTTAAAAATTAAATGCAACAAACCAAATCTAAACAGATTACAGGAAGAAATACGCAGGCTGAAGATAGGAATAAAATAGCTAAAAGACTGGAAAGAAATGTGAAGCTACACTTACTAAAACACAAAGTTTTGAGGACACAAATAATAACATTAAAAATCAGCAGCACAAGGATCAATATTAACACAGACATTTCCTTAATAACTTTAAATGTTAATTTTTCAATTCCCCAGTAAAAAGAGACATGCTGATTGACTGGATAAAATATAGTATTCAACTTTCAGTTGTTTATATAATACAAGATTAGCTTTAAGATAGGACCATCTTAAAGTGAAATGAAAGACAAAAGTATTTCAATCAAATGAGGCCAGGAATCAAGCATACATCACTATGCTAATGGCTGACAGATTAGACTTAAAGGTAGAACTAATCAGAAGAGATTAAGAGGGACACTTTATTCTAATCAAGGGAACATTTAACCAAGATGGCATCCTGAACATTATATGCATCAAACTCTAGTGAACCCAATTCCATAAAATATAATGTACTGCTGGGTTTAAAGATATAAACTAGCATTCGGCCTAGTTTTGCAGACCTCCAGGTGTAGAGAAGACGTGGAGCTAAGGTAAAATACAAGAGAATTGTGGTATTGGCCCATGCCTTTGACTTCAGCGGAGACGGGGGGAGCACCGTAGAGTTGGTGGTCTTATGTATTCTGGAGTCATACGGAGCGGGGTGGTGAGGGTGCATACTCTTGGTCCCACCATTCAAGAAGAGTACACCCTTGATCCCAGCTCCCAACACACTGGAGACAGAAACACGCAGATCCCAGAGCTCAGGGTCAGCATGATGCAGGGCAAACTCTAAATAGAGAAAGACTTCGATCCAGGAGTGGTGGAACACATCTTTGATCCCTTCAGATGGGAAACACAGGTTCCTGTTCCCAATAATTAGAGTTCAGAGACACACACATGGGATTTGGAGGGACCTAGGTTTGGAGGCTACTTACAAAAGGCCTTCTCGATGCAGGCAGATTGTCCTTTGGGATCTCAAAATATATACACTAGAGCTGGTTTAGCTCCAAGGTGACAGAATGATTTCTTCTTTAACCCGGATTGAAAGATAACGCATTGTATGTTGTCAGAAGGCCAAATTTGCTTCAGGAGAAGTACTACATAGCCCCCCATCCCCCCCCCAAAAAAAGAGGGCAATTGTCCTAGGGTTGGGATTGGGGCAGGGCTCTGTTCTTATCATTCCAGGAGAATCGAAGCGTCCATTAGGGGAGCCCAGGGACGGCTGGACAGCAGAATCCTCAGCAGAGAGCAGAATCAGGCACCAAGGAGGACGAGTGACCCAGTTGATTCTGCGTGGCAGACTTCCTCAATAGCTGTCTCCATCGGGTGCCTGCAACCACCACGGCAATCCAATGTCACTGGGACCGCTCAGCTCTACACAATGCCCCGGCAGGAACCTCAGTGAAACCTGCAAGATCAGCTTCTGCCTACAAACCCCTTAGGTCATCTAAACAGCTGAGAACAGAAGGACTGAACATAAAAGGAGTGTACTAACATTTTTAATCATTTTTCCCATTTGGGTTGGGGCCCCAAACAGGTCTACTACGACCCAAATCAGCAGGAAGTCACTTTAAGAGAGCGACGTCCCATGCCCAGAAGGTGGGGAGGGTGTTTCTCCATCCTTCTTTTTGGTTATTTGAAGGATAACTGAAAACTCTGTTATGTAGGGGAAGAGACTACAAGCTGATAAATGGTCCTGTTAATGGGTTTTGGAGGTTAGCCCAGGGAATTCCTACTTTTCCTTTTCTGTATCCTTCTTCCTCTCCTATGTAGGAGTGCATGGGCTTGAGAAAAATGAGATATAGACATAGCACAGGAAGGTCCAAGAAGAAGGGGCAGATTATTGAATATGCCCTTATACCTTTGTATATTGATACAAAATTAGTAGTTTATTTGGGTAAAGTGGTATTGACCATTGTTTATTGTGCAAAAATAAGATTGTATTGGATTACATCGGTATTGATCTTTGTATATTGATACAAAATTAAGATTATAGTTGGCCACAATGGTATTGACCCTTGCATATGGACGTAATATTAAGATTATATTGGGCTACATAGGCATTGATCTTGGTATATTGATACATAATTAAGAGTATATTTAACCACAATTGAATAGATCTTTGTATATTGATACAAATTTAAAGGTAACGCTTCCTAATGGTATCATACCTAGAGATACTTAAAAATAAAATGTGAAGCTCTGACCTCTTGATACCAACCATCTAAAATGGTCTAGGATGGTTAAAACAAACTCCTAGTCATGCAAACATGTCACTTTGTTAGCTACTATGACAGTCTATCACAGATATTCTCTAAACTACCCAGTAATCAAGTTGCTAAGAGACAAGCAACATTTGCTTATCTAAATACAAGAGATGGATAGGGCATCTTCAAAAACCCCTAGAGATCTGCAGAATATGGCATTCAAAGATGTTATCTTAAATCAAGATTTTTTTTTGATATCGAGACATATCAGCGCCTGACAGCACCCCCTATTCTACTCCAAGTAGAAGATAAGCATCGAAGAACCTCCACTGTAAGATGGTTGAATTAGTGGCAAGCCTTTCTCTTGGCATGAAAAAACCCCTTGCACCAACTGCAGACAGACTGCTGTCCAAAAAGGACAAAACTTGGTAGCAGGGAAGTCGACAGCCTAACTCTGCCAAGACAGGGTAAGTAAGTCCTTCATAATCCCTGCTCTACAACAAATGTCTGTCAGAGAAACAGGACTCAAAGGCTGAAGATTGATGCTGGAATGTATGGAGAGAAAATGGGAACTGTCCAGGCAGTCATTGGTATGTTCTTTCTTAGTTTTGGAAGCTGCAGGCCCTGCACTTCCTATATAAGCAAATATATTTATCCCTCTCAGGTCTGAGGTGGTTGAAGAATAGACAGCTAGAGTCTCATAGTTAAATTTAGAGCTGTTTAGGAATCAAGAGGGTGTTATAGATCTAAGAAGATACTCTTAAAAGTATGTTGCAAGATAGTATGAATGTTGAGTCACATATAGACCTTTAAACTCATGGAGTTCGTTAGATAGTTGAATGTTAAAGTCAGGGGCCAAATATGTATAAACTGGACATTGGGAAGGTATACTGGGCCATTTAACTCTCATAAATATGGCATATTTATATCTATTGTTTTGTATAATACTTACTCTTATAAGAGAAGGAACCATCTGTTGGACTGAAAGGGGAAACTTCTGGGGGGAAGAGGGTGGAAGGGCGGGATAGGAAGGGGGAATAGGGAGGGGTTTGTTACTGAGATGTAACTTAAAGAAAAAAAAATAAAGTATTTATAAAAAAAAGATGTAAACTAGCATTAACCCATTAATAGTGGTGATTTCAGTACTCCACTTTCTCCAATAGACTAGTCATCTGAACAAAAAATAAATAAATATAGAAACATCAGGATAAAATGACACTGTACATCAATAAGTCTTAAGAGTTATCTACAGGATATTCCCCTCAAACACCAACAAATGCACGTTCTACTCAGCAGCACACAGAAGTTTCTGTGAAATGGACACCATCCTGGGATACAAATAAATCCTTACAGATTAAAAAAGATGAAATAACTCTGTCCATCCTATCTGGCTATAATGGACGAAAACTTTAAATTGACCACAAACAAATCTCTAGTGAAACCAATTCATGAATATAAACCTGCCTACAGTAGGATGGTGCCATAGTACACCAACTAGCTATTAAGAAAATGCCACACACACACAGACACACACACACACACACACACACACACTCTAATCGGAGATGGGTAATTTCTCAATTGAAGTTTCCTCTTCCCATGAAAATTTAACTGAGGGAGGGTTTTTCCTTGGCAGCTAGGGGAGAAAGGATCTTCGGTACCAGCCTATCTTCAGGTCACCAGTTTGAGTATTGTTCCACAACAACATAGGTAATTTTAAGAGACTCTTGTCTTAAACATACTCTTTGCGCAGGAGAAGCTAATGAAAGTGGCAAGTAAATAAATGAGAGGCACAAGAGGGAAGGTACCCATGCAGCAGCACAAGTCCCACAGGGAAGGTAACAGGGGTCTGTTATCAAGGATTACAGGTAATTCTTTTATTGCTGTGAATAAGGTACTTTAGTTTGTGATGTTTTCTAACGTACAAATTATATAGGTAATACTGTTTTTAAATGTGTATGTGTGTGTATTCTTGGGTATTACTATAACCTCAGTTTTCAGTTGCATCTTCAATGATTTAAGGAGAACACTATCATCTGTAAAAAGTGAAGTTAGTCAGTGTTTCTGTCATTACAACGAATGCCTGAGAAATAAACTTATAAAGAGAAAATGTTTATCCTGACTGACAGTTTCAAAGATTTCCAGTCCATTGGGTGTCTACTTGGCCCTCTTGCTTTGGGCCTGTGACAGGATAACACATCCTGTTGGGAGCCTATGGCAGAGGAGGACTTTGCTCACTCTCAGTGGGCAGGAAGAAAAGAAAGAGTGACTGCCAGACAGATCAACATGGAGATTCTGAGGCACATCCCAAAAGGCCTAACTTCCTTCTGTTAGGCCCCATCTCTTAAAGTTTCCAACACTTCCTAACAGCATGGGCCTTGGGAAGCATTCCAAAGTGTAGTAATTCGCCTTTTTTCCAGTAGCCTTTAACATAACATTTACATAGCTGTATAATTTCTACACACAGCTAATATATTTAGCTTTCCTTCTTGTTCACATGATTTTAATTGAAAATACTCCTGCTGTAGCATATCCCAAAAGTGTGAAAGATTATTTCAAAGTATTTCCATGTGGCTCTTATGGAAAAAAGGTGTTACATACTCAAATAAAAGTGGAAAATATTAGAATTAAAAAGTTAAAACTGATCTTTGGATTTCTCAGTCTTCGATATGTTAAATAAGAATTTCAGGGAGTGTCTTTTTACACCAATTGGTCTGAGTATATTGCAAACTGATCTGAGTACATGTAAAATGGATGTATGCATTTAAAATTGTTATATATTTTTTCTTCCATGTAATAAAACATCACCACATTCTTGCATTGTTTATTATTCTTCTATAACTGTTTTCACAGGGCTATCAGATTCTCAGGGCCTAAAATATATGCACTTTAATCATTCTTAAGAGAAAAATTACAAAATTGTGAATATCTATGTATGTTTTCTACTGTTTGTCTTTAATACAGCTGTGTGATAATGAACACAGAAATTACCCCTGATCTCCCTTTTTCTTGATGCCTTTGTTTCATTTGATATTAAAAGAGCCTAGAATTGTGGTACATGCCTGCAATCCCAGTACTCACATTCAAGAGGCTCAGGCAGGATGATGAGAAATTCAGGATAATCTTCATTTTCATAGTCAATTTGACACCAGCCTGAACTAGAAAGAAACCTGGGTATTGAACACACACACACACACACACACACGCACGCACGCACGCACTCACACACACACACAATGTTAAAATACACCTTCCTGTCTAATATCTCCACTTAAAATTTTCACTTTGTCAGTTTCTGTATTAACAGAAAAAAAAAATGAACCTGGAGGGTCTTTGCCTTATAGTAAGAGACTCTGAAAAGACTTTCTGTTGCTCATCAATTAAGAGCCGACTCAAAAGAAAAGATTTAATAGAAGCAGCAGTATTTACAGAAAAATAATCATACTAATTAAAAACTGAAATCCAATGTTTACTATATGCCAAGAACAGACTTAAACACTTAACAGAGGTTATGCTCTTAAAACAAAAGACTATAAGACATGAATTAATTAAGTGGTCCCATTTGATAGATGAGAAAAGTGAGGCAGGAAGTAGTAAATTGCTATGAGTACAGTCAGATTCACTGACAGACACAACTTCTATCTCCTTAGT
This sequence comes from Lophiomys imhausi, assembly GCA_907164525.1. Taxonomy (NCBI): domain Eukaryota; kingdom Metazoa; phylum Chordata; class Mammalia; order Rodentia; family Muridae; genus Lophiomys; species Lophiomys imhausi. The sequence goes on from CAJQZJ010033718.1 coordinate 1,421,002, forward strand.
AGGATGTTTGTTTCTGTTTCTACAAAGAGAGGCTTGAGTTTGCACAGCCTGTGGTGAGGATGGTGCCATTTAAGCATGTAAAGTGAAACCTGTAGATTGTTACAAATAGAAGGGAGCCAGAGACAAGAGAATTTGGATTCATAAACCTAGTTCAAGGTCAGTTCAAGACCTGGTCTTTTAAAAATTGTTGTTGTTGTTTTTCTAAATGAAAAATGGACAATTTCTATCCATTCTTCAGTTGAAGGACATCTGGGTTGTTTCCAGTTTCTAGCTATTACAAATAACGCTCCTGTGAACATAGTTGAGGAGATGTCCTTGTGGATTGGTGAGGAATCTTTTGGATATATGCCCAGGAGTGGTATGGCTGGGTCTTGAGGTAGAGCTATTCCAAGTTTTCTAAGATATCGCCAGACTGATTTCCCATGTATGCCTCCTGTGCATGAAGAAGCTTTTTGACCTCATGTTACTAACAAACTGAGGGGGGCTGATACATGGAGACACCCCACACTGGGGCTAGGAGGGGGTAGAGGGAGGAGGTAGCAATGGAGACGTAATGAAGGAATAAATAAATGTTAAAAAAATGGACAATTTCAAATCAGGAATTGCTAGGGTGAAAACATGTGATTCTAAACCCCACTTTATTAAAAAAAAAAAAAAAAAAGGAAGGAAGGAAGTTTTAAAAGTCCATGTGCAGGTTGGACTGTGAGACAGAACTGTAAGTCAGCCCATTCTGTTGGCAGGTTTACTACTAGGAGCTGACATCTGCGGACCTTACAGGACAGGTAGCCAGTGTCGCAGCGGAGTGTCGCAGCCACACTGCTCCTGACTCTACAGGTCTGGGTTCTAGGCTAGTTCTGCGGAAGGAAGGCCTAGGGTGCTGGCATGTGCCTGCAGTGCCTGCCAGGCAGTCGTGCACCATGTCTGCCAGCCCCAAAGTGCCCTGAGGATGAGCCAGTGTAACCAAAAGTCAGTGCCCCCTTTGTATTTAGGTTTGGTTTTGACTACAGAATGCAACGAGGATTCCAGTTCACCCATGAAAACAGAAAACAGTGCCTTGGAAGACGGTGGCCTGAGACTTCCAAGTTCCCTATCTCTCAAGGGCTTACCCTGTTCCTCTGATGCCCCTTCCCAGGTGGGCCAAGTGGTAGGTGATCTGGAGGGTGTTTACATGCCTAAGGCCAGGGTGGGCATGGGAGGATTCACTGAAAGGCACACTGCATGCTGCTTGATGAGGTAGAGTCAAGCTTTGAGGGAACATTCATTAATACAGCCGCAAGTCAAGGATTTAGTTGGACATTTTCAGTCTTTAGATTTTGCTAGCCCCTGGGTGGTCACCCCTACGAACTCTGAAGCTCTCCTTTTCATTATTCTTCTCCACACAGGCAAACTCTGGGAATCCGGGGCTGGTAACACTTCCCACGAGACGACCCTGTCTTGAAGCACCATTCAAAAATATCCCCACTGCTGTTCCTCCAACCTTTACTTAAAGATCACAGAAATGGGATATGCAAGCGCTGCTGTTCCCTTGGGCTGCAGTTTGAGACAGGCTTTGCGATATTTACTGTTTATAGTTTTGAGCTTACAGCTATTTAAGGGCAAGATATTTCATCTGTCACCATCTTGCACTGTCTTTGTTGCTAACAACTTTACCAGGCAGAACAAACTGGATTTTTTTAAAACCAAGTTCCATATGGTAGAATGAGTGTGTGTAAGTAGCTGAGTTGCTTTCCTACTGACTGATTCTATAGCCTCTGTCACACTGGGCTGTAGGAGTTAGTACATGTGAGGTGTCTGTGGGACCCACAAAAATTAATTTATAAACCAATGTCTTAGGTGTTCGGCTCTGGTGGTCTTGGCTGCCAGTCACTTTCATGGCTGGCCATTGCTCAGGTAGCTGACAGACTTCTCATTTCCTAGTAGGCTAGGCTGAGCCTGTTCCTGGTGATAAGGAAGAAGGAGGGAAAAACACACACACAGCCACTTGAGGCATAGGCTTAGAACTGGTACCCTATCAAGTCTACTGAATCCTGTAGGCCAAAAACATTGCAAGGTTTGTCCATTTTTTTAAGGAATTAGCGAATAAACGGAGACCAATTGTGAAGTCAGTAGACAGGGAGGGTTGGAGTATTGCTGCATTCAACACAACACAGTTGTGTAAGTATCTGTCATCTCTCTCCCAGAATTTTTCCTTGTGTGTTGTTTACCTGCCTGTCAGCTGTTTCTTGCATGGCATTTGTCCCACAGGCAGTATCCACTAAGCAATCCCATACTCTGTGGAACATGACTGTACAAAGCTCAGGCTAGTTTATTTCCTTGCAAGAAACCAGTACTAGAGACTTTTCTGCCATCATTCCTAATATTACTAGTTTGTTTTTACATTTCTCTGTGTTGTACCCAGGTCTGAATGCCCAACATTCAATATAATATTCACAATTCCCTCAAGTATAAAAGAGACTTGCTTATTTTCTGTTCATTTTCTTCACTTCTAGTCTCTATAATTATTAAGTATATGCTGGACTTTTCTCATTAGATCCTTTGTTTCTTAAATTCTTTTAACATACAGATACATATAAATCATGTTTTTATCTTCTTTTTTCAGTTTCACAAGATCTCATGTATTGATTGATGGTCTTAGAGCCTGAGTAGTTAGTGTTCTCTTCAGGAAGTTGTCACCTGTGCTGATGAGTTTGAGGCTTCTCCCCACTTTATCTTCTATTAGATTTAGTGTGTCCAGTTTTATGTTTGGTTCACTTGGACTTAAGTTTTGTGCAAGGTTATAAATATAGGTCTATTTGCATTCTTCTACATGTTGACATCCAGTTAGACCAACACCATTTGTTGAAGATGCTTTCCTTTTTCCATTGTATGGTTTTGGCTTCTTTGTCAAAAATTAAGTGACCATAGGTGTGTGGGTTCATTTCTGGGTCTTCAATTTGATTCCATTGATCAAGTGGTTTGTTTCTATACTAGTACCATGCTGTTTTTATTATTATTGCTCTGTAGTACAGCTTGAAATCTGGGATGGTGATACCTCCAGATGTTTTTTTATTGTACAGGATTGATTTAGCTATTCTGGGTTTTTTGTTATTCCATATGAAGTTGAGAATTTTTTTTTCAAGGACTGGAAAGAATTGTGTTGGTATTTTGATAGGAATTGCTTTGGATCTGTATATCGCTTTTGGCAGGATGGCCATTTTTATTATGTTGATCCTACAAATCCAAGAGCATGAGAGACCTTTTATCTTCTGATATCTTTTTCAATTTCTTTCTTCAGGGACTTGAAGTTCTTGTTGTATAGGTCTTTCATTTGCTTGGTTAGAATTATCCCCAGGTATTTATATTATTTATCACTATTATGAAGGGTATTGTTTCCATAATTTCTTTCTCAGCCCATTTATCTTTTGTGTAAAGAAGGGCTACTGATTTTTTAAAAATTAATTTTGTATCCAGCCACATTGCTGAAGATGTTTATTAGCTGTAGGAGTTCTCTGATAGAATTTTTGGGATCACTTATGTATATTATCATATCATCTGCAAATAGGGATACTTTGACTTCTTCCTTTCCAATTTGTGTCCCCTTGATCTCCTTTAGTTGTCTTATTGCTCTAGCTAGAACTTCAAGTACTATGTTGAAGAGATATGGAGGAAGTGGACAGCCTTGCCTTGTTCCTGATTTTAGTTGAAATGCTTTAAATTTCCCTGTTAGTGGGTCACTTTACACTGGAGGAGCTGCCAAATTGGGCCCCAGAGCAAGAGGCAGCTTTTAGCCCTCATGTGACTGATGAACTGAGAGGAACTGATATGTGGGGAGCTCCCACACTGGAGGTGTAGGATAGGTGAGAGAGGGGATAGAAGGTGGGACTGGGAGGGGAAGAGGAAGGGGCCTGTAATTGAGATGTAACTTGAAATAATAAATAAGTATCTTAAAATTTTCTCTTCATTTAATTTGATGTTGGCTACCAGCTTGGTGAATATTGGACTGTGTTTTTACATCCAGAATTTTACTTCTTAAAAAATAGTCACTGGATCTTATTTTATAAGAATTGTTCTTGTAGGCTGGAGAGGTGGCACAGAGGTTAAGAGTACTGGTGGCTCTTCCAGAGGTCCTGAGTTCAATTCCCAGCATCCACATGGTGCCTATAACCACCTATAATGATATCTGGTACCCTCTTCTGACCTGCAGACATACATGAAGACAGCACACTGTATACATAATTAATAAGCAAATCTCTAAAAATAAAAACAAAAACTGAAACAAAACAAACAAACAAACAAAAACAGGGACTGGACAGATGACCCAGTGGTTAAGAGCACTGGCTGCTCTTCCACACAAAGAAACACTGTCTCAAAAAACCAAATAAATAAAAAGTAAATGAGTAAATAAATAAATAAAAAGAAATGTTCTTGTTTTATGAATGCTCTTTCTTTATAATATTTAAGCATTTATTATTTGAGTCTCTTTTAGATGTTTCATTGTTTCTAACTCAAATCTGTAAATTTTCTCTTTTGCCCCAATCTGTGAACTTTTGTGATAGTCAGGGTTTTTTTCATAATGTTAAGATAATTTAAATGAATTAATCTTTGTACTATATGCTTTTTCTCATGAAAATCTTCTAACTGTTCATTTCACGTGCCTCTGGCTCGGCCTGTGTAAGATGTATGTTTTCGCGGTTTATCCTGAATATACAGTTCAGACTTAGAGTCTCTATTTAGTTACGTGTAGGTTGATTTTGAAGATGCTTCACACCCAGTCCTCCTTCCCTGGAGTGCTTGACCTTCGAAGTGTGTTAGACGATGGGAGATATGCATATAAATATACTGTGGCGCTTAGCAGATGCACCAAGCCTACACAAGGTTAGTTGAGTTTTCATACATACATTATATGCAAAGCCATAGGCACTTTCAGCAACTCTCACTTTGCCTGCAACCTGTTCACACAAGTCAAGCATGAAACTTTCCACTTGTGAGTCACGTTTTACTCACAATGCTCAGATTTTAGAACATTTCAGATTTTATATTTCTGGATTATGGATGCTCAACCTGTTATCTCCTGCATAAGCTAATTTAGCAGTCTAGAGATTAAGGAAAGACTTTCTGAAACTGTTTGCAAACTTACAACATATCCCTAGGTTCCAGTGCACACAGGGAGCTCGGATTGGGCTCTTTGATCAGTACTCCTGGCTGTGCACCTCTGAGTTGTGCCTGGGTCTGGCACTAGCTTTGGTTCCTCATTATCCCATCTTGTCAAATGTCATGGGTTTCCTCTTCATTTCTCTCCCTCAGAGATGACCTTCTCCTGCTTCTAAGTTAGTATATGCACATTTCCTTGATGAAATTGGTAGTTTATATTTACTGTAAGTAAAAAATAAAAAAGTAAAGAGACTTCTATGTGTGCTCTGTGCAGTTGCCATTGTAAATATCTTACTAGGATTATACATTTGCTGAACAGATACTGATAAAGTATTTATTAGCCCAAATCCATATTTTATTCACACCCTTAGCTTTTAAAAACTTATTTTCAGTTATATGTTTATGTTTGTGAGTATGTGCATGTGGATGCAGGTACTTCTGGAGACCAAAGATGCACATGCAGGTGACAGTTCATATGGGTATGGACCACCCAGTGTGGGTGAGGTGACATTTCTCCAGACCAAATCATTAGTTGTGTTTCTTTTAAAAAAATTATTTGTGTGTGTGTGTGTGTGTGTGTGCATGTGTGCGCGCACACATGTTGCATGTGCCCATGGAGGCCAGAGGCATCAGACCCCTGGAGTTGCTTTTGCAGGTGGTTATGAAGTAACTGACATGGTGCTAGGAGTCTGAATCAGGTCTTCTGCAAAACAGTATGTTCTCTTGACTGCTGGTCCATCGCTCCAGTCCTGTATCTTCTGTAATCTTCTTGTGTCCCAATAGGATATCACAAGGCTTTTTGCAATTGCTTCTATGTAGGCAGCTCTCAACTATGATGGTTTCCTGGATTTTCTTTAATTATCATGACCTTCAGAGTTTTCAGGAGTGCCATTAGCTATATATATATATATATATATATATATATATATATATTTAGTTGAGAATTTGATCTTTTTCCTTAAAAAATATTTATTCATCTTTTAAAGACTATAGTTGAATCCTTCTCCCCTTCATTTTCCTCCCTTCGAAGCCTCTCATGAATCCCCAACCTGTCCTCTCTTATTCATGGTGTTGCCCTTCATCTTCACTCGTTGGTACATATGTGTACGTACATGTGTGCGTGTGTGCATGTGGATGTGCGTGTTCCTAAATATATGATTATAACCTGCTTAGTCCATATAATTTTACTTGCACATATGTGGTTTCAGGGCTGATTTAGCACTGGTCAGCCAACTGGTGTGCTCCTCCATGGGGAAGACTACCTCTACTCTCAGCATTCCTTTGTTGCCTGCAGTTCTGTGTCTATGGTAGAGGCTCCCTGAGCCTTCCCCATTACATGTTAATGTCAGCATTGTACTTGTTTAGGTTATTTTAGGCAGTCATGTGGATAAAACTTCATAGAGGTAGTGTCTCTGACATTTCTAGAAGATACAATCTCACAGAAAATTCTCGGGCTTTTACAATCTCCCCCTACCCCTTTTACATTGATTCTTCAGCCTTGGGTACAGAATTTGTGTTGTAGATGTATCCGTTGAGACTAAGCCTCACAAATTTGCATTGTGATTACTTGTACTTCTCTATAATGGTCTTGGTCTATTTGCAAAGAGTTGTTTTCTTGATGAAGTGTGAGAGCTATACTTATCTGTGGGTATAAGGACAAATATTTACAATGTATTTAGGAATTATGATGGTAATTTATAAAATTTAGTTTAGCAAAGTAGCAGTTGTGGGCTCTCTTCCAAGATCCGTGACTTCTCTGGCGCTGGTTTCCAGTATGAATTTGGTTGAATAGTTGACTAGGTTTCCAGGATGAAGCATGATTTCCCTCTTGTTGAGTAGGCCTAGGCCTTATGTACAAGTGTTGTTGGTTATCACTACAGTGTACATGCCATTATAGAAGCCTTAGGGTTATTATGTTATGCTGGTAATATTTGCTACCATTCATAGGTGTCATAGCTAGATCTGACTGTTAGTCACTTCGCTCCCATGGAGGCTTGAGTGGAATCTTCTGGTACGATGAAAGCTAAGCCTCAGGGAGGAAACTTTCAGGTAAGGTGAAGTTTAGGAATCTCTAGGCTCTGTGTCTGCAGGACATTGTGGCTCCAGCAATTAGGGACTTACTTTCCATTTCTAGGGGTGGAGAGCTGGGAGAGCAACCAAGGGCAATATCAAAAGAATGTAATATTTTGAAAATCTCTTGGAAAACTCTGACCAACAACTCAAAAGAAAGGGCTGCTTATGCCTGATGTTGGAGCTTTGTTAGGTGAAGTTTTATATGTATATATATATATATACACACACACATATATATATACAGGCTTACATATATTATGTATTTTAGGTAAATAGTTAATAGTATGATTTCTAAGTACTTTTTAAGACATCCTGTTATTTTACTCTTTTCTGTCTTTCTATGTTTATCTTTCTCCCGTTTCTAATTAGATACCCTCTTTTTTCCTAGTTTCCTGATCAGATCACTTGCTGTATACATGAGTAGGATGCATATTCCTTGCTGTTTGGGTAGAATATCCTATAGATATAGCTGTTGAGTCAATTTGAGGTAGGATGTCATTTAATTCTGATGTTTATCTGCTTATTTTCTTCCCAGATTATCTGTCTACTGAAAAAGTGGGGAATTAAAATCACCTATATTTATGGGTTGATGTTAATGTTTGTTTATTTATTTATTTACTCTTTTACCTATTTAGTTATTTATTTGTTTGTTTGTTTATTGGGTTTTCTGAGACAGCCCTGGTTGTCCTGGAATTTACTATGTAGAACAGGCTAGCCTCAAATTCACTAAGATCTACCTGCCTCTGCCTCCTGAGTGCTGGGATTAAATGCATACACCACCCCACCTGGTTTATACTGTGTATTTAATTAAAATATTCTACTTTTATGAAACTGGGTGCATTAGAGTTTGCTGCATATGTATTTATGATAGTGATGGCTTTTTGTTTATCTCTTTTCTTGATTAGAATTAAGTATCTTCCTTATCATTCCTGATTAGTTTTAGGTTGAAGTCTATTTTGGCAGATATTAGGATGGCAACACTTCCTTTTGTCCAGTTAGATTTGAGTTCTTTTAAACAAACATCCTTTCACTCTAGAGCAGTGCTTGTCTTTAAAGCAATGTTTTCTGCAGACAACAAACACATGTGTTATGTTTCCTGATCTATCCAGCCACTCTGTCTCTTATTATTGGAGAGTTCGAAGCTGTTAATATTTAAAGTTATTACTGAAAGATGTGTGTTGATTTCAATCTTTGTGCTGTTGATTTTTAGTGTTGATTATTTTTTGTTGGCACTTTGTGTTTTAGCAATTATAACTTTGTATGTATTTGTATGTATATGTTTTTTTCCTAGTCTCTTGGCTATTATCCCTTGTTAATTCAGCCCCAAACACAATTTTTTTCCTGGATATAAAAAAATTAAAGCTGTTTATATCATGGAAATTTTTTCTTTCTCCTTCATTAAGGCAAATAGTTTTTTGTTTGTTTATTTTATTAGCCTAGATTATCTGTCTTGGTCTTTTAGGATTGGAATGAATTATTCCAGGCTCTCTTGGATTTCAGAGCCTGCATTGCAAAACAGCTGCTATTCTGATGTTATTTACGTGATTTGTATTTTTTTTTCTCTTGCAGCTTTCGATACATTTTCTTTGTTATATGAACTTAGTGTTTTAACTATGGTAAGTCATGGGAAGTTTATTTTCTGGTCTTACCTATTTGGTGTTTTGTGTGCTTCTTATAGCTCTATGGGTAATTCTTTCTTTAGTTTGTGGTAGTTTTCTTCTATGACTTTGTTGAAGATCTGCTCTATGTTGTTGCCCTGGAATTCTATGCCTTCATTTATTTCTATAATTTTTATATTTAATCTTTTCATGGTGTTCCACATTTCTTGTATGTTCCTTTCCTGTGTTTAATTTTTTTCCTATTATTTGCTTTTTAAGTGTAGATCCTCTACTTTTCTTCGATTCTTGATATACTATCATCTCCTTGATTCATTCTATCTGAAAGGCTTTCCTTTGAGTTTTCTGGATGGATTACTGGGTTTGTAAATTCCATTTCATTTCAACTTGAGTTCTCTTCAATGTTTTTTTTAAATCTTCTTACTGAATTCTGATCTCAAGTTTGGGATTGTCCTTACCATTTTCATCAGCCTTATGTTTGTGTTTTCTTGGGCATCACTATTCTCCTTATTCTCTTATGTATCATGATTATTCTTATTATCTTTTTACAATTATTCTAATTAAGCTCTTTCTCCTTAATTTCATTGAGCTGTTTCTTTGTGTCTTCTGTAGACTCCTTGAATTCTTTGAAGCAATTTATTATTATTCTTTTAAATTCTTTGTCCTGGGGCTCAAGTATGTAATTATCATTGGAAAATAGCTCTATTAGACTGGTGGCTTTTTGAAGGGAGTTACTGCTTTGATATTTCATATTGTTTGTATTTTTATAGTGATAGTTGGGTATGTGGGCATTTTGTTATTTCTGTGCCTGATATGGACAAAGCAGTTTGGAGCAGAAGAGATGTGGGATCATGTAGGGTCTTGAGATCGTATAGGGTTTACATGGGGAGAAGAGACTGGTCTGGTGTTCAAGATGTGTATAGTGGTCCAAGCATGGAGTTTGGTGGTGCATCTGGGACTTGGAGCAGATGCGAGGATGGAAGAAACAGGCAGAGTCATTCAGCTAGATCCTGGAAAGTTGTGTAGGATTTAACTGGCTGGAAAGGTTGGATATGGTATAGGAGAGGCCTGCAGTTTGGTACAGGAAGAATGAGTTCTGGTGAAACCCTGTTTGGTAGTGGTGCAGGGAAGGGTTGTCAAACTAGACTAGGACATTGAATGTTGGGCCTGGGGTATATCTAGGGAGTAGGGAGGTTGTTTGGAAGAGAGGATCAGGTGGATTCACCCTGGAAAAGATGTGCATGATCTGGCTGGGTAGAGAGGCTGATGTATCATCAGGGTTTTCTTGACAATTAGACTGAGTTACAGGTTTGAAATGGAAGATGGTAGGAATGGAAGTGTTCTCATCACATCACACAAAAGGGACAACTTAGAACTTCTTCAGGAAGAATTAGTGTTTGATGACCACATATTCCATCTTTTTAAGGAAGGAAATAATTACGTCAATTATCTGATAGTCTCTTGTAGAAAAAAAAAGTGTTTTCTTATGGCACCAAAAATTAAAGTAAGTGCCTTGAACTTATTTGGCAAATATTCCACTTAGCTAAGCTATGTCCCATGCCTTTGCAGAAAGAAAAAATGCTTATTGCACACATAATCTCTTTTTGGCTGGCTCCACTCTGTGACTACGAACTTCCTCAGCGAAAATCCCATGGTCCAGGTGTCCCAAACATGCTAGGGCCTCTGTTTCAACCTAATTTTATTTCACAGCTTCAAGCAATGGCCTTTCACTGTACAGGGAATTGGATTCTGCAGCATTGCCTGGCATCAACAGCTTTCTGAAACCTCTGTGCAAGATTCTATGGTTACCCCACTCCTGTATCTTTCATGACTGTGAACCTGGTACCATGTTGATGGCACTGCCAAGTTCTTCTGTTAGCTTGAAATGTAGCCTGGTTACCTTGGACCACATTTACAGGGACCTCTGGGACCAATGCTAGGGAAACGTTTGCCTTGAAGTTGTTTTTGAGCATGGAAGCTCTTCAGTGGCATTCTCTGACTTTTTTTTTTTTTTTTTGGTGAGATTGTACTTTCACAAGTTGGAATCTTCTGAGGGTAGAATCTTGCCCACCAGATGTCTTTGTTATTGGCCCAATGAAGATCATGACGTTCTTTCTTAATGACACTAATCTCTTTAACAGTTACAACTGCATCATTTCCAATATCTCATTCCTTATCAAATGGCATATTTTTATGTTTTTCTATCTCTTTCACAGTGAAGATGAAAGAGCAGCTTCCACATGCCATAGCCTTGATGTTATTGTCTGTTAAAATTTCTTCCACCAAACAAATTAGTAAGTCACTCCTGAATACACTCTTGCTCAGATTCTCAGGATATAAGCAGAATGAAGTCTGATTTTTCTCTTGCCAGACTATAAATATGAATATCATCGAGACATTTTCTCTGTGGAACCTTGAGTATCCTCTGAAGCCTCATGAGCCTGGTCTCCACTACCTACATTTCTTTTCTTATCCTGGTTTTTATAAACTCCCAACAGAAAGACCCCTTAAGCTCTGCTTAAGGCTTTTCTAGACCACAGTTCAAAACTTTTTCACGTTCTTCCCATTAACCACTTCCAATAATGTAAAAAACACATGGTCAAGTCTTTTTTTTTCATATCAACAATCCTCCTTCTTAGTACCAATTTTTTGTATTAGTTAATTATTTCTCAATGCTATGACAAAATACTTGACAGAAGCAACTTGAAGAAGGATTTTGGCTTGTGGTGGGGAAGTTATGAGGTAGGAGCTTAAGGCATCTTGTCACAGTGTATCTGCAGTCACGAAGCAAAGAGATAAAAACTGGTACTGGTACTCAGTTTGCTTTCTCTTTCTGATTCAATCTAGTACCCAGCCCATGGATGGTTGCACCTAAATTCAAAGTGAGTCTTTACCCCTCCATATACTTTCATGGAAACACCATCATAGATACACATGTAGGCCCACCACAAAGGCAGGATGTGGTCCCTGTTATCAGGCCATGCAGATAGAGCCAGTTGCTAAACAACGCACATGTGTGGCTGGGCTTCCAAATAGAGCAGTTCCCTGTCCAGACCTGCCTGGAGACTGATGACATCACTGGGCAATGAAATGAGAGCCAATGAGGAGCCACAGCTGCAGCTTGCAGCCCAGGAGCTGATGGGAAAATGGGTGGGAGGTATAAAAAGGGGACTTCCTCTTTTGATTAAATGAGTCTGCTTTTGCATTGCAACCCCCAGGGTCTGCATGTTGACTCTGTGCCTTCTTATCCACTGCTCCACTGCCCCCAGAGCCAGGGTGGTCAGCGGAGTGCAGCTAACATTTAGCCTCACCCAGGTGGTCTGCTGATCACGAGCAACAGGCACCCAAAGACATGTTTCCATGGTGATTCTAAATCCACTCAAGTTGATACTTAAGATTCACCACCACAACATGTATTCATTATTATTGTGTAGAACAGTTTCACCACCCTAAGAATTTCTTTGTGCAAACAAAAAGTTTTCTTTAAAGCGCCTATAATTATTAATATTTAATAAACACCTATAAAACACCTATAGCTTACAACTTAAAATACCTGTAAACACTTATTACCTAAGAAAATCTAAGTAATCCTGTTTAACCCTCTTGAGAGGATATTAGGATTCTCTAGCACAGGCCCATGGGCCACTTTGGTCAGCCTTCTATCTGCTGGCACACTTCAAGTGTTCATAGTCTGGCTCTGACAGTGAAGGTAATCTTATCTTCAGTTTGGCTCAGCTTCCTCCAGGCCTAGTGTTGCCAATTGGCTCATGGGGTCAGTGTTTCAACAGCTCAACTTGGGCCTGGTTTCAATCATACATGGTGTAAATGCTGTGCCACGTGGCCCAGTCCATGCCATCCCTCAGGCTGCCATTTAAACTAGCTGAATCCTCTCAGGGTAGCTGTTACACTGTCCAGCTTAGTCTTTAGCTTTGCGGCCTTGCCTTGACTTCAAGGCCTATCACAGTCTGTGTGCACCTCACTCTTCAGCCCTGTGCTGTCGTTGCCCTCCTCCCCCTTCCCCCACCCACCCACTTCAGTTACTTTGCTCAGTCCCAGTTTCCCAGGCCACTGTTACTGTCTATGATCTCCTCAGCCCAAGAGTGCCTAATGCTTCGCTCACTTGCCAGCATACCTTAGGCCACCTGGAGGATGTCTTCAGTGTCCAGTTTTCACAAACTTTCTCTCAGCAGGTTCTAGGTCATGTCCTTTTTTTTTGCCAGCTTTCTTGGGCTGGCTTATGGAAACAGTCTCTTTCTTGGACCCTGCTCTCAGTTTCCTCAGCACTTCTCAGTTGACTTGCCGAGGCTTCTGACCACTCATTTTTATTTTCTCAGGGCTGGAGCAGCCTAAGGGCTGGCAGATGGCATACATTGCTTCACAATTCTCCTGAATGTGCTCCTGTTTCCTCCTCCATGGGGACTGGGGGAGGGCTTCATGTGACACTCCCTGGCTTCTATAGGGTGTTTTTCAGGGTCTCTCCCTTTCTCGTACTATTTGCCAGTTCCCATGACCTTTTGTGGTTTCTGACATCTCCTAGAACTTCTGTGGCTTTACAGCCATGCCCATTCATTGGGTACCTTCCAAAGGCCTCAGTCCAATCTGGGCACTGCCCATCTCAGCCTAGATCCCTCTAGAATCCAAGCAATGCCAACTTACAAGCTCCTTTCAGTTTCCTGGGCTTTCAGAGTGCCTTCCAAATGGTTGACCAGGACTATGTGCTGCCGGGTGCCAGTCTGATCTGCATTTCCTTTAAGAGTCCTTACTAATTCACTAAATAAAATTAACCCATTACATCTTTGCTTTAAGCTTATTTAATGGTTAATATCCCCCACATTTTTGAAACTGTTTACTGTCTCTGTAACATATTAGAATGTCATATAAAAAGAATTATACAGGGGGATCCAGGATGGCGGCGGCCTAGGTGGACGATCTCAGGCATGGAAGATTCGATGGAAGAAATCAGTACAACATCCAAAGAAAATGAGAAAGCTAAAAAATCTCTCACCCACAACATCCAAGAAATCAAGGACTCAATGAAAAGATGGAACCTAAGAATTATAGGCATAGAGGAAACAGAAGACTCCCGACTCCATGGGCCAGGAAATATCTTCAACAAAAATCATAGAAGAAAACTTCCCAAACCTAAAGAAAGAGATGCCAGTAAAAATCCAAGAGGCTTACAGAACACCAAACATATTATATCAGAAAAGAAACTCCTCTCACCACATAATAATAGAAACTCCAAATATAGAGAACAAAGAAAGGATATTAAAAGCTGTAAGAGAAAAAGAACAAGTCACATACAATGGCAGACCCATCAGAATCACATCTGACTTCTCCTCAGAAACTTTAAAAGCTAGAAGGGCCTGGACAGATGTCCTACAAGCCCTGAGAGAACATAGGTGCCCAGCCAGACTACTATACCCAGCAAAACTCTCTATCAACATAGATGGAGAAAACAAGATATTCCATGACAAAATCAAATTCAAACAGTATCTCCGCAAAAACTCAGCCCTACACAAAATCCTAGAAGGAAAATTCCAACACAGAGAAGATAATTACACCCAAGAAAACAGAGGAAATAGAAACCTCCACAACAACTAAACAAAAAGAAACACGAGACGACCAGATATACCAAAATAATGGGAAATAACAACCCCTGGTCACTAATATCCATCAACATCAATGGACTCAACTCGCCAATAAAAAGACACAGACTTACAGACTGGATCTGTAAACAAGACCCATCTTTTTGCTGTATACAAGAAACACATCTCACTATTGAGATAAACACTATCTCAGAGTAAAGGACTGGAAAAGGTTTTCCAAGCAAATGGACCCAGGAAACAAGCTGGAGTATTACCCTAATATCAAACAAAATAGACTTCCAATTGAAGTTAATAAAAAAAGACAGAGAAGGGCATTACATACTCATTAAAGGAAATATCCATCAAGAGGACATCTCGATATTGAACATCTATGCCCCAAATTCAAAGGTACCTACATTTTTATGAGACTGACGCGCTGCCTACTGCGCTAAGGAGGCAAGTGGCAAATCCTACCGGCGTGCGCCACCACAACCGGCATGCACCTACATTTTCATTTTGGTTGTGAGCCTAGCCTTTAACGGCTGAGCCATCTCTCCAGCCCGCACCTACATTTTTAAAAGAAACACTTCTAAAACTTAAATCGCACATTGATCCAAACACTTTAATAGTGGGAGACTTCAACACCCCACTCACAACTATGGACAGATCATCAAGACAGAAGCCAAACAGAGAAATAATGAGTCTAATAGAGATCATGAACCAAATGGACCTAACAGATATCTACAGAATGTTTCACCCAAACACAAAAGAATACACCTTCTTTTCAGCACCTCACGGAACCTTCTCCAAAATCGACCATATAGTTGGACACAAAGATAGCCTCAACAGATACAAGAAAATTGAAATAACCCCTTGTATCTTATCAGACCATCATGGAATAAAGCTGGACTTCAATAGCAAAAGAATCAACAGAAAGTCTACTAGAGGACCACTGGGTCAGGGAAGAAATGAAGAAGGAAATCAAAGACTTCTTAAAATCCAATGAAAATGAAGACACAACATACCCAAACCTATGGGACACAATGAAAGCTGTGCTATGAGGAAAGTTCATAGCACTGAGTGCCTTCAAAAAGAAAATTGTGACAGCTCATATTAGCGAATTAACAGCTAAACTGGGTGAATTGGAAAAAAAAGAAGCAAACACTCCCAAGAGGAGCAGAAGGCAGGAGATCATCAAACTTAGGACTAAAACCAACAACTTAGAAACAAAAAGAACTATACAAAGAATCAATGAAACCAAGAGTTGGTTCTTCGAGCAAATCAACAAAATAGACAGACCCTTAGCCAAATTAACTAAAAGACAGAGGGAGAAAACACAAATCAACAAAATCAGAAATGAAAAGGGATAAATAACAACAGACAGTGAGGAAATCCAGAGAATATTTGGATCCTACTTTAAAAATTTATACTCCACCAAATTTGAAAACTTAAGTGAAATGGACAATTTTCTTGAGAGATACCACCTTCCGAAGCTAAATCAAGATCAGATAAACAGATTAAACAGCCCTATAACCCCTAAGGAAATAGAAACAGTTATTAAAAATCTCCCAACCACAAAAAGCCCAGGGCCAGATGGCTTTAGCATGGAATTCTACCGGACCTTCAAAGAGCAGCTAACACCAATACTTTTCAAACTCTTCCACCAAATAGAATCTGAAAGAACATTGCCAAACTCATTCTATGAGGCCACAGTCACCCTGATTCCTAAACCACACAAAGACCCAACAAAGAAAGAGAACTTCAGACCAATCTCCCTCATGAATATAGATGCAAAAATACTTAATAAAATACTAGCAAACCGAATTCAAGAACACATCAAAAGTATCATACACCATGATCAAGTAGGCTACATCCCAGGAATGCAGGGATGGTTCAACATACGAAAGTCTATCAACGTCATTCACCATATAAACAAGATGAAAGAAAAAAAACCACATGATAATCTCGCTAGACGCAGAAAAAGCATTTGACAAAATCCAACACCCCTTCATGCTAAAAGTTCTGGAGAGAACGGGCATACAAGGACCGTACCTAGAAATAATAAAGGCAATATACAGCAGGCCAGTGGCCAACATCAAATTAAATGGAGAGAAACTTGAAGCATTTCCTCTAAACTCAGGGACAAGACAACGATGTCCCCTTTCACCATATCTCTTCAATTTAGTACTTGAAGTTCTTGCTAGAGAAATAAGACAACTAAAGGAGATCAAGGGGATGAACATGGGAAACGAAGAAGTCAAATTATCCCTATTTTCAGATGATATGATAGTATACATAAGCGACCCCAAAAATTCCACCAGAGAACTCTTACAGCTGATAAACACCTTCAGCAATGTGGCAGGCTACAAAATTAATTCAAAAAAAATCAGAAGCCCTTCTTTATACAACAAACAAATGGGCTGAGAAAGAAATAAGGGAAACAACCCTCTTCACAATAGCTACAAACCACATAAAATACCTGGGGGTAACTCTAACCAAGCAAGTAAAGGACCTGTACAACAAGAACTTCAAGCCCTTGAAGAAAGAAATGGAAGAGGCCTTTAGAAAGTGGAAAGATCTCCCATGCTCATGGATAGGTAGGATCAACATAATAAAAATGGCCATCCTACCAAAAGCAATATATAGATTCAATGCAATTCCTATCAAAATACCAACACAATTTT
This sequence comes from Lophiomys imhausi, assembly GCA_907164525.1. NCBI lineage: Eukaryota > Metazoa > Chordata > Mammalia > Rodentia > Muridae > Lophiomys > Lophiomys imhausi. The sequence continues at coordinate 1,438,093 of CAJQZJ010033718.1, forward strand.
TTATAGACTTGGAAAGAGCTATTCTAAATTTCATATGGAACAACAAAAAGCCCAGAATAGCTAAATCAATCCTGTACAATAAAAAAACATCTGGAGGTATTACCATCCCAGATTTCAAGCTGTACTACAGAGCAATAGTTGTAAAAACAGCATGGTATTGGTATAGAAACAGACCAGTAGATCAATGGAATCGAATTGAAGATCCAGAAATAGACCCACACACTTATGGCCACCTAATTTTTGACAAAGAGGCCAAAACAGCACAATGGAAGAAGGACAGCATCTTCAACAAATGGTGTTGGTCCAACTGGATATCCACTTGTAAAAGAATGAAATTAGTCCCATACTTATCACCTTGTACAAAACTTAAGTCCAAGTGGATCAAAGACCTTAACATAAGGCCGGTCACACTAAATCTACTAGAAGAAAAAGTGGGAGAAACCCTCGAACTCATTGGCACAGGCGACAACTTCCTGAACAGAATACCAACAGCTCAGGACCTGAGATCAACAATCAATAAATGGGACCTCATGGAACTGAAAAGCTTCTGTAAGGCAAAAGACAATGTCATTCGAACAAAACGACAGCCTACAGACTGGGAGAAAATCTTCACCAACCCCACATCTGACAGAGGGCTAATATCCAAAATCTACAAAGAACTCAAGAAATTAAATGCCAAGAAACCAAATAATCCAATCAAAAAATGGGGGACAGAGCTAAATAGAGAATTCACAAAGGAGGAATCCCTAATGGCTGAGAGTTATTTAGGAGTCAAGAGAGTGTTACAGATCTAAGAAGATGGTTTTCAAATTGTGTTGCAAGTTAGTATGAATGTTGAGTCAGATATAGACCTTTAAACTCATGGAGATGGTTAGATAGTAGAATGTTAAAGTCAAGTACCAAATACATATGGACTGAACATTGGGAATGTACGCTAAGCCATATAACCCTCATAACTGTGGCCTAATTACCTCTGTTGTTTTGTATTGTATTTATTTTTATAAGAGAAAGAGCCATTTGTTGGACTGAAAGGGGAAACTGTAGGGGGAAATAAGATATACCTTAAACTTAAAAAAAAAAAAGGAAAGAGGATGTGGGGTTGAGGGTGGGAAGGTGGGACTGGAGGGGGGAATAGGGAGGGGACTGCGATTGAGATGTAACTTGAAGAAATAAAAAATAAAGGAAAAAAAGAGAATTATACAGCATTTATCCTCTTTATTGGCTTATTTCACATAGTTAAATACATGTATGTGTGTACATTAATGATTCATGTGTATCTTTTTCTTGCATATATCCCATGCATGTGTATGTTTATATGCAAGTTCTTGTGTACGTTCATGTGTGCATATGTACGTGAGTGCACATGCATTTGAGTCCAGAGGAACCCTCAGATATCTTTACTCGGGTGACAACTGCCTGGATTTTGAAGCAATGTCTCTCTTTCACTAACTTGGAACTCAATGAAAAGCTAAAGGTGCTGAGTAACAAGTCCGAAGTTTGAATATGTTTTTTCCCTCCCCAGACCTGGAACTACAGGCCCAACTATTTTTACATGGGTTCTAAGAATCAAATTTAAAAGATAAGGCCTTTGAAACGCACATTTACTTTTGTAGTATTATAAAATGGTTTATAAAGTTTTATTCTTCTGTTCAACTTAACACTTCATTTCAGAAACTCCTGAAAATTTGCCCAAAACTCAGATCTTGAAAGCTGAAGACTGTTTCTTAGGCATACCTAACTAGGTCTACCATGGCTCAGAGTAAGCTGTTTACATAGAGAGAGCCACATATATGCTGGAAGTGGCCACATTTCCACTCGTGTCAATGTGATCATGCTGAGTGACAGATCTGTGTGCGGGCATGGAAGCTTTGAGGAGAGAGTAATGGTTACGTGAAGAGAAGCTGGAAACAGGAAGAGAGATCAGCAAAGTTGTCTGTGCTTTAGGCTCTCATCAGTTTCTCCTCCTACTTCCTGTTCTGTGGCACTGTCTGGGTAGGACTTGTGAACTCACTTTCCAGTCATTTAAAGGCCTTTTTATTTGAGTTAACTTCTGTGTGCTATCCCTGGGGTGAAGGAGTCATACAACAAAAACCAAATAAATAAAAACCTTGAGGAGGCTCATCATCATCAATATCACCATCATTATCATTGAAAAAAGAGGTAACTGGAAACTCAAGTTCTCAAGTCCTTACAATTCTGTTTGGTGTTATTTCTTCTTCATTGAGTTCTTGAGATGATCTCAAGAGATTCTTCCAGGAATACCAGGAGCAGATACTGAAAACCAACTCTGTCCTGGAATTCTCATAGGGTGTATACTTCTCTTATTATTGAGGATGACTTTTTGTACTTGGAGAAGTGATATGCACTTCTGCTCTATGTTTCAATAGTCTTGGTCCAAAGTGGTCTTATTGGAAATTCTAAGGAGAGAAACACTTTACTTAGGAAATGGCTATGAATCCCATAACATACATTTACATAAAAACCCAACCAAAACAGCCAAAGAGACTTTACTTTTCTGAGCTTCTTGTGGAATTCTACAGTACCCAAACAAACACTATCACTTTCCTGTTATTTTTGACTTTGTTTTCTATTTAAAAACAAATTAGACAATTGGGTGTACAGTTTGGGGAATTTTTGCATCCTAATACAACTATTACAGACAATGGGAAATTACCATACCTAGAACAATGTTTCTTGAACTTTATGTAAATGAAATCCTGTAGTAATAGTTTTACATCATTTTATAATATTATGTAAATTCTTTTATATTATTATATTATATATGGAATATATTTGATATATATATATATAATTATAATCTTATAAGTACCTAACACATACTTATTTCAAATGCCTTCCCTAAAATAATATACTTAAGGGTTATACAATATTCATGATATAATGTACCACAATCTTATCTCTTCTGCAATTGCACATTTGGTCATTGTGAATAAAGTTTTTCTGAGTCCTCACATGCCAATCATTTTGTAAGTATATGAGATAATTTTATTTCATGGTCCTAGAGGTGAACCCATGATCAAGGGTGCTGGGAAAGCACTCTCATTGACCTGTCTCCCCGCCTCAGTTTCTCTTACACATGCACTTAAGGAGAATTACCAGGGCACAACCTGCGTATATGATTGCTTTTCTGCACACTATCCTCAGTGGCAAAGTCAGCTAATGGTTTAATCTGTAACAAATAAATGTTTTGGTTCCACCATGTCTGTGCCCATCCTGGCATTGTTGGGTCTTTTACATTTTTCGTGCTCCCACATGTTTAGCCACTAACCATTCTTCTTTTGTCCTTACTTCATATCATGACCCCACTCCTAGGATTTAGTAGGATAAAAGAAGGCTTCTTCTACTGTAACTTCCTTTCATTAATACTGGATTTCTGTATTGAAAATGAGAAAAAAAGAGACATAATTTAAACTTTCCATTGTTTCAAAAACAGACCATTGAAACATGCAAAATACTTGTCACCCCATGTTCAAGCATGCTACTTCCAAATTTCAGGAGTGATATATATTAGTCAGGCTTCTCTAAAATAACACACACACACACACATTTTATATATATACATATATATATATATAAAATTTATTAGAATGACTTACAGCCTGTAGTCTAGCTAATCCAACAATGGCTGCCTATGAATAGAAGGTCCAAGAATTCAGTAGTTTTTCAGCCCATGAGGTTGAATGTATCAGCTGGTCTTCAGTATATGTTGGATTCCCAAAGAAGTAGGCTCTAATATCAGTGATGGAATAGAGGAGAGAGAGAGAGAGAGTGAGAGAGAGAGAGAGAGAGACAGACAGACAGAGAGAGAGAGAGAGAGAGAGAGAGAGAGAGAGAGAGAGTGAACAGGCAGAGAGAGGGAGAGAGCTTCCCTTTTCCATGTCATTTATATAGACTTCCAGTGGAAGGTGTGGTCTATATTAAAGGAGGATCTTAATACATCAAAAGATCTGGAATTAGATTTATCTTCTCACCTCAAAGAGATGTGTTAGAAGTGTGTCTTCACACTTCAAAGGATTTAATTAAGAAAGAAAATATTCCTCTTGTGTGTGTGTGTGTGTGTGTGTGTGT
>CAJQZJ010033718.1:1442191-1468881 GCA_907164525.1 Lophiomys imhausi
TGTGTGTGTGTGTGTGTGTGTGTGTGTCTTTGACATGTCACATCTATTCCAATACTAGTTCCTCATCCCTCCCATTAAGATTTGTTTTTCCATTCCCTTGGACTTGTTCCTAGTTTCATGACCTACACACATGTTCATACACACATACATACACACTCATGTAAAAAATTAAAATCTAGATTCCATGTAAGTGGATTCTGATAAAGAACATGTGATTGTTGTCTTAATGAGTCTGCTTTGTACAATGGGCACTCAAACCCAAGCATGCAGGCTCTGTGCCCCTTGCTTCAGGCATAGGAAGATCTTGTCCTATTCTTTTTTGCTTCTCATGTCTTCCTGGGCCTTCATGGTTTGATCTTCCCTGTTTCTGTTTCCCTCTGGCCCCACTGATAAACTATCCTTCCAAATAATTTCCTTTGTCCTTCCATGTTGGGTACTTTCATTGCTTCTAACCCTGTCCAGAGTAGTCTTGCCCCAGTGACAATATTTCACTGGGAAGTAATGATTTACTCAGTCAGGCAATCTAGTCTTATTTTAATATGTCCCCTCAGTTGACACAATGTCCTATGTCACAGAGCCTTCAGAGGAATGTTTTCCACATTGACTTTTAACTCTACAAATAAAAACTGGACCAAGTCCATGTTGTACCAACTCCATGTGCATGAGGTGTAGGCCAAATTCTCAGGGAAGGTGACAAAGCAGGTGATGTCCTTGAGATTCTTTTCCTAAAATATTTGTTCTATACAGCTCTTCTTGAGGCCTGAATCCTGCATTTAAATGAACCTCAGGTACCTGATTCTGATCTTCCTTTTCTCTTAACCATTGGTATGCGTTTTATCCCTAAGAATAGTTTATTCATGCTCTTGTCCCAAGATTCCAAACAAAGATTGAATTAACATAAATCTCTAGAATAATTCTCCTTTGCACAACATATACAGCATCTGCTTCCTCACAAAGTGTTTTATTTGCAAAGCAAGAAAAAAAAAAAAGACTGTGAAGTAAAATAAAACCCCAAATCAAGGTCACTATTGAATTATTTTCCTGCAATGCAACAGGAACATCACCACAGATCCCCCTCGCAGTCTAATTTTTATTTTCCATTTTCCTACAGAAACTAAATTATTATTGTCACACTGCAGAACATCAAATTATCCCTGGAAGCCAGCCAGCTACATAGAAGCTGGAGTCTGGGCAAAGGACCAAGTGGGTTCAACCTTCAGCTTTAAGTGTTGCCGAGGCAAATGTGCAGTTGAGTGAACTGCAGTTCAGGCATGTTTACTTTCACAGGACAGAGCACTCCATATATGGATCCCTCTCACCATCTGAGCACTGCTGGCCAAAGGGCAGAGCGTAAAGCTGTATAAACCAAACCATTTTTAATAAATTCCATAATATACATTTACTGATGACTTTGCTGCTCCCGGGGAACCTTAATTTTCATAACAGGTGAGTATGGGAAGCCAAAAGTATTAGCCAATTTGCCTAAAGAGAATGCATGGTAAAGACATCTGCAAACTCGGGGAGTACGGAGATCCTATGTGGACTCGTCTGTCTGTTAGAAATATTGGTTCAAAGTAGTCTGAGGAAGACAATCCTCACTGACAGGAATGGGGACTGAGTATGAAGTTATCCACTGGGGAGATTTCAGTTCAAGTTGGGAATTATGAGAACATAGAAGACAAGAAGCCTAGAGGAATACTAGACGTTATGAGGGCATAGAGACACGTGCACATAAATAAGGAATTCCATGTCACCACCTGGAACTTTTCTCCCCTGTCTTGTGCAAGGGCAGTTGAAATAGATGATCTAAAGGTCGCTGGGAGGATTAAACAGAGAACACATATGGAGAATCTGACAAGCTCCCTGGTTTGATTCAACATTCCATAAAAGTCATCCATTCCATGACATGCCCACTCCCCTTTCCCCTCCAAAATTCCCACCAAGTGTTCTATATCAACAGTAAATTAATTTCATATTTCATTATGTCCAACTCCTTTTACTATCCAGTAAACAGAATAACTCACCAAGTACAAAGAACTGGTCTAGGCATGGGAGGATGTACAATGAAGAAGACAAGTGTGGGTCTTAAAATTGCTTGCAATCTGATCTTTATGGCACCATCTTAATAGGGCTGCAGTAACTGATAGGAAGCATAAACAGCATGTGGTGAAGATAGCAAGGAGGAAGACACCCTGACTCTTGCAGGCATTGTAGGGTGGGGCCTCCTGGAAGGAAAGATGTTCAAGTGGAACCTAGAAAATGGGTAAGAATGCTTTAGCTGACAGGAATGTGTTTTATAGTAGGAAGAGTACTAGACCTGAGGGCGAGCCTAAAAGGAAGCTTTCATCGTTCATTTTGGAGGAGGTGACACGAAAAATCCCTAAAATGTTCCTCCCTTCTTTCCAATTTTCATTTTTTTTCTTTTATTGAAAATAGATTTTTTTCATGCAATATATTTTGATTATGTTCCTCCCAGCAACTCCTCTCAGTTCCTCTCCCCTTCTATTCCCATCCAATAAGCTAGTAATCACAGATACTGAAAAGACTGAATCAGGAATATTCAAGATTAAAGACTTGCGTGGGCTACAAAGTTAATTCAAGGTCACTGTAGACAATTTATAGAGTCTATCTCAAAACAAATACATATAAAAAAGGGCTGCAGATGTAGATCAAGGTAGAGTATTTGCCTGGTAGCATATGTGAGGTCCTACATTTAATTCTCAGCACCACCAGAAACAAATAAACAAACCCACACAAATACACAACAAAATAAGAAGAGATCACTAAGAAGTCTAGCTGCTGGTTCTCAGGGTACACTGTCAAAGGGAGGGCAGGAATGCTGATGAGAACACAAAAACCTGATGTTCAAACTAAGATCTCTCCTGCTACATCTCTCCTTCTCCTCCTTCTTTTTTATCCTTCTCCTTCTTCTTCTGGGAAGGCCAGCTCTGCTCTGAATGATTTTCAGCATATTGAATCAGGCCCACCCACTATCTTTGATAATCAGCCTTATTTAAAATCATCTAATTATTCACTTTTATCAGGTACAATACACCACCTTAGAAATACTCATATTCTTGTTTAGTTGGATAACTGGAAGCTGTAGCCTAGCTAATACTTATTGTAGGAGAGAGGTAATAATAAAATGCACTTCACAAGGCTAGTCAAGAAATAATTTATCCACAGTATGTACTTAGAATTGTGTTTAGTAAATTTTGAGACTTCAAAAATATTGACTATCAATATTGTATTTATCACATTGTTATAATTATTGCTACATATCAGCTTTCTCTAAGTGCCCAAACTTACATCATAGACTAATTAATTAAATTATTTGAATTAGTAACTTTCTTCACAGTTTTTAAATGGTTCAAAAATAACCTAGAAGACTGTCTCATGAAGGGTACATTTTATGGACTATCACTTTTCATATACTTTTCTCCTTACCCATGGGGACTCTGAGAGGTAACTGTAGCTGCAACAGGTATCCTTCTGGTTGTTTTCCAAGGAAGAAAAGTACCTGATGGCCTCTGACAACTGGGTTCCACAGATTCCTTTTAATTATTAGTTTATAATGCTGACACACACATATTCTGTGACAGTTCGACCTAAGGGCAGGCAGGAGGAGGACCACCAAATAGCCAAGGGGTTTGAAGATGTGTGAAGCCTCTGAGAATAGTTATTTGATTTTTCTACAGTTATAGCATAAAGATTATGAAAGTACATTAGTAGAAAAAGTTTTACTTTTATTAGTGGTCTAGAAAGATTTTTAAAAATTATTTTTTTGTACCATTCAGAAGGGATTCTTCATTCCAAAAGATTATAATAATGGCCAAGTTCTAACTTCACATGTCTCCAAGATGACAAAACTAAACTTGAGTCTACACAGGTACCCAAACTATAAGGAATATAGCTGCCTGCATTCCCCTGTCCACATCCTGGCTGCAGACTTGGTTTAGCAATGTATAATCCTGTACAGTAGGAGGCCAAAGGTCATTGGAAATCTCTATTTTTGTGTGGTAAGAGTGTTGCAGTATCTAAAATTCAAAGTCTATCATCACATTAGGGATTCGCATCAATTCCTTACTTTTGCCATTCCTTGACTCTTACCTTCCATCTCTAGAGATTGCTTAGACTTAGCACTATGCGCACGAATCAGCCATTGGCACAGGTGCAAAGACAGCACACTGGCATGACTTTAGGAGGACCCTGTTTAGAAAGCTAAGTGTAAGCAAGGGAGAACATCTAAGAAATCAAGAGCAAATTCAGCTACTGACAAACTGGTCAAACTCTACTTGAGGTATACTCTCAGATACAAATGTATGGTTAACTTTTTTGTTATATTTTCTGGCACTTTGGGTTAGTTCAGAGACCATGCATTTGGAAGAAACTGTTACTGAAACTTAAAAGTAAGCATCAGCTGTTTTTATCAAATGTCATATATAAAACATATTATTCACAAAATTATTATAAATAACCAAACATACAAAATAAATGTGATAAAATTCCTAATTTCATCTACAATGAATCAAATAATTTTAGCAGAAACACTTTATTTATTAAGGATCATAAAATTTGCAAGATGGCCAGATCTTCATTAAAATTTGTGAAAGAACATGCAAATGTTTTTAAATTTAAAAAATGAGATTATAATATATTCACAACATTCCTCCTTTCTCCTTCCTCCTCCCAAAGCCTCCCGTATACCACTCCTCTCTCTTTTAAATTCATGGCCTCTTTTTTCACCAATTGTTATTACATGAGTATATGTATATGATGTATATACATATATATTCTTAAGTATAACCTGCTGAGTCTATATAGTGTTACTTGTATGTATGTTCTCAGCATTGACCATTTGACACTGGACAACCAATTGGTGTGCTCTTCCCTGAGGAAGACAACCTCTCCCACTCCCCCCTTCCCTCAGTTGCCTATAGTTCTTTGTATAGGGTTGAGGCATTGTGAAATTTTCCCTGTCCACTTTCATATGTCCATTGGTGTCATCTGTATTCAGCTCACATTTGGCCAATCGTGTTAGTAGGATTTCTGGATAAGACAGTGGGCAAGCAGCTGCCCCTGTCTGACCCAGTGAAGGAGAAAGTCATAGTACAAAAAGTTAGACTCCATTCCAAAAGGAGATAGAGAGGAATATGTTCAGAAATCTATTAAGGATAATACCTAAATACTGGAGAAAATCACAGCCAATCCACAGATACAAGTAAGGGGAACACGGCTCCAGCTGTGCTGTTCTCTCTCTAGTGGAGAGAGTGGAAGCAGATACCTCTTTGAAAAGGTAAGGCAAATAAGAGGCAGGCCTACACTTATGAAAGCAAGTCCACAGCTTTCACAAGGTTCAAACCAAGTTCTGATATTTGGAGAGGTAACATTTGCTCCAGCAGAACGGTCATCAGTTAAGAAAAATTCCATTTTGTCACACTGTCACCGGTGGTCAATATCAAGGCTGGGTGTTCCCAAGTTCTTGGCATCTTACTCAAAAGATTACAATGAAGGAGTGCAGAAGCTTTGCAAAGCTAAGGAAGAAACTATTCAAAGCAGTTGAGAGATACATTGTAAAGGTAGACAGAGCGCCATGAGAGCATGAGAAATGATTCTCACACTGAAAGAACAGATTTAAGAGACCAGCAAAACAGTTTTATATAGTTGATTCTGTAGAAACACAAAACCAACATAAAGAGAAGACAAAAAGATTGACTGACATGGAATTCTGTCACAAGACAGTGGTTTTTACTTTCATTTCAAAATTTATGTATTTTTATTTTGTGTGTATCAATATTTTGGCTATAGGTATGTAAGTACACTGCATATGTGCCTAGTGCTTATGGAGGTCTGAGGATGGAGCTGGATCTCCTAGAACTGACGTTAAAGTTTGTTGTGAGCCTCCATGTGGGTGCTGGGACCCAAACCTGTCTTCTCTTCCATAGCTGGATGTGCACTTAATCACCAAGCCACTTCTCTAACCCTAAGATAATCGTTCAAAGCCTCTGATCACAGAAATTTTTTGCTTTTTTTCCATAGAGTGGCAAACTACATTGTTAATCTTCTAAACTGTTCAAGCCTAACTCGTCCCCAATTTCTACATCCTACTAGTTCAGTTTGCAAAGTCTTTTCAAATGAATATCCCGTGGCTTGAGGGTACCTCCTTCTCTGATCATGGGCTCAGTCACATAGAAGAGTTCTTATAACTTTTGAAGTCTTAGAGATCTGAAGCCAGCAGGCAACAGCCACCACTATGGGATAGGGACTGGGTGGAGAGGGACCTAGAGCCTCCTGCCTATCTATCTGTGATTCTCTGAAGACTTCTAAAAACATCTCACTCATATTGAAAATTAGCCATCATAATAGTAGGATTTTATCTGACTCAACATTCATACTAATTGCAACACAATTTTAAAAGTATCTTCTTAGATGTATAACACTCTCTTGACTCCTAAACAACTCAAAATTTAATTATGAGACTTTATCTATCTGTTCTTCAATCACCTCAGAGACATGAGAGGGATAAATATATCTGATTTTATAGGAAGTACAGGGTCTGCAGCTTCCAAAACTAAGAAATGACATACCAGTGGCTGCCTGGACAGTTCCCATTTTCTCTCCACACATTACAGCATCGCTCTTCAGTCGTTTGGCCCATTTCTCTGACAGACATTGAGTGTAGAGCAGGGGTTAAGAAGGACTTTAAACTCATGGAAATGTTTAGATAGTAGAATGTTAAAGTCAGGTACCAAATACATATGGACTGGTCATTGGGAATGTACGTTAAGCCATATAACCCTCATAACTGTGGCCTAATTACCTCTGTTGTACTGTATTGTATTTATTATTAGAAGAGAAAGAGCCATTTGTTGGACTGAAAGGATAAACTGTAGGGGGAAATAAGATATACCTTAAATTTAAAAGAAAAAAAAAAAGGGAAGAGGATGGGGGTTGAGGGTGGGAGGGTGGGACTGGAGGAGGAATAGGGAGGGGACTGCTATTGAGATGTAACTTGAAGAAATAAAAAATAAAGGAAAAAAAAGAATTGAAAAAAATAGTAGGATTTTAGCTATATAGTAGAAGGTATCGATACTACAACTAACACACCAAAGGGAACTTGGACATAGACTTCTTATTTTTAATTTTTATTCTTTATTTATTTTCTATATATTAGTTATATTTTTTCTATTTTTTAGTCTTTTTTATCTATTGTATGCTTATTGGTTTGTTTGTTTAGTAGTTCTCTCTCCCGGGCAACGGGACACTTTTCACTGATGGTACTGCTTCGTAGATCCCCAGTGAATGAAGAGGCTTTTGGCCTTCATACGACCTCTCAACTGAGATGAGGGACTGTTATATAAGGACACCCCACCCAAGAGAAATGGGATGGAAGGGTTAGGAGGTAAAGAAAAAAATGAAATGTTTTGTTTCGGCCTTTTACTACTAATTGTCATAAACTGTTTAGGATAATTAAGAAATGCAAACTAATGGTTATGCAAGCTGGTCATTCAGTTAGGTACTATGACGGCCTATTATAGTTACTTTTTAAGCTAATCAGAAATAAACCGGCAAGAGACAAGCAACATCTGCTTACCCTAATATAAGAGATAGATAGGGCCTCTTCAAAAACCTCAAGAGATCTGCAGAATATGGCATTCAAAGATGTTTTCGTAACTTTAGATTTTTTTATATCAAGACATATCAACTCCTGACAGCACCCCCTATTCTCCTCCAAGTAGAAGATGAGCATCGAAGAATCTCCAGTGGGAGATGATTGAATTAGTCGCAAGCCTATCTCTTGGTAGGAAAAGCCCCTTGCTCCAACTGTAGACAGAATGCTGTCCAAAAAGGACAAAACCTGGAAGCAGGTAAGTCAACAGCCTAGCTCTGCCAAGACAGGGTAGGCAAGTCCTTCATAACCCCTGCTCTACAATCAATGTCTGTCAAAGAAATGGGGCCAATGACTGAAGATTGATGCTGTAATGTATGGAGAGAAAATGGGAACTGTCCAGGCAGCCACAGGTATGTCATTTCTTAGTTTGGGAAGCTGCAGTCCCTGTACTTCCTATAAAATCAGATATATTTATCCCTCTCAGCTCTCTGAGGTGGTTGAAGAACAGATAGCTAGAGTCTCATAATTTAATTTTGAGTTGTTTAGGAGTCAAGAGAGTGTTATGATCTAAGGAGATACTTTTAAAATTGTGTTGCAAGTTAGTATGAATGTTGAGTCAGATATAGACCTTTAAACTCATGGAGATGTTTAGATAGTAGAATTTAAAGTCAGGTACCAAAAACATATGGACTGGTCATTGGGAATGTACATTAAGCCATATAACCCTCATAGCTGTGGCCTAATTGCCTCTGTTGTACTGTATTGTATTTGTTATTATAAGAGAAAGAGCCATTTGTTGGACTGAAAGGGGAAACTGTAGGGAGAAATAAGATATACCTTAAACTTAAAAGAAAAAAAAAAGGGAAGAGGTTGGGGGGTTGAGGGTGGGAGGGTGGGACTGGAGGGGGAATAGGGAGGGGACTGCGATTGAGATGTAACTTGAAGAAATAAAAAATAAAGGAAAAAAAAAAGAAAATTAGCCATAATGATTTTTAAAAACCTCCTTTTATTTTTCTTTTCAGATTTAAATTGATCTAACTTAACAAAAAAAAAAAGCTATCTATCATAGGATGGTCTGATCTAGGATTTAAAAGCATCAGGTTATACTGATGAACATTTTGTTGTTGTTGTTAATTGCTATTTTAATGAGTAGCCCACTTAGACAAGGAATGATATTGCATCCTACTAAAGTTAATATTCCTGCTACAATTACTTAGGGAGGTTAGAATTGAAGCCATCGCCCCTTTCTATCTGCCAAACCATCCTTTTAGTCAGTTTGTAAATGAATCACCCATTTTTAGACTTTTGTTAATTCATTGGCAAGGGTCCTTGAATGGCCTCGGCCACTGTCACATTAGGAGCTGTGTCATTAGGAAAAAAGTGAAATATCTTCCAGCAAGCCTAACACAAGCATCTCCCTACTCTAGTGTCTTATGAAGTGTGGCTGACCTCTTAACTCTGGAATTATCTTAGCTAAGAAGAGAATTGAAGGCCAGTGTGAAGGGTCAGTTGACCACTATGCAGGTCTCATATCAGCAGGCAGGTAGATGTGAGTAAAGACTCCCTTGTCCACAGAACCACCCCATGAGGCATTGAGTGTAGAATAATTGCTATTTTGTCCCTCTGTTGCTTGGTATATTCAGGAATGAGTTCAGGATCTAAGATTCTCTATTGAGAGAATCTACCCCCATGTTGTGTGAGACACAAAGATTAGTTTATGCTTCTACTGAGAAAAGAGAAGATTGGCTAGCCTGTACAGCTGGGAACAGCAATGCTGGCAAGTCATATTTCTTCATGAGTCTGTATCCCGAAACTAGACTAGCATGCAATTTTACTGCAGTGGGTCTGTGCCCCTTTTAAAGGAAAAGGATAATATTTGACCCTGGAACATCCTAACACACAAGCATAGCAGTAGCTTTTGCTAAGCAACTGTACTATCAATTTATCCTATTTTACCCCATTGTTCAATTATTTTAATACAGTTTTTTTTGTTTTAAGATATGTCTCACATTAACTAACTCTTCCTTTATTTTGGGGGTATCATTTTAATATTCATGATATAAAACTTGGCAAGCATCAGGTTTTTTATGATTATGTATTACTTCAAGTTATATCTCTATCACAGTCCCCTCTCTCCACCTCTCCTGTTCCCACACTCCCACTCTCTCCCCTCTCTCCCTCCTATCCTACTTCTCTGGAGTGGACTGCCCCTACATATCAGCCCCCTTCAGCTAAACAGTCATATGAAGGTTAAGAACTTCCCCTTGCACTGGGGGGGCCTATATGGCAACTCCATATGGCAAAGTATCCCACAAACAGGTAGCAAGGTCTATGTTCCTGTTTCTTTTGGTGTGTTGGTTGTAGGATAGTTATCCTGTACTACAAGGCTAAAATCCAAATATAAGTGAATAGATGCCATATGCATATTTATGAGTCTGGGTGAGTTCACTCAGGATGAGATTATCTTGTCCATCCATTTGGCTGCAAATTGCATGATTTCCTTGTTTTTGATAGCAGAGTAGTATTCATTGTGTAAATGTACCACAGTTTTTTTTTTTTTTAATCCATTCTTTGGTTGAGGGACGTGTGGGTTGTTTCCAGTTTCTAGCTATTACAAATAAAGCTGCTATGAACATAGATGAGGATATGTCCTTGTGATTTGGTGAGTAATCATTTGGATGTATACTCAGAAGTGGTATGACTGGGTCTTGAGGTAGAGCTATTCCAAGTTTTCTAAGATATTGCCAGGCTGATTTCCATAGTGGCTGTACAGGTGTGCACTCCCACCAAGAATGGAGGAGTGTTCCCCTTTCTCTACAACCTGGCCAGCATGTGCTGTCATTTGAGTTTTTGATCTTAGCCATCTGACAGGTGTGAGATGGAATCTCAGGGTTGGTTGTCTTGGGTTACATTTCTCTGATGATTACAGATGTTGAGCATTTCTTCAAGTGTCTTTTAGCCAATAGTGATTCCTCATTTGTGAATTCTCAGTATAGATCTGTTCCCCAATTTTTGAGTGGATTATTTGATTTCTTGGTGTTTAATTTCTTGAGTTCTATATAAATTATGTATATTAGCCCTCTGTTGGATGTGGGGTTGGTAAAGATCTTTTCCCAGTCTGTAGGCTGCCATTTTGTTCTAATGACATTAACCTTTAATTTACAGAAGCTTTTCAGTTTCATGAGGTCCCATTTATTAATTATTGGTCTTAGAGCCTGAGCTATTGGTGTTTTGTTCAGGAAGTTGTCACCTGTGCCAATGAGTTCTAGGCTTTACCCCATTTTCTCTTCTCTTAGGTTTAGTGTGTCAGGTTTATGTTAGGATCTTTGATCCACATCAACTTAAGTTTTGTGCAAGGTGATAAATATGGGTCAAATTGTATTCTTTTACATGTCAACATCCAGTTAGACCAGCACCATTTGTTGAAGATACTGTCCTTTTTCCACTGTACAGCTTTGGCTTCTTTGACAAAAATTAAGAGTCCAGAGGTGTGTGGGATCATTTCTTGGTCTTCAATTCGATTCCATTGATCAACTGGTCTGTTTCTGTACCAGTACCATACTGTTTTTATTATTGAAATCGTGATGGTGATATCTCCAGATTTTTTTTTTTTTTTTGTACAGGATTGATTTAGCTATTCTGAGTCTTTTGTTAGTCCATATGAATTGAGAATTGTTTTTCCAGGTCTGTAAAGAATTGCATTAGTATTTTGATAGGAATTTTATTGAATCTGTATATTGCTTTTGGTAGGATGGCCATTTTTATTATGTTGATCCTACCTATCCATGAGCATGGGAGATCTTTCCATCTTCGGATGTCCTCTTCATTTTCTTTCTTCAAGGACTTGGAGTTCTTGTCATACAGGTCTTTCACTTGCTTGGTTAGAGTTACTCCTAGGTATTTATATTGTTTGTGGCTATTGTGAAGGATGTTATTTCCCTAATTTCTTTCTCAGCCCATTTATATTTTGTATAAAGAAGGGCTTCTGATTTTTTTAAAATTGATTTTGTATTCAGCCACCTTGCTGATGGTGTTTATCAGTTGTAGCTGTGTGGAGGACTTTTTGGGGTCACTTATGTATACCATCATATCTTCTGCGAATAGGGATAGTTTAACTTCTTCCTTTCTGATTTGTATCTCCTTGATCTCCTTTAGTTGTCTTATTGCTCTACCTAGAACTTCAACTACTATGTTGAAGAGATATGGGGAGAGTAGGCATCCTTGCCTTGTCCCTGATTGTAGAGGAAATATTTTTCTCCATTTAATTTGATGGTAACTACTGGATTGCTGTATATTGCCTTTGTTATTTCTAAGTGTGGTTCTTTTATTCCAGCTCTATCCAGGACTTTTAGCATGAAGGTGTGTTGGATTTTATCAAATGCTTTTTCAGCATCCAGCCAGATGACCATGTGTTTTTTTTTTTTTCTTAGCTTATTTATATGGTGTAGTATGTTGATGGATTTTTGTATGTTGAACACCCCTGGATTCCTGGGATGAGGCCTACTTAATCATGTTGTATGATATTTTTGATGTGCTCTTGGATTTGGTTTGTAAGTAATTTATTAAGTATTGTTGCATCTATGTTCATAAGGGAATTTTTCTGAAGTTCTCTTTATTTGTTGGTTCTTTTTGTGGTTTAGGTATCAGGGTGACTGTGGCCTTGTAGAATGAGTTCAGCAGTGTTCCTTCTGTTTCTATTTTGTGGAAGAGTTTGAAGAGTATTGGTATTAGCTCTTCTTTGAAGGTCTGGTTGAATTCTGTGCTGAAAACATCTGGCCCTGGCCTTTTTTTGGTTGGGAGAATTTTAATGACTGTTTCTATTTCCTTAGGGGTTATAGGACTGTTTAGTTTGTTAACCTGATCTTGATTTAACTTTGGTAGGTGGGATCTATCAAGAAAATTGTTCATTTTGCATGGGTTTTCAAATTTTGTGGAATACAGATTTTTGAAGTAAGACCTAAAGATTCTCTGGATTTCTTCAATGTCCATTGTTATTTCTCCCTTTTCATTTCTGATTGCATTGATTTGGGTATTTTTCCTTTGCCTTTTAGTTAATTTGGCTGAAGGTTTGTCTATTTTGTTGGTTTTCTCAAAGAAACAACTATTGGTTTTGTCAATTCTTTGTATTGTTCTTTTTGTTTCTAAGTTGTTGATTTCAGCCCTAAGTTTGATGATTTCCTGCCCCATGCTTCTCTTGGGAGTTTTTTCCCTCCCTAGCTCTTCTAGTTCTGCTGTGAAGTTGCTAATATGAGCTGTCACAATTTTCTTTTTGAAGGCACTTAGTGCTATGGACTTTCCTTGTAGCACTGCTTTCATTGTGTTGCACAAGTATGGGTATGTTGTGCCTTTTTTTTTCTGTTGGATTTCAGGAAGTTTTTTATTTCCTTCTTTATTTGTTCTCTGACCCAGTTGTCATTGAGTATAAAGTTGTTCAGTTTCCAAGAATGTGTAAGCTTTTTGTTATTTCTGTTGTTGTTGATGTTCAGATTAATCCATGGTGGTCTGATAAGATACAGGGGGTTATTTCAATTTTCTCACATCTGTTGAGACTTGTTTTGTGTCTGACTATATGGAAAGTTCTGGAGAAGGGTCCATGAGGTGCAGGAAAGAAGTTGTAGTCTTTTGTGTTTGGGTGAAACCTTTTGTAGATATCTGTTAGGTCTATTGATTCATGACTTCTGTTAGTCTCATTATTTTTCTGTCTCAATGGCCTGTCAATTGGTTTGACTGAGGTGTAAAAGTCTTCCCCTATTAATGTGTGGGGATGGATGGGTGGTTTAGGCTGTAGAAGAGTTTCTTTTACAAATGTGGGTACCATTGCATTTGGGGCACAGATATTCAGTATTGAGATGTCATCTTGATGAATTTTTCCTTTAATGAGTATGTAGTGACTTTCCCTATCTTTTTTGATTAATTTCAGTTGAAAGTCTATTTTATTTGATATTAGGATGGCTATTCCAGCTTGCTTCCTTGGACTGTTTGTTCGGAAAACTATTTCCTAGCCCTTTACTTTGACGTAGCATCTATCTTGTTAGTGAGATGTGTTTCTTGCCTGCAAAAAAAAAAAAAAAAAAAAAAAAATGATGGGTCTTGTTTATGGATCCATTCTGTTAGCCTGTGTCTTCTTATTGGGGAGTTGAGTCCATTGATGCTGAGGGATATTAATGATGATAAGTTGTTGTTTCCTGTTATTTTGATGTAGGTGGTATTTGTGTGTTTCTTTTGGTTTAGCTGCAGTGAAGGTTTTGCTTCCTTTGTTTTTTTGGGTGTAGTTCTCTTCTCTGGGTTGGAATTTTCCTTCTAGGATCTTCTGTAGAGCTGGATTTGTGGACAGATACTGTTTAAATTTGTCTTTTTCCTTGCCCCTAGAGGCATTGCAGATGTGACTGCTATGTCATGTTTGCATCAGTAGGTGGCAGAGAGGAGAGAGGCTATATCTACAATCATTGTTCTGACCTATGGACATCTGAATTAATAGTAGTTTAACATTCCTTGGAAAAAAAATAAAGCACGCTGGATACCAACACCACTTTGACACCATAGTTTAGCCTGTGATGACTACCAGACCAGTACCAGGCAAGCACCAGATGGGCTCCCAGGACAAGAAACAAACAAGAAACTAGAAGAAGTCTGCCTGGGCCTGGATGTGGGGGTTGTGGGTGAGCCAGCTCTAAGGGAATGAGTGTGGGAGAGCCAGCCATGCCTTCGATCTGCTATATATATGGTGGTATTGGCTGGGGAGAGATGCCCTCCCCTCCCTTTTGCCCTCACCATCATTGGCCAACAGGAGATCTGGCCTAGAAGGGTCACAAGAGCAGGAGAGTTGTACCTGCCCCTCACGTGCTGAAGCAATCGGGAGAGCAGGCCCTGCATCTTTCCATAGTAGAACTGGCATGCAAGTGGGTGTTGCAGTTCCAGAACCATGGTTTTGAGTTGACCCACCCTAACATCTACCCTATGGATGAATTGCTGGAGTGCAAGAAGATGTTAGTTCCACAACCCAGAACTGCAGGATCTCCATGATACAGGACAGTTACAGCCTATCTAAGAGGCGTTCCAGTGAGGTTCTAGTACTGATGGAGTAGCAGAAACCAGGAGCCTCTTACCAGACCAAGGAGTCATTATAATGAACATTTGCAAGCAGAATGTGTAGGAAAAGGGGAATATTGTGGTACATACTGAATACACTGCAGCTTCCACAATGAGCTGTTAATTTTTATGCTGGGATGGATGGCAAGGGTGGAGCGCGAGTGTGGGGGGAAGTGGGAGATGGGAGGGAACAGGGTTTATGATGTAAAATTCACAAAATAAAATTTTTTTTCAATAAAAAAAATTATCTTTGTCATGGGATATCTTGTTTTCTCCTCTATGTTGATAGAAAGTTTTGCTGGGTATAGTCGTCTGGGCTGACACCTATGATCTCTTAGGGCTTGTTGGACTTCCACCCAGGTGCTTCTGGCTTTTAAAGTTTCTGAGGAGAGTCAGGTGTAATTCTGATGAGTCTGCCATTATATGTGACTTGATCTTTCTCTTTTATAGATTTTAATAGTCTTTCTTTATCCTGTACATTCCAAGTTTCAATTATTATGTGGCGAGAGGAATTTATTGTCTGGTCTAATATATTTGGTGTTCAGTATGCCTCTTGGAATTTTACCAGGATCTCTTTCTTTAGGTTTAGAAATTTTCTTCTATAATTTTGTTGAAGATGTTTCCTGGACCTTGGAGTCGGGAGTCTTCTCTTTCATCTATGCCTATAATTCTTAAGTTCCATCTTTTCATTGAATCTTTTATTTCTTGGTTGCTGTGGGTGAGAACTTTTTTAGATTTCTCATTTTCTCTGGTTGTTGTACTGATTTCTTCAATCAAATCTTCCATGCCTGAGATTCTGTCTTCCATCTCTTGTATCCTATATTTGATACTCATGTCTGTAGTTCCTGTTCTCTTTCCTTGGTTTTCCACCTCCAGGATTGTCTCTGCTTGTGTTTTTTTTATTGCTTCCATTTCCAGTTGCGAGTCTTGAACTGTTTTATACATTTCTTGCTCCAATTTAGTTGTCTTTGACTGAAAATCTTTCAAATCTTTCATATCATTGTCTATTTCCCATTCATGTTTGACTGAGTTAGCTTGATGATCTCTAATGGAGTTCTCCATTGCTTTCATTTGTGAAATTGTGGATTCTTTAAATTCATTCAGGGATTTATTTCCTTCTTTCAAGGCCTCTCTTTTCCGAAGTATAGATTTGTCATCTATACTCTTTTCATCATCATTTTCATGTGTTTCAACTGTGGTGGTATGGATAGGGCTTACTGTACTAGCATAGCTGATTTTTTTTTAAATCATATTTTCCTGACTTTTGTCAGTTCTGTTCTTTTGCTGGCCTTTAGCCAGCTGGTTGTTCTTAGCTGTTTGTTCCTGGTGCCTTCTGGACTTGGTGCCAAGGAGGGAACTTTGATGTAGAGGCTGTATAACTTGGTGGTCTGTAGCTCTCCACAGGCTGGATGGGACCTTGTGTGGGGGCTGGTTCTCAGTATGCCTCCCAGAACTCACCCCTTCCTGTTGTGTACCAGTTGGGAACTCAGGTCAGAGGTTGGGGTGGGATGTGTTATTCTTTTTTTTTTTAATAATTTATTTTTTATTTCTTCAAGTTACATCTCAATCACAATCCCCTCCCTACTCCCCCCTCCAGTCCCACCATTCCACCCTCCTCCCCCTCAGCCCCACCATCCTCTTCCCTTCTTTTTTTTTAGTTTAAGGTATTTATTTTCCCCCCAACAGCTCTCCCTTTCAGTCCAAATAATGGTTCTTTTTCTTATAACTATAAATACAATACAAAACAACAGAAATAAATAGGCCACGATTATAAGAGTTATATGGCTTAGCATACATTCCCAATGTCCAGTCCATATGTATTTGGCACCTGACTTTAACATTCTACTATCTAACCATCTCCATGAGTTAAAAGTTCTATATCTAACTCAGTTTTCATACTAACTTGCCTCATAATTTTAAAAATATCTTCTTAGATCCAGAACACCCTCTTGATTCCTAAACAACTCAAAATTTAACTATGAGACTCTAGGTATCTATTCTTCAACCACCTCAGAGACCTGAGAGGGATAAATATATCTGATTATATAGGAAGTGCAGGGCCTGCAGCTTCCAAAACTAAAAAATGACATACCAGTGGCTGCCTGGACAGTTCCCATTTTCTCTCCATACATTACAGCATCAATCTTCAGCCATTTGGCCCCATTTCTCTGACAGACATTGGTTGTAGAGCAGGAATTATGAAGGACTTACCTACCCTGTCTTGGCAGAGCTAGGCTGTCGACTTACCTGCTTCCAAGTTTTGTCCTTTTTGGACAGAAGTCTGTCTACAGTTGAAGCAAGTGGTTTTTCTTGCCAAGAGAATGGCTTACCACCAATTTAATCATCTCCTACTGGAGATTCTTCGATGCTCATCTTCTACTTGGAGTAATATAGGGGGTGCTGTCAGGAGCTGACATGTCTCGATATCAAAAAAATCTTAAGTTAAGAAAACATCTTTGAATGCCATATTCTGCAGATCTCTTGAGGTTTTTGAAGATGCCCTATCTATCTCTTATATTTAGATAAGCAAGGGATGTGTTATTCTTAACTGCAGGTTCCTGAGATCCAGCTGGTCTTCTTAGTGATGTTGGTGGGGGTGGACAGGCCACTGACTGTAGGCTAGCGGTGCAGTTCCCCTGAAGATTATGCATCAGGATCGTGATCGTGATCCTCCCAAGCTGATCTCAGGGGGTTCTCAGGCTCAACGTGTGCCTTACAGCCAGAAGCACTGTGATCTGGTACAGCCCATGTCACCCAGGCAGTGAGCAATGATCTGGGGTTGTTTCATTGCTCCAAAGTTGGAGATCTCTGTGTTGTAACCTGGGTATTCAGCTGAGGTTCAAGGCAGGTGCCAGCAAGGAGTTCTGATGTGGAATTCACACCCTGTTCACAGTGTCTGGATTTGGGGAAGCTCAGCTGCCTTTTCCTGGCCAGAATCACTGTGCTCCATTGTAGCCTGCCTGCAGAGACGTGGCTTCTGGCAGTTTCCCTGTAGCTAGAGTATCAGGACTGTGGGTATGGAACTCCCACAGTATACTCGGGGGTCTCAGGATCAACTTTTGCCTCTCTGTCAGAAGTTCTGTGATCCCACACAGCCCACTCCCTTGGGCAGCACGCCACAGTTCAGGACCACTTCACTGCTCTGTGTGGAGACCTCGATGCCCTGGACTGAGGCTTAGACTGAGTGGCCTGCTAGAGTGATCACAGGCAGGGAGTTCCAATATGGAGTTCACAAGATGTCTATAGCTCTTGGAGTCGGTGACTCCCAGCTGCCTTTTCCCTGCCTGAATCACTGTGCTCCAGGGCAGCCTGTCTGTGTTGGCTGGGGCTTCCAACCATCCCCTATAGCTAGGGTGTCAGGACTGTGGCCATGGTCCTCCCCATCTACTCTCAGGTGAGTCTCAGAGCCAGCCTGTGCCTCTCAGATTGAAGCTCTGTGAACTGGTTCAGCCTGGTTTCTCCGACTGCACACAATGGTCCAGAACTGCTTCACTGCTCTGCCTTGAGATGTAGATGCTGTACCCTGAGTGCACACCACAGAGCCCAGCCAAGGGATCAGGTGGGGGCAGGGGGCAGGGAGTTCCAATATGTAGTCTATAACCTGACCAAGTGAGCTTGGTCTCAGACAAGCTCAGAGCCTGTTAGCTCAATGCCGCAGTTACTGGTCAGCCAGATGCCACCATGCTGCAAACCCCAGGGAGAATTGTCCTTAGTCTTACCATAGTGACTCTGATGTTCTTCTCCTGGGTGTCAGAATGCCTGCACGGATGCTGCAGGCTCAGGAAACTGAGGAGGGTCTCTGGAGGTCTAAAATGCCAGCTGATATCCTGAAAATATCTGATCTGCTGGCTCTTCCACTGTGGTAGAGAATGCTTTCTCCTGGCGGGAAGCACTCAGTGTCCCATGTCTGGCATCTCTGTTCTTCCAGTGTCTATATTTCCAGTACTGAGTTCTTTATTGTCCCTGGCTTTGCTGGGCAAGCCCAGATAGGCTTGTGCCTCACAAACTGTCACTTAGCAGAAGTATATCTCTGTGGTGGTCCAGTTGGCCTTCCTGATAATCAGAATGTGTCTGACTTTATTGCCGCCATCTTCAAGCATCAGATTTTATAGTACGACATGATGTGGTTTTGTTTTGCTTTGTTTTTAATCACTGTGTTAATAGGAAAAGAATAAGGAGCAAAGTATGGACATTTCTCCATCGACTTTAAAACTATTCCCTGTACAGTAGTAATTCACCCTAGTACCTTAGACTCCAGGGTTGAGCCAAAAAGGGGATCCTATCAGGAAATAGGGAGTTTTTACACTGTAATTGTTTGATAGTTCCTTTTTGTTGAATTCTATAATAGAAATATTGTTTTAGTTTCAGACTTCCTTCAAAACCTAAAATAACACAAGCAAACCATAAGCAGAGTTATTTATTAAAAGTAAAAACACAGTGAACTGTACTAACTCTATGTCCTTTATATAATATGGTATCATCAGGTCCTTTCTTAGGATTTAATTTTAAAGGTTCGGTAGGTGACTCATCTACTTCTTTTTGAACTTCCCCTTTGGGTGGTGGAGCCTCCTTGATTGGTCCTCTGACTTGAGTGTAGTAAGCCCACCCCTTTTAAGCTATTTATATAGTTGTTTCAAATAGTCAGAACCATTTGATGGGAACTCTCTAAAAGGGGCTGGGGTTTGTTTTCTCTTTAGGTTTTTTTTTTTTTTTCATTTTATCACCACCAAGTTGTCAGGCTGAAACTGCAAACTTCAACCCTGACACTTGGAGAAAAATTCCCTTAGACTTGAGAGATGATAAGATGGAAGGGATAGCTAGTATACAAGTTTCAAAAAAATTAGTTTTTGGTTTTTATGGTCAGTAAATGTGCAGCATCACTAGGAAAGGGAATGCCATGCAAATTTCATGAGGAGATAGACCCACATCTTTTGGAAGTGTGGGGTTCTAAATTCTGAGGAGTGTTGTGAGGAAGAATTGTGTTATGCCTTGAAGTATGGTAGTTCCAAATAATACTTAAACTTTCTATATTTACCCATAATACTCTAGAGGTGAAAAGTCTACTGTTGTCTGAATCTATATTTTCTACAAGGCCAAATCATGGTATGGCTTTATTGTCTTAGAAGCTGGGATGGTAAGGCTCCTCTTTACCTGGAGATGTGGTCTATTGTCATCAGTAAATATTTTAGATTTTTCTATTAGGCATTTATGTCTACTTTGATACTCTGGAAGGGGTCTTACCCTTGAATCTGATGGTGCTTTTTAAAATTATCTATTTGTATCTTTTACAAGTTATGTATTCCACACATCTGTTAAGCAATGGTGTAGAATCCCAATGAATTATAATTTTTCATAATGTATAATACATAGTCTGGGGTCCTCAATGATTCCCCTTCCTAGAAGATGGACATGGCTTAGAGTCAAATCTCCGGAGACTATGTGATATCTGCCACGAAGAGGACAGGTAATTTACCAGAGGAGTCTCATCATTCTCTGGGTCCTGGCTGACCTTCAGGGACAAGAATGGGTCTTGGCTGAGTCAGGACAAGAGCCAAAATGTTGACTGGATGGTTTTAATCATTCTTAGAAGGCCTCATGGGTGTGGCCCTCTAAGCTTTGGTTGTTGAAATCTAGAAGGACATTTTTGCCTGTCTTGTAAATTAACATTTGTGTGACATTTAGATAAAACTTAGATTAAAAAAAAAAACCCACAACAGTTTAAATAAACTCTAGTTGTATTATAACTCAGTTTCTCCAATGGTTAAAGTCTAACAAAGTTAACAAGACACAAGTTATTCTTTTGATTGGACAAATTCCTTGTTCTTTTAAACCATTTTTGTCAGTGTTGCCATGAGTGGTAGATCAGTATAACCTTAGAAATTCTATTAATCAAACAAACGGCAGTCTTGATTCTCATTTTCCATAAACCTTGCATAACTCACTCAGACCTTCTGTGACTTTGGCTTTAAGTGACAGGGAAAATGGGAGGGCTAGGGGGGCATGAGAGGTGTTGAAGGGAAGAAAGGGAAGAGGGAATGTTATGTAACTATATTTTTATTAAAATATTTTTTAAAGATTTAAAAATGATTAACTTTGAGTTCATTTCTGGCTCAGATCTTCTACACTATTTTTTTTTTCTACTGAATATGTGATGAGCTGCTCAATATGAACCCATGATTATTACTAAAGCTCAGAGAATAAACAGAGATTATGTATGCACATATTGTTAAACTCTCACCCCGCCCCTTCTTTTATAAGTCTCACCTGTTGCATGGCTAGCACTCTTTAGAAAAAAGAAAATGTTCAGCAGTTAAGAGCACTGGCTGCTCTTCCAGAGGACACATGATGACTCACAACCACCTGTAAGTCCAGTCCCACAGATCCAAGCCCTTCTTCTGGCCTCCACAGCCACTAGGCACACATGCACATGCACACAGACAGATTTTCAAGCAAAACACCCATAAAACAACTAAAGATTAACAAAGAAATCTAAAAGGAAAAGAAAGAAAAATTACACAAAGAACCAAGAATCTTTACATGTTAATCCTGTAATTATAGTTTTAGATACAGAAGACATTTATTTTCTTTTGTCATATATTGTTTCCTCTGAAGAGGTAGTGTGTTTTTTCATTAACATAAAGGATTAAAGTTCAGCATATCTGTTAGACTATGAGCTTTTCACCATATCTATTATACTATGAGCTTGTCCTTTAAAGTCTAGAGCCTACACCACATGAAGGAAAAACCAGGCGGTGCCCTCTCCTAAGGAAGACAGGCTCCCTGCTGGGATGATTAAACTCATAGGCAGGTCTCAGCTGGAAATTAATCTCAAGACAAAGGAGACCCAATCATGCCTCCCCAGAAATCTCAGCCTCAGCTTGCTGGGGCACCTTGTACTCCTTCATTAAACAATATCCTTAAGCAAGGCTCATCCAAACACATCTGCACACAGTGCACACATCTTAAGTTCAGGTAAGAGACATCATGCAGCTGCAGCACAGAAACGAAATAGCACAGTGACACTTAAGCATTTGCTCTCTGGGCATAGTTTCTGACATTTCCAGGAGACACAACCTCACAGCACTCTCTCCTCTGGCTCTTATAATCTTTCTAGCCTTTTCTGCAATGATCCCTGACCCTTAGGTGTATTGTAGATTTATTGGTTGGGACTGGGTTCCACAATTCTGCATTTTGATTGGTTGTGGTTTTCTGTAATGGTCTCCATCTATTGCAGAGAGAAGTTTCCTTGATGGAGGGTGGGAATTATGCTTACCTGTGAGTGTAAGGACACATATTTATAATTTTTACTGGTTTAGTGAAATGGTGATTCTATATTCTCCTCTAAGCTCCATGATTTCACTGGTCCTGGGTAGTTCGTTAGGTTTCTGGTAGGAATGATTTCCCTCTTTGTTGTGTTCCTAAATTTGGTTTGTAAGTAATTTATTGAGAATTTTTACACCTTTTTCACAGGCATATATATCTATAATTTTATGAAGAGTGAAGAATTTTCGTAGTATTAGAATAATAGTGGCTTCATAAAAAGGGTTTTCATATTTAGTGGAATAGTTTTAAAAGTATTGATATTAATTATTCCGTAGGTGTGGTAGAATTCATCTATAAATCTTCCTGGCCCTGAGGTCTCTAAGAGATTAAAAAATACATATCGTTGTTTCAATCTTATCACTTGTTGTAGATATATTTTTATTGTTTACCTCATATTGGTTCAATTTTGCTACATACTATGCATGTGTTAACTAATCTATTTATTTCTTTTAGACTTTCTAATTTTGTGGGAATACAGTTTTATAAATGTATCCTACTACATATATGAATTTCACTGGTATTTGGTAAAATGACTCATTTTTCATAACTTTATTTATTTGGGTCTTCTTTTGTTAGTTTAGCTGAAGGTTATTGATCTTGTTTAGTTTTTCAAAGAAATAACTTTGTCTTTGGTTAATGATTATTTAAATTCTTTTATTCCTTTTTATTTCAGTAATTTCTTCTCTGATCTCAGTTATTTCATTTCATTTACTGATTTTGGGTTTGACTTACTCTTTTTTCAAGTCTGTAACATGCAATGTAAATTATTTACTTGATATTTTCTGATTTCTTAAGATAAGCATTTTTGTGTACCAACTTGCATCCTTTGAATGCTTTTACTATATCCCAAAGATTTTGTTATGTTGTGTTTTAATTTTTTTCAATTGTAGAAATTTTTTGGTTTTGCTATTTAAAAATGATTTATTTTGTTTTTTATGTACATATGTGTTTGTCTGCATGTATGTATGTGCATTACTTGTGTGCTTGGTGTCCATAGGGGCTGAAACAAAGCATTGGATCCCATGGAACTGGAGTTACATATGGTTGTGAGTCACCAAGCTGCTGCTAAGACTTGAACCTGTGTCCTCTGTAAGAGCAGTAAGTACTATTAACTGATGAACCATCTCTCTTAATCCCTTATTTTCTTCTTGATTTCTTCAATTACCCACTAAGATTTACTGATGCACTGTTTAATATTTATGAGTTTGTATATTTTCTACGTCCTTGCTGTTAATTTGTTCTTTTATTCCATTCTGATCATATAGAACACAAACAATTATTTTCATTCCCTTATATTTGTTAAGACCTGCTTTGCATTCTAGCATGGGATATAATTTAGAAACAGTTCCATGACAGACTGAGAAAAAGTGAATTCTGTGTTGTTTGAATGGAATATTCTCTGGATCTGGTAAGCTCATTTGATGTATGATCCCATTTAATTAAGACACGTATATCATCAGAATGATCTGTCTATTGGTGATAATAGCATATTAAATCCATCCACTATTGTGCTGTGGTTTGTACTGTTTTAGAGGTAATATTTGTTTTATGAAATTTGGTACACATTTAGAATTTTAGTGTATTCTTAATGATTATTATCTTAATTAATTGAAATGATCTTTATTTCTTCTGATTAATTTTGGTTTGAAATCTACTTTGTAATATATTAGAACAGTGGCACTTCCATGATTTGTAATTGTGCCTTCTTGAAATACCTTTTTCCATCTGTTCACCATATAGTAGAATCTCCTCTTTGTGGGTGAGGTGCATTTCTTGGGGGACACAAGTAGTAGAATCCTTCTTTTTAGTCAAATATTCTTATCTGTGTCTTTTGACTGAAGAATTAATCCATTATTCATATTTTTATAGAAAATTATGTATTAATTTCTGTGTAATCATTAAATTAATTTTTGTAGCACTTGGTAGTATATTTTATTACTTCCTGTCTTAACTATTATAACAGTGTGGTTTATCTTTCTTGTGGCCTCATGTACGTGTCTGCCTTTCTTTTCTGACCAAGGATCCCTTCAAGTGTCTGCTGCAAAGCTGGCTTAACAATAATTAATTCCTTGAGCCTATTTTTATCCTGTAATGTTTTCCTTTATCCTTCACTTGTGACAGATAGTTTTGCTGGGCCTACTAGTATGTATGACGTGGCAGTTGCTATCTTTTGGAACTTGAAATGGATCATTCAAAGCTTTAGAATAGTTTGCTGAGACATTTGTTCCTCTGCTACATAAATAGTCCCTTTTTGATGTTTTCTATATATTTTCTTTGTTCTTTATTTAGTTATTGGCTTTGCTACAATACTATGAGGAAAGTTTCATTTCTGATTGTGGGTTTTTTTTAATGTTCTAAATGCTTTCTGTATTTGGTTTTGCATATATTTTCATAATTTGAATAACTTTCTGTTATGATTTTGTTGGAAATATTTTCTATTAAATTCTCCATTTTCTTTCCCCACAACTGTCAGATTTGTTCTTTTTATAATGTCCCATGTATCATGACAGTGCTGCTTACGTACTTTATTAATTTTTGTTTGAAAGGTCCACTTCTTGTGCCTTGTCTTTAAGCTACAATATTCTGTCTCTCCTTGATCCATTCTATTGGTGAGCCTTTTTTGGAGCTCTTTATTTGATGTATCATTTTTTTCTTCGATATTTTTATCTTTAGCTTGAATTCCTCTTTTATACCTTGATTATTAATTAATTAATTAATTAAAATATTTAAGTTATTTATTTATTTATTCTCTCTCTCTCTCTCTCTCTCTCTCTCTCTCTCTCTGTGTTGTGTGTGTGTGTTTGTGTGTGTGAGCATGTGTGTGTACCTGCATCAAATGTGAGGACCAGAAGAGAGTGTCAGATACCTTGGAGCTGGAGGCAGGCAGCTGCAAGCTATCTGATACAACTCTTGGGAACTGAACTCAGATCCTCTGGAAGAGCCCCAACCACTTATAAGTACTGAGTAATCTCTCCAGCCTCTATTCCTTCTATTAACTTTATTTTATTAAACTGTTTATAGTTTTTGAAATTCATTCAGGAGTTTATTTGTAATTTCCTTGACTTTGTGGTTGTTGTTGCTGTTGAGGTAGTTTATCTAATTTACTCTCAGTGGAGATCATTACTATAGTGTTAGTGTTTTTTGTTTTGTTTTCTTGAGGGGTTGTTTTGTCTTGATATTTAACATATATAATATATATAATATTATACTATCACACTATGATTTACACATCTGGGGTTTAAAATATTGATAATGCCCAATTAACTTCTTGGATTTTTTTAAAGCATTCTTTTTGTTGTTTCCTTTTAGTGGAAGGATATCAATGTTCAAGTCAGGCTAAATTATGGTAGATTTGAGTGAGGTGTATAGTTTAGAGTTTATATGCTTAGTCCAGAAAGTCATGGTGCTTGATGTGAGCTCTTAGATTACTGCCCAAATAGAATCTTAACTGTGGGAGCAACTGAAGCTGTCTGGTATGCCCACTCAATTAATGTCATACGTGTCTGCCAATGACTGTACTCCTTTCCATTTCATAAAGAGTTTAAAGATAAACAACAAGGAAAGTATGGTGTATACCAGGATTTCTGTGACTAAGATTCAAAATGAGGAGATGAGGCTACAATTTAGTATTAGACCAAATTTTTTAAAATTTAGAGTTTAGAAAGGTAGTTGGGAAGAGAAATTTTACTATACCTGTCCACTGATTGTAAAAATTATTACTGTTATGGAAGATTGTTGTCAATAAGTATAATATAGAGGGAAAAAGAAAGAGAGAATTAGGAAAAGAGGTAGAAATAAGAGGGGAGCATGTAGGGTTTGTGTGGTGCCGATAAATTGACAGGGTAGAGAAGCATATAGACCAATCCCAACCCAACCGAACAGTATACAAGCTATGCAAGATCATCATAAGAACAGTGGAATATAAAATAAATTACAAATTAACAAAACAATGCAAATATTAACAAGCAAGACAAACTATAATACGGGTCCATTAGGGTAAAAACAATACAACTCACATGAGTCAGTATTTCTTACCTAGTGGGAAGAGTTTTGAGTTCCTTCCCTCCCTGTAATGTTTCCTGTAACAAACTGCAATGGGGGGAGAAGTGTAGGGGGAAATTCCAACACAGACTCATAGAACCAGATTTGTGGTATTGTCCTGCAGAGTTTAGAGTGGGCAGCATGGGAGTGAGTTTCTGCACAACTGCATGAGTTGAAGGTGGAATTCTCAGTCCTCCCTTTGTTCCAGTATGGATTGGTGCCCTGCATGGGGAGGAATGAGTATGAGCTCTTGGCCTCAGCAGCAACCTTGGTGTTCCATAGCAACTAGCAAACTGCCTGTGGGGAAGAGAGGTTCTAAGTGGTAGTAGCTTGGTAGCTACCACTTACTTCAGCCAGTTCCCACATTCTGCTTAAATTTTTTTCAGTTCATGAGCTTCACTGCCAAGTGTGAGTCTGGTCCTTGGTCATCCAGCTGACTGCTCCCTCTGCATCTGTGAGAAGAGCTTCTCAGGCAGTTTCCACTGCACTCACTGGAACAGCTTAGTTACTCTGGCTGGGCCCCATCACACAGTGGCCTCCACTCAGAGGTCATCACACAGAGGTCATCACACAGTGTCCATCACACAGAGGCCATCACACAGAGGTCTTCATGCATGGGTCATCA
>CAJQZJ010033718.1:1468891-1486884 GCA_907164525.1 Lophiomys imhausi
GAGGTCTTCATGCATGGGTCATCACACAGAGGTCATCACTCAGAGGTCATCACACAGAGGTCTTCACTGAAAGGTCATCACACAGAAATCTTCACACAGTGGCCATCACACTGTGGCCATCACAAGGTGACAATACATCCTGTCTGCATCCACATCAGACTTAATGAGTTCATTTCTGGACATTGGCTCTTGCAAGAATAAAGATTTTTGTG
The DNA here is from genome assembly GCA_907164525.1 of Lophiomys imhausi. NCBI lineage: Eukaryota > Metazoa > Chordata > Mammalia > Rodentia > Muridae > Lophiomys > Lophiomys imhausi. Next base: position 1,469,104 of record CAJQZJ010033718.1, read on the forward strand.
TGTGCTCTTGTCTGTTTTCCTTCACCAAATTTCATTGATTTTTCTCTTCCTATAATTTACTTTTTCCCATTCCACCTCCTGTGTTTCCTACCACCCCTTTCTTCTTTTAATAGTATTTTCACTTTACTCTATCAGGATTTAAAAGTTACTCTTTTTTATTTATTCCCCTCCTATTTATCTAAATTTGTCTCTGAATGTTTTCATAATATTGGGAAACCTTATGGTTTTTTTTGAATTTCCTTTTTATTTTCCTGACTTGCTTGTTCCCCTTCCATTCAAACATTCATCCTCTGTTTCCTTTCTTTTCTTTAATCTAGACTGTCCTTTATTTTGCCCCCTTCAATGCATTCTTACATTATCTCACCCATTAACCATTTTCACATTTGCTTTAAGTAACTTTTAGTTTCCTAGCACATTCTGGAGTAGTTTTATTGTTCTTGTTTTTTTGTAGTTACTAATGATACATGACTGAACCTTAGTCATTGTTTAGTGTATTTCTATTCTTTACCTAGTTTGGTTCTATTCTGAGAATTTATTTTCGATTTTCTGATTGGTTCTGGTGACTGAGGCTTCTGGAGTAGACTGCCCAGTAAGAAGATCTCCATAGTGCTCTGAATGACACTCTCCTATATGCCCCAGTATTGAGTACTTGGCTCCTAGTTGGTGACACTGTTCAGGGAGGCTTAGGTGATTCAGCTTTTCTGGAGGAAATACATCACTGAGATAGGCTTTGAGATTAAAAGCTTTGTGTCAACTCCAGTTTGCTCTCTTTGCTTGCTTCAGGCCTGTGGTTCAAGATGTGAACCCTCAGCTTCCTGCTCCAGCCTCTATGTATTCCACTTGCTGCTATGCTTCTCTGCCACAACAGACTCAGACCTCTGGAACTGTAGCTGAAAATAAACTCTTCTATAAGTTGCTTCTGGTCATTGTGTTTTATCATAGAGATAGAAAAGTAACTAATACAGTCTCTAAATAAAAGTGGAAGAGATATCAAATCCCAAAGGTGTACAAATTGCTAAATAGAAACAATAGAAAAATGAAAAAGCAAGGTAGCATGACTCATGCAAATGTAATTCTTCAACTACTAAACTCAAAGGTACCAAGGTAGGCAAAATGCTACATGAAGTTTTCAAACTTTGACTATAAACTGATCAGTGTTCTAAAAGAGGATAAAAGGAAATTGATGAATTAAGTAAATGATCTATAGAGGAAAGTCAATGGCATAAAGGGAGAAAAATGGATGAGAAAATCAGGAATGTGGATAAAATGTCAGCTCCTCAGAAGAAAAATCAACAGGAAATTGAAGGTTTCCTATATATGGCTCCAGGCAGATAAACTGGAGTTTGAACTCTCCAGTAGAGTAGCTACCAGCTCTTTCTTCTCTGTGCTTCTAGCTTCTGAAATGGGAAGTACTTCCTTAAATTACTAGATCAAGATTAGAGCACATTTTAACTGATAAAGAAGTGAGACAAAGATTGCAGCTCTAGATACCATTTTCTTATCTAGTCCTATTTTAAAAAAAAATGGGTAAGAGTTCTTTTTACACTGTTTTTGATAATTTCATATATGAGTACTTGACTTTATTTTCAACCAAATCTCTTCCCAATCCAATTCCTCCCAATTCCTCTCATATTTATGACCTCTTCTTCTTTAATTACATATATACACATATGTAAATATAAATATCACCTGTAGTTTTGTCCATATGTATATATGTTTAGGGATGACCACTTCTGATTGGATAACCTATGGGAGCAACTTATCACTGAAGAAAATTTACTCTCTTTTTTTTATCACCATTATTTGCCAATAATTATTCATTTAGGGGTGAAGTCTTATGAGAGTTCTGTCATTTACACTGGAATGCCAGCTTCTGTTGTCACTATACAGGTCTTATTTAGCAAACCTATTGTTAAAATTTCATGAATACTACTCAGTATCTGTCTTAGTTAGGGTTTCTATTTCTGCAATGAAATACCATGACCAAAAACCAAGTTGAGGAGGAAAGAGTTTCTTTGACTTATAGTTCCTATAGTTCCATGTCACTGTTGAGAATTATACCTGTTTAGGAAAGTAAAAGTAGTAGAGTCTTCTCTTTGGTCCATAGCCTCACCAACCTTTGACAGTTGACTAGGTTTATAGTATCAGGCATGAATTCTCTCCTATTGAGCAGACTTTAAGTCCAATTAGACAGTTGTTGGTTACTCACAAGATATACGTAGCACTATTCCACCTTTGGGGGTTATCTTGCCTAGCTGAACATTGTAGTCCATAAGCTTTATAGCTGGGTGTTTCTATTAATTGCTTTTCTCCATTGGTAGCTTCCAAAGAACCTTTAGATACTATGAGAGCTAGTCCTCAGGGAAGAGGATTCCAGATCAACTCCAGCTCCATTCTTCCAAGTCTCATGTCCAAGTTATGTGGCATCTTCAGCAATAGGGTCCTGCCTTTGGTTTTAGGCACCAGACTGTAATGTTTGGGGAGTCTCTTGCACTCTCCTGACCAACAATTCAGAGAAGGTTTCTCATGCCTGGCACTGAAGTTTTAGTGGATCCTGCTTGTACTATCACTCTTTATTGGAAGAACAGGGGTTCAGAATGCTTTTATTGCATACACCTGAGCTGGTTCATGTACTTAGAATGTTACAGTGGTAGCATGTGTGGTAGAGTAGAGTTTCATAGGCAACTTAGAAACAGAATACAACAGGAAAGGGCTAGAATTACTACCCTCCAGTGATCCACCCCTGCCAAATACTTCCTCTTCCCCTGCCTAACCTCCCAAAGTTTCTACAATTGCACAAAACATTGTCACCAGTTCAGGACCAATCTGTTTAAATCACAGGCATGTCTGTGTGGTAGGGTACACTGGAAGGGCACTGGAGGAGGGAGGCATTTAGATTCAAATAACAATAGGATGCCATTGTATTCCTAAACTAGAACATGTCTTATATAAATCTTAATTTCCAGCTTCTTGTGACTCAAGATTTGTGACATAAGGGTTTCACTACTGCCAGACAGCTTTTTGTAGGAGGTGAGGCAGCTACTCTCTCTGCTCAACAGGAGTGTCTTATTTCCACTATAGCTCTTAACTCAGGCTCCTTTCTGCACAAGAGATCAAAAACACTCATTCAACCTCAAAATCTATTGGAAGTACTTTTAGAGTTATGCAACTCATCATTTAGGGGTATTTCTTCTTGGTCACCATGGTTTGAAAGGACTCACTATGACATAGTAGAAAATAATTTCCTGTTATATCTGATAACTATGTGTAACATAGTATACTGTATAGCAACATGTAAAGCATGTTGCTATACTTGGTAGAAATTGAGATTATGGTATATTTATGTGGAAATAGAGTATTGTAGTATATATCTATATCTATCATCTCTCTCTATATATATATATGTATATATAGTGGAAATTTGTCTGGCTCCTCTCCTGGCTTAGAAACTTTAACTGATACAGAGGAGAGCACTCCACTAAAATGCAAAAGGAAAACTGACTGCATTCTACTTACTTGTCAATGCTGGCTACTTCTTGAGTTTATATATATATATATATATATATATATATATATATATATATATATATATATATAATGAATCTCTGGTATCAAGGCTAGAAAAAATGCATTTAAAATTCTCAGATTTTTTTTTTTTTTAGAGAGAGTTTATTGCTGCCTTTGACTCTGTGATATTTCTCTGAATTCTTTGGAACAAAGCCCCCACCTCTACATCTTTCAAAGAAGGGACTTGAACTGAAGGCAGTATTCTTAGTTCCTTGGGTTCAGAGGGTGCCTTTTTTCATGAAGATCTCTCAATAGTCACAATCATTTAATGATGTTTTTGGGTCATTTACCTAAATTCAAAGAGAGAAAATCTAAATGTAACTTGCTTTGTTTAACAAAGAAGGCTTTGTTTCCCAAGCCACCCTGGCTTTGGTGACTTGGAAAACCTTATTATCCAGATTAGAAGAGAAAAACCTACCACCAACTCTTGGACTCAACAGCTCTTGCAGGCTTGTGAAGAGTGTCTCAATTAGATGCTGAGCTAAACAGGTTAGGGCTGGCACAGCCGAACCAGGGTCCCCACACACTTCATCCAGCACTGCTGGGTTAAGGTACCCTTAAGCTCTCTGTCAAAATAGCATGAGTCTAAGAGACTCACTTCCTGACCTCAATGCAGGAATGGAGGGGAAGTCTAATGAGGGCTGGGAGGAGCTGGATCAGGGAGATAGGACTGCGCTATCTAAAGAGGGATTTGGGTTGAGCAGAGGCAGGCTTTAAACAACTTTCCTCTAACAAACTAGCAAGGATAAATAAACAGAGCTGCAAAAGCATTTTCTTTACTCTTTGTCCTTGGTTTCAAAAGGAGCAAACTGTGCTCTGCTTTGCTCACCTGACCTCTTATCTAAGAGGGAAAAGACTTTTAAACTCCAGACCTCCAGAATAGTGCTGGCAAATCTTTTGTAGCCCTGGTAGTGTCTCTGAATGAAATAAAGGAGAGGTGGTGTTTATTGTCCACACTTCAAAGCTGTCTGGGGATTTTAGGATGCCCCTGTTTGCAAGGCGAAGACAGGAGGACTCAGAATATTGAACTTACAGTACCACAAACTGAGGCCATAGCAAATGAAAATGTGAATGTCACTAGGGATTCTTATACAATAATAGTTTCTTTTTTTTTAAATACTTTATTTTTTTTTTATTCAAGTTACATCTCAGTCACAAACCCCTTCCTATTCCCCCTTCCTATCCCGCCCTTCCACCCTCTTCCCCCCAGAAGTTTCCCCTTTCAGTCCAACATACGGTTCCTTCTCTTACAGCAGTAAGTATTATACAAAACAACAGATATAAATATGCCACATTTGTGAGAGTTAAATGGCCCAGTATACCTTCCCAATGTCCAGTTTATACATATTTGGCCCCTGATTTTAACATTCTACTATCTAACAATCTCCATGAGTTTAAAGGTCTATATCTGACTCAACATTCATACTAACTTGCAACACACTTATAAGAGTATCTTCTTAGATCTATAACATCCTCTTGATTCCTAAACAACTCAAAATTTAACTATGAGACTCTAGCTATCTATTCTTCAACCACCTCAGAGACCTGAGAGGGATAAATATATCTGCTTATATAGGAAGTGCAGGGCCTGCAGCTTCCAAAACTAAGAAAGGAAATACCAATGACTGCCTGGACAGTTCCCATTTTCTCTCCATACATTCCTGCATCAGTCTTCAGCCTTTGGGTGCTGTTTCTCTGACAGACATTTGTTGTAGAGCCGGGATTATGAAGGACTTACTTACCCTGTCTTGGCAGAGTTAGGCTGTTGACTTCCCTGCTACCAAGTTTTGTCCTTTTTGGACAGCAGTCTGTCTGCAGTTGGTGCAAGGGGTTTTTTCATGCCAAGAGATAGGCTTGCCACTAATTCAACCATCTTACAGTGGAGGTTCTTCGATGCTTATCTTCTACTTGGAGTAGAATAGGGGGTGCTGTCAGGTGCTGATATGTCTCGATATCAAAAAAAAGAAAATCTTAATTTAAGATAACATCTTTGAATGCCATATTCTGCAGATCTCTAGGGGTTTTTGAAGATGCCCTATCTATCTCTTGTATTTAGATGAGCAAATGTTGCTTGTCTCTTAGCAACTTGATTACTGGGTAGTTTAGAGAATATCTGTGATAGACTGTCATAGTAGCTAACAAAGTGACATGTTTGCATGACTAGGAGTTTGTTTTACTTAACTATCCTAGACCGTTTTAGACGGTTGGTATCAAGAGGCCAGAGCTTCACATTTTATTTTTAAGTATCTCTAGGTATGATACCATTAGGAAGCATTACCTTTAATTTTGTATCAGTATACAAAGTTCTATTCAATTGTGGTTAAATATACTCTTAATTATGTATCAATATACAAAGGTCAATGCCTATGTAGCCCAATACAATCTTAATATTACGTCCATATAGAAGGGTCAATACCATTGTGGCCAACTATAATCTTAATTTTGTATCAATATACAAAGACCAATACCGATGTAATCCAATACAATCTTATTTTTGCACAATAAACAATGGTCAATACCACTTTAGCCAAATAAACTACTAATTTTGTATCAATATACAAAGGTATAAGGGCATATTCAATAATCTGCCCCTTCTTCTTGGACCTTCCTGTGCTATGTCTATATCTCATAGGAGAGGAAGAAGGATACAGAAAAGGAAAAGTAGGAAGTCCCTGGGGCTAACCTCCAAAACCCATTAAACAGGACCATTTATCAGCTTGTAATCTCTTCCACTAATATCGGAGTTTTCAGTTGTCCTTCAAATAACCAAAAAGAAGGGCGGAGAAACACCTTCCCCACCCTCTGGGCATGGGACATCCCTCTCTTAAAGTGACTTCCTGCTGATTTGGGTCATAGTAGTCCTGTTTGGGGCCCGAACCCAATTGGAAAAAATGGTTAAAAATGTTAGTACACTCCTTTTATGTTCAGTCCTTCTGTTCCCAGCTGTTTAGATGACCTAAGGGGTTTGTAGGCAGAAGCTGATCTTGTAGGCTTCACTGAGGTTCCTGCCAGGGCATTGTGTAGAGCTGAACAGTCCCAGTGACACTGGATTGCCGTGGTGGTTGCAGGCACCGATGGAGACAGCTATAGAGGGAGGCTGCCAGGCAGAATCAACTGGGTCACTCGTCCTCCTTGGTGCCTGATTCTGCTCTCTGCTGTGGTTTCCGCTGTCCAGCGGTCCTCGGGCTCCCCTAATGGACGCTTCGATTCTCCTGGAAAGATAAGAGCAGAGCCCTGCCCCAATCCCAACCCTGGGACAATTGCCCTCTTTTTTTTTGGGGGGGGGGGTTAGGTAGTACTTCTCCTGAAGCAAATTTGGCCTTCCGACAACATACAAAGCGTTATCTTTCAATCCAGGTTAAAGAAGATATCATTCTGTCACCTTGGAGCTAAACCAGCTCTAGTGTATATATTTTGAGATCCCAAAGGACAATCTGCCTGCATCGAGAAGGCCTTTTGTAAGTAGCCTCCAAACCTAGGTCCCTCCAAATCCCATGTGTGTGTCTCTGAACTCTAATTATTGGGATCAGAGACCTGCGTTTCCCATCTGAAGGGATCAAAGATGTGTTCCACCACTCCTGGATCGAAGTCTTTCTCTATTTAGAGTTTGCCCTGCATCAGGCTGACCTTGAGCTCCGGGATCTTCCTGTTTCTATCTCCAGTGTGCTGGGAGTTGGGACCAAGTGTGTACTCTTCTTGAATGATGGGACCAAGAGTATGCACCCTCAACACCCCGCTCCGTATGACTCCAGAATACATGAGACCACCAACTCTACGGGTGCCCCCCCCCCCTCCCCGTCTCCACTGAAGTCAAAGGCATGGGCCAATACCACAATTCTCTTGTATTTTACCTTAGCTCCACGTCTTCTCTACACCTGGAGGTCTGCAAAATCAGGCCGAATGGCTGTATCCTCTATTCCATTCACAGTGTTTCAGCCCCGCCACCTGCCTTTTTTTTTTCAGTTAATAAATTTATTTGTTTGTTGCTTCAGGTTACATCCTTATCATATTGTCCTCTTTTCCTGCTTCCAAGCCCCACCCTCCCATGCTCTACCTCCTGACCCTTCCGTCTTGTTCCTCTGGGGTGGAGTGTCCCTGCCTAACAGTCTCTCTCCACAGATCACGAGTCATATGAGGGCCAAGAGCCTCTTCATTCTCCGGGGGCCTACAAGGCAGTACTGCCAGTGAAAGGTGTCTCCTTGCTACTGGGGGAATACTAAAGAAAAGACCAACAAACTCACAAACCCACAAAAACAAAGAATATCAACAAAAAAAAGAGAGGAAAAAGAGAAGGGAAAAGGAAAAAGAAAAAAGAAAAAAAGAAGGAAAAAGAAAAAGATAAAAAAAATTATGTCCATGTTCCTTTTGGTGTGTTGGTTGTAGTACAGATATCCTGTAAGATATAGTTAAAATCCTACTATAAGTGAATAGATGCCATGTGCATCCTTCTGAGACTGGGTTAGCTCACTCAGGATGAGCTCCTCTAGATCCATCCATTTGGTTGCAAATTGCATGATTTCATTGTTTCTTATAGCTGAGTAATATTCCATTGTATAGATGTACCACAAATTTTTAATCCATTCTTCAGTTGAGGGACATCTGGGTTGTTTCCAATTTCTAGCTATTACAAATAAGGCTGCTATGAACATAGATGAGGAGACTTCCCTATGTCTCCGTGAGAGGTCCTTTGGGTGTATACACAGAGGTGGTATGGCTGGGTCCTGAGGCAAGGTTATTCCTAGATTTCTAAGATATTGCCAGACAGACCTCCATAGTGGTTGCACAAGCCTGCACTCCCACCAGCAATGGAGTAGGGTACGCCTTTCTCCACACTCTCACCAGCATGCGCTATCATTTGAGCTCTTTATCTTAGCCATTCTAACAGGTGTTAGGTGGAATCTCAGGGTCATCTTGAGTTGCATTTTTCTGATGATTAAGGATGTTGAACATTTCTTCAGGTGTCTCTCAGCCCTTAGGGATTCCTCCTTTGTGAATTCTCTATTTAGCTCCATCTCCCATTTTTTGATTGGATTATTTGGTTTCTTGGCATTTAGTTTCTTGAGTTCTTTGTAGATTTTAGATAATAGCCCTCTATCAGATGTGGGGTTGGTGAAGATTTTCTCCCAGTCTGTTGGTTGCCGTTTTGTTCGAATGACAGTGTCCTTTGCCTTACAGAAGCTTTTCAGTTTCATGAGGTCCCATTTATTGATTGTTGATCTCAGGTCCTGAGCTGTTGGTGTTCTGTTCAGGAAGTTGTCACCTGTGCCAATGAGTTCGAGGGTTTCTCCTACTTTTTCTTCTAGTATCTTTAGTGTGGCTGGCCTTATGTTAAGGTCTTTGATCCACTTGGAATTAAATTTTGTACAAGGTGATAGGTATGGGTCTAGTTTCATTCTTTTGCAAGTGGACATCCAGTTGGACTAGCACCATTTGTTGAAGATGCTGTCCTTCTTCCATTGTGCGTTTTTGGCTTCTTTGTCAAAGATTAGTTGGCCATAGGTGTGTGGGTCCATGTTTGGGTCTTTAATTCGATTCCATTGATCCACTGGTCTGTTTCTATACCAGTACCACTCTGTTTTTATTACTGTTGCTCTGTAGTACAGCTTGATATCTGGGATGGTGATACCTCCATATGCTTTTTCATTGTACAGGTTTGATTTAGCTATTCTGGGCTTTTTGTTGTTCCTTATGAAGTTGAGAAGAGCTTTTTCCAGGTCTATAAAGAATTGTGTTGGTATTTTGATAGGAATTGCATTAAATCTATATATTGCTTTTGGTAGGATAGCCATTTTTATTATGTTGATCTTACCTATCCATGAGCATGGGAGATCTTTCCATCTTCTAAAGGCCTCTTCCATTTCTTTCTTCAGGGGCTTGAAGTTCTTGTTATATAGGTCCTTTACATGCTTGGTTAGAGTTACCCCCAGGTATTTTATGTTGTTTGTGGCTATTGTGAAGGGGGTTGTTTCCCTTATTTCTTTCTCGGTATATTTGTTTGTTGTATAAAGAAGGGCTTCTGATTTTTTTGAGTTAATTTTGTATCCAGCCACCTTGCTGAAGTTGTTTATCAGCTGTAAGAGTTCTTTGGTGGAGTTTTTGGGGTCGCTTATGTATAATAACATATCATCTGCGAATAGGGATAATTTGACTACTTCATTTCCAATTTTTATCCCTTTGATCTCCTTTAGTTGTCTTATTGCTCTAGCAAGGACTTCAAGTACTATATTGAAGAGATATGGTGAAAGTGGACATCCTTGTCTTGTCCCTGAGTTTAGAGGAAATTCTTCAAGCTTCTCTCCATTTAATTTGATGTTGGCTAGTGGCTTGCTGTATATTGCCTTTATTATTTCTAGGTATGGTCCTTGTATGCCCGTTCTCTCCAGAATTTTTAGAATGAAAGGGTGTTGTATTTTGTCAAATGCTTTTTCTGCATCTAGCGAGATTATCATGTGGTTTTTTTCTTTCATCTTGTTTATGTGGTGAATTACATTGATAAACTTTCATATATTGCACCATCCCTGCATTCCAGGGATGAAGCCTACTTGATCATGGTGTATGATACTTTTGATGTGTTCTTCAATTCGGTTTGCTAGTATTTTATTAAGTATTTTTGCATCTATGTTCATGAGGGAGATTGGTCTGAAGTTCTCTTTCTTTGTTGGGTCTTTGTGTGGTTTAGGAATCAGAATGACAGTGGCCTCATAGAATGAGTTTGGCAGTGTTCTTTCTGTTTCTATGTGGTGGAAGAGTTTGAAAAGTAATGGTGTTAGTTCCTCTTTGAAGGTCCTGTAGAATTCCGTGCTAAAGCGATCTGGCCCTGGGGTTTTTTTGGTTGGAAGATTATTAATTACTGTTTCTATTTCCTTGGGTGTTATTGGGCTGTTTAAGCTGTTAATCTGATTTTGATTTAGTTTTGGTAGGTGGAATTTATCGAAGAAATTTTCCATTTCGCTTAGGTTTTCAAATTTAGTGGAATATAGGTTTTTAAAGTAATGCCCGAATATTTTCTGGATCTCCTCAATGTCTGTTGTTATTTCTCCCTTTTCATTTCTGATTTTGTTGATTTGGGTTCTTTCCCTTTGCCTTTTAGTTAATTTGGCTAGGGGTCTGTCTATTTTGTTGATTTTCTCAAAGAACCAACTCTTGGGATCATTGATTCTTTGTATAGTTCTTTTTGATTCTAAGTTGTTGATTTCAGCCCTAAGGTTGATGATTTCCTGCATTCTGCTTTTCTTGGAAGTGTTTGTTTCTTTTTTTTTTCCAATTCACCCAACTTAGCTGTTAGTTCACTAAAATGAGCTGTCACAATTTTCTTTTTGAAAGCACTTAGTGCTATGAACTTTCCTCGTAGCACAGCTTTCAATGTATCCCATAGGTTTGGGTATGTTGAGTCTTCATTGTCGTTGGATTTTAAGAAATCTTTGATTTCCTTCTTTATTTCTTCCCTGACCCAGTGGTCATCCAATAAAGAGCTGTTCAATTTCCATGTGTGAGTAGGATTTCTGTTGATTATTTTGCTGTTGAAGACCAGCTTTATTCCGTGGTGGTCTGATAAGATACAAGGTGTTTTTTCAATTTTCTTGTATCTATTGAGACTATCCTTGTGACCAACTATGTGGTCAATTTTGGAGAAGGTTCCGTGGGGTGCTGAGAAAAAGGTGTATTCCTTTGTGTTTGGGTGAAACGTTCTATAGATATCTGTTAGGTCCATTTGATTCATGATCTCTGTTAGACTCAATATTTCTCTGTTTGTCTTCTGTCTTGATGATCTGTCCATTGTTGTGAGTGGGGTGTTGAAGTCTCCCACTACTAATGTGTTGTGATCGACGTGCTTTTTAAGTTTTAGAAGTGTTTCTTTTATGAAAGTAGGTGCCTTTGTATTTGGGGCATAGATGTTCAGTATTGAGATTCCCTCTTGATGAATATTCCCTTTAATGAGTATATAGTGCCCTTCTTTGTCTTTGTTCATTAACTTCAGTTGGAAGTCTGTTTTGTTTGGTATTAGGATGGCTACTCCAGCTTGCTTCCTCGGTCCATTTGCTTGGAAAACCTTTTCCCAGCCCTTTACTCTGAGGCAGTGTCTATCTTTCGTAGTTAGATGTGTTTCTTGTATACAGCATAAGGAAGGGTCTTGCTTCCAGATCCACTCTGTAAACCTATGTCTTTTTATTGGGGAGTTGAGTCCATTGATGTTGATGGATATTAGTGACCTGAGGTTGTTATTTCCCATTAGTTTGGTATAGGCGGTGGTCCTGTTCCTCTTTTAGTTTAGTTGCTGAGGGGTTTTCTATTCTCTTTGTTTTCTTGGGTGGAGTTTTCTTCTCTGTGTTGGGATTTTCCTTCTAGGATTTTCTGTAGGGCTGGGTTTGTGGGTAGATATTGTTTAAATTTAATTTTGTCATGGAATATCTTGTTTTCTCCATCTATGTTGATAGAGAGTTTTGCTGGGTAAAGTAGTCTGGCTGGGCACCTATGATCTCTCAGGACTTGTAGTATATCTGACCAGGCCCTTCTAGCTTTTAAAGTTTCTGAGGAGAAGTCAGGTGTAATTCTGATGGGTCTGCCATTGTATGTGACTTGACCTTTTTCTCTTACAGCTTTTAATATTCTTTCTTTGTTCTGTACATTTGGGGTTTCGATTATTATATGGCGAGAGGAGTTTCTTTTCTGGTCTAATCTGTTTGGTGTTCTGTAAGCCTCTTGGATTTTTATTTGCATCTCTTTTTTCAGGTTTGGGAAGTTTTCCTCTATGATTTTGTTGAAGATATTTCCTGGACCTTGGAGTCGGGAGTCTTCTCTTTCCTCTATACCTATAATTCTTAGGTTCCATCTTTTCATTGAGTCCTTGATTTGTTGGATGTTGTGGGTGAGAGATTTTTTAGCCTTTTCATTTTCTTTGGATGTTGTACTGATTTCTTCCACTGAATCTTCCATGCCTGAGATCCTGTCTTCCATCTCTTGCATCCTATTGTTGATACTCACATCCGTTGTTCCTGTTCTCTTCCCTTGGTTCTCCACTTCCTCTTTTAACTCTGACTGTGTTTTCTTTATTGTTTCTATTTCTATTTTAATGTCTTGTATAGTTTTGTTCGTTTTGTACATTTCCTTCTCCTGCTTGCTTGTTTTTGTATGAAAATCTTTCATTGCTTTTTCCTTTTCCTGTTCAAGCTCTGTCACCCTGGCTTGGAGCTCTTTAATGGTGTTGTTCGTTGTTTTGACTTGTAGAATTGTGGCTTCTTTGAATTCCTTCATAGATTTAAGTTCTTCTTGCAGGGACTCTATCACTTTCCTTAATGCAGAATTGTCAACGTTTTCATGTGTTTCTGTTGGTGTGAGTTCATCCTAATGGGATGAGCTAGGATAATTCTGCTTTGTTGGAGTCCTATTTCCTTGATTTCTATTTTTTTTTTACCTTTGGCTATTGGATGCGTTTAGCTGTCTGTTCTTTTCGTTTTCTGTGCTTGGATCCACAGTGGATGATTTTGTGCAGGGGACAAGTTACTTGGCTATGTGTCATTGCTTACCAGGGGGATTTCAGGGTCACTGTGGTTTTAATCACCTGAGGCACTGTGAGCTGGTGCAGCCTATTCCCAGGTTGTGAGTAATGGACTGGGATTGTTTCACTGCTCCCAATTCAGACTTCTCTATGTTGCACTCTGAGTTATCAGTCTGTAATGGTTCTGATGGTATGGACCTGTTTGCCCAGGCACAGATTCTGTGGGCTTTGTTTGTCATCACGGAGGCTGACAGGGTCTGGCTCCACACCTAATATGTCTGGATTTTCCAGAATACAGCTATGGTCCCGATTTCTGGTTTCTCACTAGGCTTCTCGCCACAAGCCTGGCCTCTGTGCCTGATTCCCTCCCTGTCTGCGCAGCCACGGGTCTCCTTCCCTGCCTGCTCTGCCGTGGGTGCACAGAGCCCGGGATCCTCCGGCCGCCAGAGTGGTCCTCTCGCCCCAGCAGCTCAGCCGTGGGTGCGCTGGTCCCTGGCCCCGCACACGCCTGACTCTCTCCCCAGTTGTCCTGCCGTGGGTTTGCGGGGATTTGGCCCTGCCAGCCGGGCTCCCTCCCCAGCTGCACTGCCATGAGTGCGTGGGATTCGGCCCCTCCCGCCCGCCTTTGTGTTCTTGTCTTACTGTGCTGTCGGAACCTCCCGCCCTCTGCTTCACAAGCGGCTGCGGACCACCCACTGAGCCCCCTGTTTGTTCCTTGCTAAGACTTCCACTATCTCGCAAAATTTTTTAAGTGGGTATAAGTTCTACCTGAGGTGTGGGGAGTCCAATAGGCTAGTGAACTATCGCCAAATGGCCTCTGATTCTGCCTGCTGTGATTTGGAGTCGATCTTACCAGGCCCCTCTCCAAATGGGAGTTCCCGAATCCCGGGTTTAGTGGCTTCCATGTCTGCGAGAGATGGGGAGAGAACCTTACCCTGGGACTTTTAACAGTCCCTTGGGAGCTGTGAGTGTTCCCGGGAGGGTCTAGCCCCTCCAGTTTTTGCACAGTGCCCAATAACTCTGTGTTTTTTATGGCTCTTTTTTCCCCGCATTCAAAATGTGTGAGTGTAGGTCACTGCCATCTTGCCCCCAATAATAGTTTCTTGAAATTCATTATCTTAGTCTGTTTCTTCTACTGTAACAGAATAATGAGACCATAAGGAAATAGATTTACTTTTTCTCATGGTCCTGTAAGTGCAAGGGCAGGACACCAGCATGCTCTCAGCTCTGCTGAGTGCTTTGGGGCAAAAACCAGAAGGTAAATTAAGTAGTACTGAAATAGAAATGTTTGAGGGGTGACCTTGTGTCATGCCAACCCATTTTTGAGGTATTTAACCTTTGAGAGTGTGAACTCCATTAATAATGTTTCTGAGGCTCTGCTTTCTCTACATCCAAATTCCTCTCACAAACCCTGCTTCCCAAAAGTGAGCACTGAGGAACTAAACCCAAATGTGGGCTTGATGGGCACATGCCTTAATAAAGGCTGAGCAGATATAAGACACATTGGAGGCGGGACCTTATTAGCTGTTGCTCTTCTATCCCACAAAAAGTGACAGTCTCAACATCTAGACCTTCTCGATCCCATCAGAATTGAATAATGCTAAACATAGTGGTCCACACCTGTAATCCTGCCACTAAAGAGATTGAGACAGGAGGATGGATAGCTTCAAGTTACTGTGAGCTGTACAGTAAGACCCAGCTCTAATAAATAATTCAGTCATTGATTTTTTTAAAATTATTTTTAATAAATAATTCAATTATTGGTTATTTTTAAAAATTGTTTTATGTTTGGAGGAACTACAAATTTTATGATTTTTATTCTAATTGCCCAATTTATTTTTATTTATTATATGCTTTTGAACCTCTGTTCTGAGAATTCATCAAGTAATTTTCATGTCAATTTTCTTTCTTGACAAGACCTTTGGAGCTAGCATATGTTGAATAATCTGTTAGGTGCTCTGAAGCTAAACCTAACCAAATGAACAAAACATTAAAACCAACTGTAGTAATTTGGTGTGTTTTAGTTTTGTCTCATTTTCTCTTCAAAAAGGTTAGAATGTAATTAGTGTGAATCTAGTCATGAAAGTATTAAGAAGATGTACAGGGAGAAAGGATCCATGATTATGTTCTGAAGGAACTCAAAGTTCTTTTCAATGTATTAGGTTCATTCATGTATCCCCCTCTTTGAAGGTCTTTGTCCATGTGATCTTATTCTGTTACTTGTTCTCATATTTAAAGCATCACCCTGGGGGGTCAAACTAGACATTTGAACTAATTTTTCTCAATCTAACCTTAATATCCTCAAATATAATTCATCTGAATACATCTTCATGTAAGTACTCTGTCTTTTGATGCCTCTCACCTCAACATAGAGATAACTTTCACTTGGATCCCCAAGAAAGAAACTTCAAGACGATAACTGAGCCAATCTCAGACTTGGTAAAGGCATGTTGGAGTGAATCAGGAGAAGTAAGTTTTCATATGGGATCCAAAGTCAATTAACCTAGGAATTGCGGCCTTTCTTTAGTCATTTGTGAAAAGAAAAGAGTGTGTCTACATTAGAATTGTTGTTTTCTGGAGCTTCCATCTTTCCCTGCCCTTGACTAAGTGGAGAAAGGCAGTCTGCTGTGCCGTTGGAATACAGGCAGGCATGTACTGCATGAGTGGGTCACAACCTTCTCTATGCTTCAACCTGGCCCCATCCCTGGGTTTCTTTGTCTTATTTATTTGTTCATTTTATATCCTGATTGTATCCCCCTTACTTTTCTCCACCTGTTCCCACCCTCCCACCCCCTTCCCATTTCCCCCTCCCCTTCTCCACAGAAAAGGGGACCCCCCCACATCAACCTATCCTGGATCTTCAAGTCATATCAGGACTTAGAGCATCCTCTTCCCCTGAGGGAAGACAAGACAGTCCATCTAGGGTAAGTTGATCCTCAAACAGGCAATACAGTC
This sequence comes from Lophiomys imhausi, assembly GCA_907164525.1. Taxonomy (NCBI): domain Eukaryota; kingdom Metazoa; phylum Chordata; class Mammalia; order Rodentia; family Muridae; genus Lophiomys; species Lophiomys imhausi. The sequence continues at coordinate 1,485,122 of CAJQZJ010033718.1, forward strand.
TATGTTGAAGACTCTTTCCTCTCCCCTTGCTAGGTAATCTACGTGAAGAGCAAACTGCCCATCAGTTACATATGTATAAGGGAACTAGGTTCAGACCATATATGCTCACTCTTTGGTTGGTGCTTCAGTCTCAGCCCTGGGTTTATAAGAGCTACTCTATGAATGCTGTATATTGTGTCTCATAGCAAAACCTGTTCAGTACTGCCTACCTAGAATTGAATCAGCTATGTAACTCTCTTCTGCTCAAACATATGCATTTCACTAATACAAATTCCCCAAAGTGATCCATTTGGCTGAAGGCTAGAATGAATGTGCATGTCTGCTTTGAACTTCAGTAGAGAGGGAGCAGAGGTAACAGAGAACATGTGTGCCTTTGTCCTCTTGAAATGCAATCAGTTAATAGAATTACCAATGTTTCAATCCCATGGGGCACAACAAAAAGAAAAGTATAACAATGGTAAAATGACATGGTGGCCTCATTTTTTTTTCTTTCAACAATCTACTCTTCTTCTCAAGTGTAAGAAAAACAAAGCATTTTTTTTCTCTTCAGCTAAACCTATTTCTCAAGCTAAGGGTCTCTGTCTCCTCGCAGGCATCTTTCTGTTAAGGATTTCTAGTTGGATCATACCTAGACTGTCTCCACTCACTCTGGTGTACAAGCACTGATCATCTGCAAAATTTCTATTTCTGTTCTTTCTGTGAGATGAGTCCTTTATTGCTGCCAAGTAATTCCTTCTTACACATATCTTATCAACTTTGATATAGTCTGACTTCCTGTGTCCTACCTGGCCTCATTAATCATTGCATCTCTCTTCTCATATTCTGTAACCCTGCTAGTATAATTCTGTCTTAAAGCTAAGACCTCTGTGTCATGGCTAGTCTCCCCAGCCCAGTGTTGGAATAAAAGCCTTTTGTAATAGCAAAATAGAAAAGATTTTGCTTGTAGGTGATGCTGTGTCTGTCAGATGAACTCAAGTCTGCCATGAAAGAGTCAAAGTGGCCATAGACAGAGTACGAATGAATGAGTAGCTAAGCACCAGTGATTTTTTTTTCCTTTCTGTAAAAATGGGCACTGGATAGATTTGGTGACAAATTACTATGTCATGTGATATTACTATATAAAACATGCTAATAAAAATTCTAGAGTGTTTGTAACACAGTTGTCAATAAAAGTTTGTTAAAATGTTTTGAGACATGTGAAGAAATACATTAATGTCTTAATTGAGGTGTTTGGTGGAAACAATAGATTTTCATGTGAAAATCATTCAGGAGTATTCACAGCTTTCTCACTCTGAATGAACATATATCAGACTCATTTTCAAAATCAAATGAATCACTATGTGTAGCACTTTAATGATCTCAGCATTTTTTAAAATCCAAACTATTTTTAAGCTAATTATAAAGTGGAGGAACTCCTAGATCTTTGTACACACTTTTTACCAGAATGAAATCCCACCTCATATTCTGACTATCTCCAATTTTATCAATGAGAGCCCACTTTCTGGCTATAGTATTATCCAATAGTTCACAAACTCCAACAACAGAAAGATCAATTTCTTAGATTACTTTTATTTATTACTTGGCAGTTTCATACATTTATACAGTACCTTGATCACATTCACCCTCAATTCCTCCTCACTTATGCTAGACCATCCCAATATACTTCATGACTTCTTTTTTTTTTTCTTTAAATATAACCCACTGAGTCCAATTAGTGCTTTGTGTGTGTGTGTGTGTGTGTGTGTGTGTGTGTGTGTGTGTGT
>CAJQZJ010033718.1:1501034-1566797 GCA_907164525.1 Lophiomys imhausi
AGAATATGCTTTTAAATTGTGTTGCAAGTTAGTATGAATGTTGAGTCAGATATAGAACTTTAAACTCATGGAGATAGATAGTAAAATGTTAAAGTCAAGTACCAAATACATATGGACTGGACATTGGGAATGTACGGTAAGCCATAAAACCCTCATAACTGTGGCCTAATTACCTCTGTGGTTTTGTATTGTATTTATTATTATAAGAGAAAGAGCCATTTGTTCGACTGAAAGGGGAAACCGTAGGGGGAAATAAGATATACCTTAAACTTAAAAGAAAAAAAGAAAGGGAAGAGGATGGGGGTTGAGGGTGGGAGGGTGGGACTGGAGGGGGAATAGGGAGGGGACTGCGATTGAGATGTAACTTGAAGAAATAAAAAATAAAGGAAAAAAAACTGTGGTACATCTGCACAATGGAATACTACTCAACCATCAGAAACAACGAAATCATGCAATTTGCAGCCAAATGTATGGAACTAGAGAAGCTCATCCTGAGTGAGCTAACCCAGACTCAGAAGGATGCACATGGCTTCTATTCACTTATAATCGGATTTTAGCCATATAATACAGCATAGCTATGCTACAGCCAATGCACCGATTTTTTTACCTGTCTGTGCGACACTTTTCCCTAGTGGTGCTGCTTTGTAGGCCCCAGTATATGAGGAGGGGCGGGGGACTGTTATGTAGGGACGCTCCACTCTGGAGATGTGGGTTGGAAGGGATAGGGGGTAGAGGGTGGGAGGGCAGGACTGGGTGGGGGGTGGAATGAGAGTACTATGATAGAGATGTAACCTGAAGTAATAAGTAAACATAAAAAAAAATGAGTGCAGTTCTTTGTAAAGTAGACTATGGTTAACAGAGAAACTCGTAGCTGGTTGAAGAGTAGAACTTTCATAGGACTGCTCAGCTACATTTGGAACACTGAACTCAAATATATCCCTTTCTGCCCTCCATCTTGGGATGTGGGGCAGAAAGATTATATGAGCCAGAGGTTGGAGAGGCTGAGAGCCAAATAGTATCTTCTGGATATGGCAGTAACCCTGCATTCCTGAATGGCAACTGTGGTTGTCTGCAAAATCCCTACATGAGAACAAGTAACTCAATATTCTAGCAATGAGGGGGAAGAGGTTCACAAGTTCCCACAATAGGTGAAGAACTATAAATGACTGGTAGCTTCTGGGGGGAGGGGAGTCATATATCTGTATCTATATCTGCATATTTTTACATTTATATCTATATATGCAGTTAGCCATCTCACATCAATTAAAGAAGCTAAGATAGTGCCCCCTTTGAGGCTCCATACTTAGGTAATTTTGTGTTAGGGTAAGTTGGCATTTAAAATAAATGTAATACAAACCTAAATTCTGAATTTTGTCTTAATACCTTAGTAATTGTTCTAAAGTCCTACTCAGCCTCTTGGGTTTTCAATCATTTCTTTTTGCTTTGAAATTGGCAATCCTTTGATTTCTCTATTCTTTAAAGTCTTGGCTTCAAAATTCTTAGTAGCTTGTGCAGCTTTAAGCAAATATTAAAAAATCAATCAGTTTTCTTGAAAAAGAATTCTTAGGATTTTTTTTTTAATAATTTATTTTTTATTTCTTCAAGTTACATCTCAATCACAATCACCTCCCTACTCTCCCCTCCAGTCCCACCCTTCCACCCTCCTCCCCCTCAACCCCCCATCCTCTTCCCTTCTTTTTTTTTTAGTTTAACATTTCATATTGATAATCAAAGTAAAAATAATGATATATATATCATTGTTAGTCCTATTAGTATATCTTCACAACAGATTTTACTCTACTAAATTAAAAATATATACAATGTACTTTGATCAGATTCACTTTCATTATCTTTTTATCTATTTCTTTCTTTCTTTTCTCCACAAAATACCCTTCTACTTTTTTGTATTTTTTCAACTTGTTTTCTGTAAATACAGAAAATATGTATTTGTCTTTCTGAATCTGGCTTATTTTGCTTAACATGATTTTCTCCATTTCCATCCACACTCCTGAAAATGACATAATTCCCTCCTCCTCCTTTTTCTTCCTCTTCCTCCCCTTTTCCTTTATTCTCCCTTTCCCCATTCTCCTGTTTAATTTTCTGTTTGGGAAGCGTTTCAGTCTTGAAAGTCAAATATTAAGTGTTCCTAGGTATAAATTAAAAATTGAGGTATCAGAAAGTAAGACTCTGTGCTTGGAAATTAATTAAGATTGTAAGTCAACAGCCTAGTTCTACCAAGACAGGGTGGGAAAGTCCCTCATAATTCCTGCTTTACAATTAATGGCTGTCAGAGATATGGGGCCAAATGGCTGAAGATAGATGCTCCAACATTATAGAGAGAAATCAGGGACTGTCCAGGCAGCCAGTTGTCTGTCATTTCTTAGTTTTGGAAGCTGCTTGCTCTGCACTTCCTGTTTATTCAGATATATTTACCTTTCTTGGGTCTCTGATGTGGTTGAAGACTAGATAGTTATAGTCTCACAGTTAAGTTTTAAGTTGTTTAGGAATCAAAAAGATGTTCTATGTCTAAGAAGATTTCTTTAAGTTGGTAATACAAGTTAGGATGGAAACTTTAGTTAGGTATAGAACTTTAAATTCAGCAAGATAGATAGATAATAGAATATTAATATCAGTTTCCAAATACATATGACTGGACATTGGTAATGTATGTTATACTTTATAATTTTCATAATTGTTGTCTAATTGTTCTTATTGTTTTGTATTGTATTTATTGTTATAAGAAAAAGGGCCTTTTATTAGACTAAAAGGGGGAGCTGCTGGGCAGAAAAAGATACACCTTAAATTAAAAAAAAAAAAGGATAGGAGAGAGGGGAGGAAGAGAGTAGGAGGGTATGATTTGGGGGGAGGAGGGATGGAATTGTGATTGACATGTAACTTGAATAAATAAATAAATATTGAAGAAAAAAGACACTTAAAAAAAAGATTTTCTAAGACATTGCCAGATTGATTTCCATAGTAGTTGTACAAGTTTGCACTCCCACCAGTAATGGAGCAGTGTCCACCTTTCTCCACAACCTCGCCAGCATGTGCTGTTATTTGAACTTTTGATCTTAGCCATTCTGACTGGTGTGAGATGGAATCTCAGAGTCATTTTGAGTTGCATTTCTCTGATGGTTAAGGATGTTGAGCATTTCTTCAAGTGTCTCTAGGCCACTAGAGATTCTTCTTTTGTGAATTCTCAGTTTTGCTCTGTATCCCATTTTTTGATTGGATTATTTGGTTTCTTGATGTTTAATTTCTTTTTATATTTTGGATATTAGCCCTCTGTCAGATGTGAGGTTGGTGAAAATCTCTTCACAATTTGTAGGCTGCTGTTTTGTTCTAATGACAGTGATAACTCTACCTCAAGACCCAGCCATACCATTCCTGGGAATATATCCAAAAGATTCACCACCAAACCACAAGGACATCTCATGTATTTTCATAGAAGCTTTATTTGTAATAGCTAGAAACTGGAAACAACCCAGATGTTCCTCAACCGAAGAATGTATTAAAAAAAAAAAACACAAAACTGTGGTACATTTACCCAATGGAATACTACTCAGGTATCAGAAGAAAGGAAATCATTCAGTTTGCTGCCAAATGGATGGAACTAGAAAAACTCATCCTGAGTGAGCTAACACAGACCCAGAAAGATACACAATGCATGTATTGACTTATAACTGGATTTTAGCCATATAGTACAGGATAACTATCCTACAATCAACAGACCTAAAGGAACAAGAACATGGACTTTGTTACCTGTTAGTGGGACATTTCACTTGAGTGGAACTGCCATGTAGGCCCCCAGTGCAACAGGAAATTCTTAGCCCTCATGTGACTAGTGAACTGAGAGGGTTGATAGGTGGAGGCACCCCTCAACATAGGAGTAGGATAGGTGGGAGAGGAGGAAGAGAGTGCGAGGGAGGGGGTTGTGATGGAGACGTAACTTGAATAATAAATAAATATTTAAATTTAAAAAAATAGAAAAAAGATTTTAAAACAACATTATACTCTGGTCAACATTTAATGGAAAAATATTGGAAAATGTAGCAGGTAGAAAAGTACTTGCTTGCAAGTAGTAGAAAATAGAAAAATGGATTTCCAGAGGCCTAATCCAAAAGAGAGGGTTTTTTCGTGATAAGACCTCTATAGGTAGGACTTTCATGACTGAGAAATAGTTCTTTTCTTTCTGTTTTTATATTCTTCCATCCTTAGCCATTGGCCCTCTGTTTTCAGATATCCTGCCATTGAAAATATTATAGACTATTGAAGGAGAAATGCATCCTTGAGGCTGAATTTTGAACAGGAAGACTACAGTTATCAAATGGCCCTTCTCTAAGGAAGATACATTTTAGTTGTGCCTCGTGAAATACTTATTTTGGGGTTATTTATCTAGTAACCAATTACCTTCCTTTTTCTAATGTTTCCCTCTGCAGAATACTAGGCTTCTTTAACACTTTTGGTCAGTAACTGGTAGAATTCCTCTATCCGTGAGTTGTGAGGTAACTGAAGTATTAGTCTGATATTCTGATTTGCTTAGCCCTGTGTTAGGTGATCAGTTACCTAGATGTCTCCTGCTGTAAGGCTGGCTGTCATAAAGAGAGTACTGTTTGGGGCTTATCCTATTGGAGAACAAGGAAGCAATGAACTACAATCTGTTTTAAAATGGCAAGCAGCAACATGGTACAGGGGAAGCCAAGGGGAACTAGGGCACAGTGTTTAAGTTCAGGGAGAGTGTCCCATTGTGAGATATGCTAAGCCCCAAATAAGAATAAACAGAGAAGAAAATGAATTTCCTATAGAGCAAAGTCTTAGACCAGACCAGAATGGTTTTTCCTTTCTCTCCAGTGAGTCAGAAACCTTAGGAGCTGTAAGACAGTCCAGAAACATAGTTAGGTGTATGACTATCATGTTGGCCATGATGGTAGTTCACAGTGTGGGTGGAATGGGAAGAAGAATGCTGAGAGAAGACAGAGGAAAAGGCATAGGCTGCTTTTCTCAGAGCTGTAGTTCATCTACATGAAAACAAATTGATGTTTGAAGGTGGCTGCTGAGAAAGTGAGTTGTTGCACGTGATCAACAAAGACAAGTGATTTGCCCTGACTCTCAATAAAGTTCTTGGTGAAAAATTCTGTGAATTAATTCTTTTTTTTTCTGATATTTCTTTTTTTTATTAAATACTTAATTTTTTTTCTTCAAGTTACATCTCAGTCACAAACTCTTCCCTATTCCCCCTTCCTGTCCCACCCTTCCACCCTCTTCCCCCCAACGGCTTCCCCTTTCAGTCCAACAAATTGTTCCTTCTCTAATAACAGTAAATACTATACAAAACAACAGAAATAAATATACCACATTTATGAGAGTTAAATGGCCCAGTATACCTTCCCAATGACCAGTTCATACATATTTGGCCCCTGACTTTAACATTCTACCATCTAACCATCTCCATGAATTTAAAGTTCTATAAATGACTTAGCTTTCATACTAACTTGCATCACTATTATAACCATCTTCTTAGATCTAGAACACCCTCTTGATTCCTAAACAACTCAAAATTTAACTATGAGACTCTAGCTGTCTATTCTTCAACCACCTCAGAGACCTGAGAGGGATAAATATATCTGATTATATGGGAAGTGCAGGGCCTGCCACTTTCAATACTAAGATATGACAAACCAGTGACTGCCTGGACAGTTCGCCGTTTCTCTCCACACATTCCAGCATCAGTCTTCAGCCTTTTGGTCCTGTTTCTCTGACAGACATTGATTGTAGAGCAGGAATTATGAAGGACTTACCTACCCTGTCTTGGCAGAGCTAGGCTGTCGACTTCCCTGCTACCATGTTTTGTCCTTTTTTGGACGGCAGTCTGTCTGCAGTTGAAGCAAGGAGTTATTTCAGGCCAAGAGATAGGCTTGCCACTAATTCAACCATCTCACACTGGAGATTCTTCGATGCTTATCTTCTACTTGGAGTAAAATAGGGGGTGTGTCAGGAGCTGATATGTCTTGATATCAAAAAAATCTTAATTTAAGATAACATCTTTGAATGCCATATTCTGCAGATCTCTTGGGGTTTTTGAAGATGCCCTATCCATCTCTTGTATTTAGATAAGCAAATGTTGCTTGTCTCTTAACAACTTGATTACTGAGTAGCTTAGAGAATATCTGTGATAGACTGTCATAGTAGCTAACAAAGTGACATGCTTGCATGACTTTGAGTTTGTTTTTCTTAATTATCTTAAACAGTTTAAGACGGTTGGTATCAAGAGGCCAGAGCTTCACATTTCATTTTTAAGTATCTCTAGGTACGATACCATTAGGAAGCATTACCTTTAATTTTGTATCAATATACAAAGATCTATTCAAATGTGGCTAAATATACTCTTAAATTTGTATCAATATACAAAGATCAATGCCTATGTGGCCCAATACAATCTTAATATTATGTCCATATACAAGGGTCAATACCATTGTGGCCAACTATAATCTTAATTTTGTATCAATATACAAAGATAAATACCGATGTAGTCCAATACAATCTTATTTTTGCACAATAAACAATGGTCAATACCACTTTAGCCAAATATACTACTAATTTTGTATCACTATACAAAGGTATAAGGGCATATTCAATAATCTGTCCCTTCTTCTTGGTCCTTCCTGTGCTATGTCTATGTCTCATTTTTCTCAAGTCCATGCACTCCTACATAGGAGAGGAAGAAGGATACAGAAAAGGAAAAGTAGGAAGTACCTGGGTCTAACCTCCAAAACCCATTAAACAGGACCATTTAACAACTTGTAATCTCGTCCCCTAAATAACAGAGTTTTCAGTTATCCTTCAAATAACCAAAAGGGAGGGACAGAGAAACACCCTCCCCACCCTCTGGGCATGGGACTTTGCACTCTTAAAATGACTTCCTGCTGATTTGGGTCCTAGTAAACCTGTTTGGGGCAGGAACCAAAATGGAAAAATGGTAGTATAATCCTTTTATGTTCAGTCCTTCTGTTCTCAGCTGTTTAGATGTCCTAAGGAGTTTGTAGGCAGAAGCTGAACTTCCAGGCTTTACTGAGGTTCTGGCTGGGGCATTGTGTAGAGCCGAACGGTCTTAGCGATTTTGAGTTGTTGTGGTTGTAGGCTTTTGATGGAGACAGCTATTGAGGGAGTATGTCAGGCTGAATCAACTGGGTCACTCATCTTCTTTGGTGTCTGATTCTGTTTTCTGCTGAGGTTTCCATTGTCCAGTTGTCCCTGGGTTCTTTGAATGGATGCTTTGAATCTCCTGGAAAGATAAGAACAGAGCCCTGCCCTAAACCTAACTCTGGGATAATTACCCTCTTTTTTTGGGTGGGGGGGTGGCTAGGTAATATTTCTCCTGAAGCAAATTTGGTTTTTTGACAATATATAAAAGTGTTATCTTTCAATCTGGGTTAAAGAAGAAATTATTTTGTTATTTTGGAGCTAAACCAGCTTTAGTTTATATATTTTCAGATGTCAAAGGAAAATTTGTTTGTATTGAGTAGGCCTTTTGTAAGTAGCTTTTAAACTTAAGTCCTTCCAAATCCTATGTGTGTGTCTCTGCATTCTAATTATTGGGATCAGAGACCTGTGGTTCCCATCTGAAGAGATTAAAGATGTGTTCCACCACTCCTGGATCGAAGTTTTTCTCTATTTAGAGTTTGTTTTGTATCAGGCTGACCTTGAGCTCTGAGATCTGCCTGTTTCTGTCTCTAGTGTGTTGGAATTAAGGGTGTACTCTTCTTGAATGATGGGATTAAGGGTGTGCACCCTCACCACCCTGTTCCGTGTAACTCTAGAATTTATAAGACCACTAACTCTATGGTGCTCCTCCTGTCTCTGCTGAAGTTAAAGGCATGGGTTAACACATTTCTCATGTATTTTACCTTAGCTCTACGTTTTTTCGACACTTGGAGGTTTATAAAACCAGGTTGAATGGCTGTATCCTTTATTTTATTTACAGTGTTTTAACATTGTTACCTGCTTTTTTTAATTAATAAATTTATTTGTTTGTTGCTTCAGGCTACATCCTTATCATATTGTTCTCTTTTCCCACTTCCCAGCCCCACCCTCCCATGCTCTGCCCCTGACCCTTCCGTCTTGTTCCTCTGGGGTGGAATGTACCTGAATAACAGTCTCTCACCACAGATCAGGAGTCATATGAGGGCCAAGAGCCTCTTCATACACCAGGGGCCTATGAGGCAGTACTGCCAATGAACGGTGTCTCCTTGCTAAGGGGGGAAAACTAAAAAAAGACCAACAAACACACAAACCCACAAAAACAAAGAACAACAACAAAAAAGAGAGGAAAAAGAAAAAAGGAAAAGGAAAAAGGAAAAGAAAAAGAAAAGTTATGTCCATGTTCCTTTTGGTGTGTGGGTTGTAGTACAGATATCCTGTAAGATATAGATAAAATCCTACTATAAGTGAATAGATGCCATGTGCATCCTTCTGAATCTGGGTTAGCTCACTCAGGATGAGCTTCTCTAGATCCATCCATTTGGTTGCAAATTGCATGATTTCATTGTTTCTGATAGCTGAGTAATATTCCATTGTATAGATGTACCACTGTTTCTTAATCCATTCTTCAGTTGAGGGACATCTGGGTTGTTTCCAATTTCTAGCTATTACAAATAAGGCTGCTATGAACATAGATGAGGAGACTTCCCTATGTCTCCGGGAGGGGTCCTTTGGGTGTATATCCAGAAGTGGTATGGCTGGGTCCTGAGGCAAAGTTATTCCAAGATTTCTAAGATATCTCCAGACAGACCTCCATAGTGGTTGCACAAGCCTGCACTCCCACCAGCAATGGAGTAGGGTTCCCCTTTCTCCACACCCTCGCCATCATGTGCTGTCATTTGAGCTCTTTATCTTAGCCATTTTGACAGGTGTGAGATGGAATCTCAGGGTCATCTTGAGTTGCATTTCTCTGATGATTAAGGATGTTGAGCACTTCTTCAGGTCTCTCTCGGCCATTAGGGATTTCTCCTTTGTGAATTCTCTATTTAGCACCGTCTCCCATTTTTTGATTGGATTATTTGGTTTCTTGGCATTTTGTTTCTTGAGTTCTTTGTAGATTTTAGATAATAGCCCACTATCAGATGTGAGGTTGGTGAAGATTTCCTCCCAGTCTGTTGGTTGCAGTTTTGTTCGAATGACAGTGTCTTTTGCCTTACAGAAGCTTTTCAGTTTCATGAGGTCCCATTTATTGATTGTTGATCTCAGGTCCTGAGCTGTTGGTGTTCTGGTCAGGAAGTTGTCACCTGTGCCAATGAGTTCGAGGGTTTCTCCTACTTTTTCATCTAGTATATTTAGTGTGGCCGGCCTTATGTTAAGGTCTTTGATCCACTTGGATTTAAGTTTTGTACAAGGTGATAGGTATGGGTCTAATTTCATTCTTTTGCAAGTGGACATCCAGTTGGATCAGCACCATTTGTTGAAGATGCTGTCCTTCTTCCATTGTGCGTTTTTGGCTTCTTTGTCAAAGATTAGTTGGACATAGGTGTGTGGGTCCATGTTTGGGTCTTCAATTCGATTCCATTGATCCACTGGTCTGTTTCTATACCAGTACCATGCTGTTTTTATTACTATTGCTCTGTAGTACAGCTTGAAATCTGGGATGGTGAAACCTCCAGATGCTTTTTTATTGTACAGGATTGATTTAGCTATTCTGGGCTTTTTGTTGTTCCATATGAAGTTGAGAAGAGCTTTTTCCAGGTCCATAAAGAATTGTGTTGGTATTTTGATAGGAATTGCATTGAATCTATATATTGCTTTTGGTAGGATAGCCATTTTTATTATGTTGATCCTACCTATCCATGAGCATGGGAGATCTTTCCATCTTCTAAAGGCCTCTTCCATTTCTTTCTTCAGGGGCTTGAAGTTCTTGTTGTTTAGGTCCTTTACTTGCTTGGTTAGAGTTACCCCCAGGTATTTTATATTGTTTGTGGCTATTGTGAAGGGGGTTGTTTCCCTTATTTCTTTCTCGGTATATTTGTTTGTTGTATAAAGAAGGGCTTCTGATTTTTTTTGAGTTAATTTTGTATCCAGCCACCTTGCTGTAGTTGTTTATCAGCTGTAAGAGTTCTCTGGTGGAGTTTTTGGGGTTGCTTATGTATACTAATATATCATCTGCAAATAGGGATAATTTGACTTCTTCATTTCCAATGTTTATCCCTTTGATCTCCTTTAGTTGTCTTATTGCTCTAGGAAGGACTTCAAGTACTATATTGAAGAGATATGGTGAAAGTGGACATCCTTGTCTTGTCCCTGAGTTTAGAGGAAATGCTTCAAGCTTCTCTCCATTTAATTTGATGTTGGCCACTGGCTTGCTGTATATTTCCTTTATTATTTCTAGGTATGGTCCTTGTATGCCCGTTCTCTCCAGAACATTTAGCATGAAGGGGTGTTGGATTTTGTCAAATGCTTTTTCTGCATCTAGCGAGATTACCATGTGGTTTTTTTGTTTCATCTTGTTTATATGGTGAATTACATTGATAGACTTTCATATATTGAACCATCCCTGCATTCCTGGGATGAACCTTACTTGATCATGATGTATGATACTTTTGATGTGTTCTTGAATTCGGTTTGCTAGTATTTTATTAAGTATTTTTGCATCTATGTTCATGAGGGAGATTGGTCTGAAGTTCTCTTTCTTTGTTGGGTCTTTGTGTGGTTTAGGAATCAGAATGACAGTGGCCTCATAGAATGAGTTTGGCAGTGTTCTTTCTGTTTCTATGTGTTGGAAGAGTTTGAAGAGTAATGGTGTTAGTTCCTCTTTGAAGGTCCGGTATAATTCCGTGCTAAAGCCATCTGGCCCTGGGCTTTTTTTGGTTGGTAGATTATTAATGACTGTTTCTATTTCCTTGGGTGTTATTGGGCTGTTTAAGCTGTTAATCTGATTTTGATTTAGTTTTGGTAGGTGGAATTTATCGAGGAAATTGTCCATTTCGCTTAGGTTTTCAAATTTGGTGGAGTATAGATTTTTAAAGTAGGACCCGAATTTTTTCTGGATCTCCTCAATGTCTGTTGTTATTTTTCCCTTTTCATTTCTGATTTTGTTGATTTGGGTTCTTTCCCTTTGCCTTTTAGTTAATTTGGCTTGGGGTCTGTCTATTTTGTTGATTTTCTCGAAGAACCAACTCTTGGTTTCATTGATTCTTTGTATAGTTCTTTTTGATTCTAAGTTGTTGATTTCAGCCTTAAGTTTGATGATTTCCTGCCTTCTGCTCTTCTTGGGAGTGTTTGTTTCTTTTTTTTTTTCAATTCACCCAGCTTAGCTGTTAGTTCACTAATATGAGCTGTCACAATTTTCTTTTTGAATGCACTTAATGCTATGAACTTTCCTCGTAGCACAGCTTTCATTGTATCCCATAGGTTTGGGTATGTTGTGTCTTCATTGTCGTTGGATTTTAAGAAGTCTTTGATTTCCTTTTTATTTCTTCCCTGACCCAGTGGTCATCCAGTAAGGAGCTGTTCAATTTCCATGTGTGTAGGCTTTCTGTTGATTCTTTTGCTGTTGAAGACCAGCTTTATTCCATGGTGGTCTAATAAGATACAAGGAGTTATTTTAATTTTCTTTTATCTATTGAGACTATCTTTGTTTCCAACTATGTGGTCAATTTTGGAGAAGGTTCCGTGGGGTGCTGAGAAAAAGGTGTATTCCTTTGTGTTTGGGTGAAGCGTTCTGTAGATATCTGTTAGGTTCATTTGTTTCATGATCTCTGTTAGACTCAATATTTCTCTGTTTGGCTTCTGTCTTGATGATCTGTCCATTGTTGTGATTGGGGTGTTGAAATCTCCCACTACTACTGTGTTGTGATCGACGTGCACTTAAGTTTTAGAAGTGTTTCTTTTACAAAAGTAGGTGCCTTTGTATTTGGGGCATAGATGTTCAGTATTGAGATTTCCTCTTGATGAATATTCCCTTTAATGAGTATATAATGCCCTTCTTTGTCTTTTTTCATTAACTTCACTTGGAAGTCTGTTTTGTTTGATATTAGGATGGCTACTCCAGCTTGCTTACTGTGTCCATTTGCTTGGAAAACCTTTTCCCAGCCCTTTACTCTGAGGTAGTGACTATCTCTGGTAGTGAGATGTGTTTCTTGTATGCAGCAAAAGGACGGGTTTTGCTTGCGGATCCTTTCTGTAAACCTGCGTCTTTTTATTGGGGAGCTGAGTCCATTCATGTTGATGGATATTAGTAACCTGGGGTTGTTATTTCCATTAGTTTGGTATTGGTGATGGTCCTGTGCTTCTTTTGGTTTAGTTGCTGAGGGGTTTTCTATTCCCTTTGTTTTCTTGGGTGAAGTTTTCTTCTCTGGCTTGGAATTTTCCTTCTAGGATTTTCTGTAGGGCTGGGTTTGTGGGTAGATATTGTTTAAATTTGATTTTGTCATGGAATATCTTGTTTTCTCCATCTATGTTGATAGAGAGTTTTGCTGGGTATAGTAGTGTGGCTGGGCACCTATCATCTCTCAGGATTTGTAGGATATCTGTCCAGGCCCTTCTAGCTTTTAAAGTTTCTGAGGAGAAGTCAGGTGTAATTCTGATGGGTCTGCCATTGTATCTGACTTGACCTTCTTCTCTTACAGCTTTTAATATTCTTTCTTTGTTCTGTACATTTGGTGTTTCAATTATTATGTGGCGAGAGGAGTTTCTTTTCTGATCTAATCTGTTTGGTGTTCTGTAAGCCTCTTGGATTTTTATTGGCATCTCTTTTTTCAGGTTTGGGAAGTTTTCTTCTGTGATTTTGTTGAAGATATTTCCTGGACCTTGGAGTCGGGAGTCTTCTGTTTCCTCTATGCCTATAATTCTTAGGTTCCGTCTTTTCATTGAGTCCTTGATTTCTGGATGTTGTGGGTGAGAGATTTTTTAGCCTTCTCATTTTCTTTGGATGTTGTACTGATTTCTTCCATCGAATCTTCCATGCCTGAGATCCTGTCTTCCATCTCTTGCATCCTATTTTTGATACTCACATCTGTAGTTCCTGTTCTCATCCCTTGATTCTCCTCTTCCTCTTTTAACTCTGACTGTGTTTTCTTTATTGTTTCTATTTCTATTTTAATGTCTTGTATGGTATTGTTCGTTTTGTACATTTCCTTCTCCAGCTTGCTTGTTTTTGTATGAAAATCTTTCATTGCTTTGTCCTTTTCCTGTTCAAGCTCTGTCACCTTGGCTTGGAGTTCTTTAATGGTGTTGTTCGTTGTTTTGACTTATAAAATTGTGGCTTCTTTGAATTCCTTCATAGATTTAAGTTCTTCTTGAAGGGACTCTATCACTATCCATGATGCAGAATTGTCATTGTTTTCATGTGTTTCTGTTATTGTGAGGTCATCCGAATTGGATGAGCTACGATAATTCTGCTTTGTTGGAGTCATATTTCCTTGATTTCTATTTTGTCTTGGATCTTTGGCCATATGGATGCGTTTAGCTGTCTGTTCTTGTCGTTTTCTGTGCTTGGAACCACAGGGGATGCTTTGGTGCAGGGGACGAGTTGCTTGGCTATCTGTCATTGCTTACAGTGGCATCTTAGGGTCACTGTTGTTTTAATAGCCTGAAGCACTGTGAGTTGGTGCAGCCTATTCCCAGGTAGTGAGTAATGGTCTGGAATTGTTTCACTGCTCCCAATTCAGACTTCTCTATGTTGCACACTGAGTTATCAGCCTGTAATGGTTCTGATGGTATGTACCTGTTTGCCCAGGCACAGATTCTGTGGGCTTTGTTTGTCGTCTCGGAGGCTGACAGGGCCCGGCTCCACACCTAATATGTCTGGATTTTCCAGAATACAGCTATGGTCCCCTGACTTCTGGTTTCTCACTAGGCTCCTCCGTCACAGGCCTGGCCCCTCAGCCCCGCCCGCCTGTGCCGGGTTCCCTCTCTGTCTGCTCAGCCATGGGTGCGTGGGTCCCCGGCCCCTCCCGCCACCTGTGCAGGTCTCCCTCTCCAGCTGCTCTGCCATGGGTGTGCGTAGCCCCGGCCCCTCCCATTGCTTGTGCGGGCCTCCCTCCCTAGCTGCTCAGCCGTGGGTATGCGGATCCCCGGCCCCACCCGCCACGTGTGCCTGCCTCCATCCCCAACTGCTCTGCCGTGTGTGCGCAGAGCCCCGGCCCCTCCCGCCCGCCTGTGCCTGCTTCCCACCCTAACTGCTCTGCCCTCTGGCTTCCCGCTCTCTCGGGTCCTCCGTGGCTGGAGCGGCTGCAGACCACCCACCGAGCGCCCTGTTTCTTCCTTGCTAAGACTTCCACTATCCCGCAAAGTTTCCTAAGTAGCTATAAGGTCTTCCTGAGGTGTGGGGAGTCCAGTAGGCTAGTGGGCGATCGCCTTGTGGCCTCTGATTCTGCCTGCTGTGAGTTGGGGTCAATCTTACCAAGCGCCTCTCCAAATGGGAGTTCCCGAATCCCGGATTTAGTGGCTTTCGTGTCTGCGAGAGATGGGGGGAGAGCCTTATCCTGGGACTTTTAACAGTCCTTGGGAGCTGTGAGTGTTTCCGGAGGGTCTAGCTCCTCCGGTTTTTGCACAGTGCCCAATAACTCTGTGTTTTTTATGGCTCTTTTGTCCCACGTTCAAAATGCATCAGTGTAGGTTGCTGCCATCTTGGCCCCTCCGTGAATTAATTCTTAATCACTGCAGAATGAAACTAATTTATGTGTGTACACCACATTTTATTTATCTGTTCTAGATAGAACTTCTAGACTGACTCATTAACAACTATTGTGCAATGTCACAGTAATATTGGATACACAGTTGCTTCTGCTGTATCTGAATTAGAATCCTTTGGGTATATGTCCAGGAATATTCCTATGAGTCTGATGAGTAATATATATGTGTACATATATATACATATGTGTGTATCATATATATGTACTATGTGATTTTATATGATTATAGATATATATTATACTCTGCCCTTGGACCAATTTCATGGCCCTTCTTTAGACAAAGCAGAGCAAAACCAAAATTTCCCTGTATCTGTGAACTGTCCATATTTTAGGAATGAGTAGTTAATGGGATTGTTTGTTAACTACTTTATGGAATGGATATCTGCCAATTTTTTAAATTAAAAATCTGTTGTTGCTGTCACACAAACTTGCTTTCTCTTAAAAGTCTGCAGCTGGAGCTGTTTCTCCTTTTCCTGTGCCCCAGGTTGCAAATGGCAGAGCACACTTACTCTCTTGTCATGGTGCCTTAGCATCCTGACTTGGGCAGTCTCCTGATACTTTTTCCCTTACTTCCAGACACTTATATCAGCCTTGTAATTAGTGAACTTTCCTTCCAATTCTGGCAGTGACTGTTTATAAATTCTGGTTTTCTCTGTTGTTGTATGTGACTGTTTATGTTTTTCCTGGGCCTTTAACAGATAATTGAGTGGGAAGTTAAGAAATGGGACTTTTTAAATTAAATATATAGTATCAATCAATATTGTTGATATAAAAATTAAAGATGATTAGATTAAAGAAGTAGCCAATTCTAACCAAAATTACTGTGTATTTTAATATAAAAATGCCAGATTATTCCAATGAATACATTCAGGCACTAAGTCACTCCAACTCATAAATTAAATGGGCAATAGTCTACATTTGTTTAGGAAAATATGGTCACCTTTGGAAAGCAAATAGCTTGCTGTTTTCATTGTGGTAAAATAGACTCTGTTGCCTTCTTTAAAATAATATGCTACAGAGGTTGAAGTCTTGGAATGGAGGACACATTCGTTTTCTGGTGGCCAAATGACCTATTAAGGATACCATCTGTGATCTTCGTCTATGCTGAGAAACGAAGTAAAATTATGTTACCTTTAAAAAGAGGCTCAGGTTTCTATAATACAGCGAGCCAATCAGCTGCGGGGAAAGACATGCTTTCCAAGTAAAAATACAGGAAGCCCACTCTCAAATAGTTAAGTTCTTCCAGTGTTTGTCCTCAGCCACAAGAATTGTGTCACTTCTGTAAGCAATGAAAAATGACATTTCTAGTTCTGTTATGATGACTGCTGTTGTTTTCATGTGGACCATCCTGCATAGGCTCCAGTCTGACTCTGGGTGTTCTGCATGGCTATGGAGGTGGAGACTTGCTGAGGGACCTCAGTCATTGGAGGACACTCTTATGTGTCACAGTCTACCTCCAGTTCCTGTCATCTCTGATTCTTGACTGTCAAGACAGTGGAACCCGCTGTCTCATGCTCCTGCCACCATCTTCTCCCTGCCATGGTGAATGTTATCCCTTCTAAAAACATAAACCCAGAACAACCCTCCCACCCTTAAGTTTCTTTTTGTCACGTAATCTGGTCACAGCCATGAGAAAATTAAATAACAGGAGTAAATCAAAACGTCCATCATTTCTTACTAAATATTTCAGATATGCCATGTTTCTCATTGCAGCTTTTGCAAAGCCCAGTGAGTCAAACAAATAATGTATGTCAAATTCTAATAGAATTTCTTAGGCCAGACTCATAAAAAAAATCACAGACCAATGATAATGTCAAAAGTCAAAAATCTGGAGAATGAACTCAGTTGTGAACCCTGAATCTGGACCTGATCCTGTACTCCTCAGTTCGCATCAGTAGTATCTAAAATTTAAAGTTTGAATCTTTTTTTCCAGCACAAGTTAAAAATTTCCTAAAAATTTTTTGGAACTGTAAATTAGAATAGCACTCGGTGGTGGTGGCTTCCACTAAGATTTAATATCTCCCAAAGTTTTGACAGGATTCTTAAAATTAACATACTGCTCAGTCTTTTGATTAAGACACTGAAATACCTTTCAAAATGCAAATATTTTTTCCATAGGATTCTGAGGAAATGGGAGAGACTAGATGAGATAAGAGAGAACTGACTGAGCAAGATCTGAGCAACAAGGTCAGAACAAAAGTTTTCTTCTGCTGGATATAGAATTAATTTATTTATGGTTAACTGACTTGAACTTTTTATTCTTTCTTTACACTTAAGAGCACTTGCAAACTAAAACACTGTGGAGATCAAAACAAATAAAATAAAATAAAAGAGTGCCCTGAAAAAATTAGAAAGGTCTTGTTATTATTTTCCAGTTGCCCACTGTTGCAATTTGTAAACCATAAGAAAATGGCTGTTAGAAAACAGTCTTTTGGAAGGCAGAAAGTGGAAGACGCTTGTCCAGTAGTGGATGATGTAGTTTGGCTGTGGACTGTCAATCAAAGAATTATGTGCTAGAAACTTTCTGTGGTGTGGTGTGGTGGTGTGGAAGCTGTCAGTCTCCCACAATATCCACCAGTCTATTGGAAACCATAATATCACTTGGCATAATTTATGGCACACCAACTAGAGGAGTAGTTCTGGAACAGGCAATCTGGAAGGGGAATTTGGAGATTTCTGAAGACACCATGTACTTTTTGGACACAGATTTGAGATTTCCAATAGGATTTTATCCTAAAGCCTCCTCTTTGAGGACTAGCTTTCATAGCAATGCAAAGTGCTATGCAAACTGTGGAGAGAAGAAAGCATTGAAGGATCCTACTCATCTGCGAAACCTATAAAGAACAACAATTACAAGTCCTGCAAGGTACAGCTAAAAATATAATAGTGGTGGTTTTATCTTAGAGGTAACTAACAATTGTCTAATTGGACTTAAGGACCACTGAGCCAGAGGGAAATCATACCTGGTACTGTAAATCTAGACAACTAACTGCCTTTGGCTAGTGAGGTCATGGATTGCCCTGGCTAGTTTTATTTCAACTTAACATAAATTAGAATTGTCTGAAAGAAGGGAACTTCAATTGAGAAAGTGTTTCAATAAAATCCAGGTATAAGTCATTTTCTTAACTGGTGATCAGTGGGGGAGGACTCAGACCACTGTTGGTGGTGCCAGCCCTAGGATGGCAGTTCTGGGTTCTAGAAGAGAACAGACTGAGCAAGGCATGGTGAACAAGCCAGTAAGCAACACTCCTTCATGGCCTGTACATTGGCTCCTGCCTCCGGGTTCTGGTCCTGTTTGAGTTCCTGTCTGGACTTCCTTCAGTGATAAACAACAATACAGAAGTGGAAGCCAAATAAACCCTTTGCTTTCCAACGTGCTTGGGTCATGGTGTTTTGTCACACCATTAGTAGCTGTAACTAAGACGTGGATCTTAGAAGAGAAGCCGCTACTACCACTTTCCTAAACCAATATAATTTTTAACAGTATTCTAAAAACACATTTTTATACTCACAGATATGTGTAGCTCTCACCGTAACAAAAAGTCTTCTCTTGCAGCAGACAGAGACCATTAGAGAGAGCCATAGCTCGTCAAATGCAGAGGAAAACTGCCTGTGGAGCGCCCCGCCCAAATGATACAACTATAACACAGCCCTATGCCGAAGACGCAGGGAACACCATTGAAGAGGAAGCAGTTTCTAAGCGCTAGAGGACCAAGGTATCTCTGATGGAAGACTGTGTTTTCTAGATGTCACAAGGAAGCTATATGCATGAAATTTCAACAATGTGGCTGCTCAAACAGGGCCTCAACTAGGACAGCAGTAGTTGGTATTCTAGTGTTGGTGGGGAAAATCTCCTGGAGTTCCACTTCTAGATGAATAACTGCAAGCAATTGAAGACTGGGGAGAGTATGCAAATTAGTCTTCCCCAGGGATATGTCCCCTAATTGGTTATTCCATACTGAGTGATCATTTCTAGAATGCAAACATGCAATTAACACTGAATGGATTCAACAGGTTGTATTTATATGTGTGTGTGTGTGTGTGTGTGTGTGTGTGTGTGTGTGTGTGTAACAACAATAACTTTAAAAAACGGGCCAACATCTTTAATCATCAGATAAATGCAACTCAAGACAACTCTGAGATTCCATCTCACACCTGTCAGAATGGCTAAGATCAAAAACTCAAATGACAGCACATGCTGGCAAGGTTGTGGAGAAGGGGAAAATTCCTCCATTGCTGGTGGGAGTGCAAACTTGTACAAACTTTTCCATCATAAGTAGTAGATAAATCCCTCTCCTTTTCCAAACTCTGAAGATAGTTATTTATCTTATTTTTTGGTATTATGCTTACTAACAGCAAGAAGGTCTAGAGAGTCAAGTGAAGACCTAATTTCAGAACAAATGTTAAATCCAGGGTTTCAGAAGGATCCTAAGGTTACAATTGTAGTGAAAACAACCACTCATGTAAGCTCCTTTTTTATACTTTATTTTTTATTTCCTCAAGTTACATCTCAATCGCAATCCCCTTCCTACTCCTGCCCCCTCCAGTCCCATCCTCCCACCCTCTTCCGCCTCAACCCACCCATCCCCTTCCTTTTTTTTTAAGTTTAAGGTATATCTTTTTCTCCCCAACAGCTCCCCCTTCAGTCCAACAAATGGCTCTTTCTCTTATAACAATAAATACAATACAAAACAACAGAGGTAATTAGGCCACAATTATGAGGGTTATATGGCTTAGCGTACATTCCCAATGTCCAGTCCATATGTACTTGGCACCTGACTTTAACATTCTACAATCTACCCATCTCCATGAGTTTAAAGTTCTATATCTAACTCAACTTTCATACTAACTTTCATCACAATTTTCAAAACATCTTAGAACCAGGGCACTCTCTTGATTCCTAAACAACTCAAAATTTAATTATGAGACTCTAACTATCTGTTCTTCAACCACCTCAGAGACCTGAGAGGGATAAATATATCTGATTATATAGGAAGTACAGGGCCTGCAGCTTCCAAAACTAAGAAATGACATAGCAGTGGCTTCCAGGACAGTTCCCATTTTCTCTCCATACATTACAGCATCAATCTTCAGCCATTTGGCCCCGTTTCTTTGACAGACATTGATTGTAGAGCAGGGGTTATGAAGGACATGCCTACCCTGTCTTGGCAGAGCTAAGCTGTCGACTTACCTGCTTCCAAGTTTTGTCCTTTTTGGACAGCATTCTGTTTACAGTTGAAGCAAGGGGTTTTTCCTGCCAAGAGATAGGCTTGCCACTAATTCAATCATCTCCCACTGGAGATACTTCGATGCTTATCTTCTACTTGGAGTAGAATAGGGGGTGCTGTCAGGCAGGAGTTGACATGTCGATATCAAAAAAATTGAAAGTTAAGAAAACATCTTTGAATGTCATATTCTGCAGATTTCTTGATTTTTTGAAGAGGCCCTATCTATCTCTTATATTAGGATAAGCAAATGTTGCTTGTCTCTTAGCAACTTTATTTCTGATTAGCTTAGAAAATAACTATAATAGACTGTCATAGTACCTAACAAAATGACAGGCTTGCATGACTATTAGTTTGCATTTCTTAATTATCCTAAACAGTTTATGACAATTAGTAGCAAAAGGCCGAAACTTCACATTTCATTTTTTTTTTTTTTACCCCCTGACCCTTCCATCCCACTCCTCTGGAGTGGAGTGTCCCTACATAATAGTCCCTCACCCCAGTTCAGAGGTCATATGAGGGCCAAGAGCTTTCTCATACATTGGGGGTCTACAAGGCAGTACCACCAGTGAAAAGTGTCTCATTGCCAGGGGGAGAGAACTAAAAAACAAACAAACAAATAAACAGACAAACAGATAAAAAAAGAATAAAAAAATAAATAAATAAAAAATAAAAAGTCTATGTCCATGTTCCCTTTGGTGTGTTGGTTGTAGTATTGATATCCTCTACTATATAGCTAAAATCCTACTATATCTGAATAGATGCCATGTGCATCCTTCTGAGCTCAAGATGAGCTTCCCTAGTTCCATCCATTTGGCTGCAAATTACATGATTTCCTTGTTTCTGATAGCTGAGTAGTATTCCATTGTGTAGATGTACCACAGTTTTTTAATCCATTCTTCGGTTGAGGGACATCTGGGTTGTTTCCAGTTTCTAGCTATTACAAATAATGCTCCTGTATTCTTAATGTCTCTTGGCTACATTACCTGACTCAAGCACAATCCACCCTCCATTTTCTCCTCATCTCATGGACTCCTATCACTCCTGTCATGGCCCTTAGGCTCTTTAGGACTCATGTTCATTATACTGTCTGCACAGCTTCATACATTATAAAATTTGTGCAAATTCTCCTGGCTATGCAGTGGGGTTGATCGCACCAGGGCATCATAGAAGGGCAACTTCTTCTCCTGTTACAATCAATGCTTAGAAGATGAAAAGATGGTCTCTGAATAATGAGTTCAACTGTTAACGATAGGATTCTTCTGGGGCCTCAGTTAAGAATCATTTTCTATGAGTTTTATTCCTTGTTATGCTAACGGGACATCTATAGGATGTAGAGTTCCATGATTCCAGCCCAGCGTCATTTGCAGAGTGGCTGTATGAGGACTTTAGTGATGTCACCACAACCAGGTAATGCAGCAGCTGCCATTCCCCTTGCTCTGGTCAGTTGTGTTGCAACTTGTGTGCTGGGATCACCTTTTTCTAATTCTCTTTTAGGAGGAAATACAAAACAGAAGGGAGGATATTCGTTTAACAGCTTGCAGAAAAGACCTCAAAGACCTATTTATTATGCTGTGGTCTTGAGAGAATTTGCTTTGGGAGTTTGATTTCAAATAAGATATCCTAATGAAGGAAAATAAGTTTCAGGATCAAAGCTCCTCCCGGACTTGTCATCACTAGTCATCAGCAGCAGTTTGAATACATTGTTTCTAAATACTCTCTAGTATCTAACCTTGAACTAACTGGCTCTGGATAAGGTCTGTCTCCCCATTGCTTTCCATTTCCCCTACTGTTTTTTGCCTTTTTCTATACTTATTTCCCCTTTTTTATTCAAATAATTTCAATGATTTCTTTATGTATTGTTTATTCTTTTCTTCTGTCATGATTATTTTTCTTTAGTGTTCATATTCCCTTTCTATTTGTCAAATAACTTACAGAGTCATTTTCTCCTTAATGGTATACTTTTCTTTCACAAACTGTTCAAAGCATTAAGTCTTTTAAAAAAAGCATTAAGTCTTTCTGACTTAATGGCCTTTAATCTTTCTTCATATTTCAGACTTTTTTTTGTTAGCTCCACCCCTTTCCCCACTGTTTTCTTCCTTTAGCATCTCTTCCACACCATGGCAAGGACTCATATTCAAGAGACTGTGATGGTTTTTTTAAAACTGTTTCTTTGCATTTCATACTGGATTTTATGGATTTCCTTGGAGAAAAAAAGTATATACTTGTAGATGAAAGTGATTGGTGTAGTGGTCCTTCTCACGTGTTTAGACTCTGGATACAGACTACACTCATTGTGATTTTTGTTTTTCACAAGGTACGAAAATAATATTTCTATTCTCAGGAGTACAAAAAAGTAAACAGATTTGAAGGTGCTTGTATATTGGAGCTTGCACATTCATTCTAGGGAGGCCCTGTTATCAGGCAAGCAAGCCGAGGCAGGCTTGCTTAGAGGGTAAGGATATTGTGAAGAGGGCATTCCTAGCATATTCTCCAGGTAAGAGGAATCTGCAGAATTGTGATGAGAACTCTTGTGAATAATTTTATTGCTTATAATCCCCTTTTTCTTTAAATAAACATTTGGAAAATGTTTAAAGAAAACTTTACTTTTTAGTATAATTTCTCTATGAAGTTTCTGTTCATAAATTTCTTTATTTGTTCCCAATTTCACAATATTTCTGTTATCAAGTAAAAACCTATGTTGTGAAAACAAATATACTCCTAGCTCAAATACACTACTGTCTTAGTTAGTTTTCTATTGCTGTGATAAAACACCATGATCAATGCAACTTATAAAAAATATCATTTAGTTTGGGGGTTTCAGTTTTAGTGGGTTGGATTCCATGACCATCATGGGGTAGGGGAATAACATCAGGCGTACAGACATGAAGCAGTGGAATAATAGCTGAGAGGTTAGACAACCACAAAGGAGAGAGAGAGAGAGAGAGAGAGAGAGAGAGAGAGAGAGAGAAATGGGGATAGTTTTGAAACTCTAAAACTTGTCCCCAGTGACACACCTTTTCCAACAAGGTCACACTTCCCAATGCTTTCCAAACTGTTCCACCAACTGTGGACCAAGTGTTCAAATATATGATCATATAGGGGTCATACTCACTTAAACCATCACAACATAGATATTTATCATGATTAATTTAGTAGTCTGAATATATATATATATTTACATATCTATATATACATAAAATTATGTATTTATATATACAATTATAAAGTTGTATTTCCATTTATGAACTATCTGTCTGTAACACAAGAGAGATCTTTGTAATGATAAATTTCACTTTAAATCTCCTTATAGTTTCACTGACAGAATGGCAGTGAGATATGTTTACATACAAGCCCATGTTTTTGCCTTGTAATAGTAAACAGAATCTTGGAAATGACATTTATTGTTCCAATTCACTACTTTTGGAATGAATTGGGCCCAGGTGAGAAAAACCATGCAAAATTCAAGGAATGATGTCAGACTCATACTGCACATCTCATGCTTTGTTGCATATTAATGAGGAAGACGAGCTATGTCTCCAGTCTTGAGATTTGCTTATGTGACATAATAATGTATGTATTTACTTCTTCATATATTTTATTGAAGTTAATTATGCATATGTATAAATTTTTAGGTAATTACCAAAGACTAGAGCTAGGAGTGGAAAAGAAAAAGAGAGCAAAAGGTTACACTCGGACTTTTTATAGAAAATTTTGGCTAGCTACTAGAAGAAGAGATGAAATGCTCTTGGTCTAGAACTATACTCATGAGTGTTTGGGCTGAAGGAATTGTTAGCAGTAAAGTAGCACTAAAGAACCAGGCAGCTTCAGTGTCTTTTCCTGTGTGCATGATGTAGCGTTAAGCCTGTGTTTAATTTTGGTGTTTGGGAGGGAGGTTCAGAAACACATACTTAGCTTTGGCAAAATGACTGTGTTAAATAAACATTTTCCAGGCTCTTCATATCAAAAGCTTGCAAGATCACTGCTATGTAAGACCAGAAAGGCATGTCTCAGCAGCTCCTAAATATAAATCATTGACATCTGAATGGAAGACCCAAAACAACAGCAACAGAATCCAACAGTCCCAAAACAAGCAAATGTGTTGTTTTCAGTATGTGCTTCAGCAACATGAATTCTAAGCATTTCATTTACACTTTACGAAAAATTCGAAATATTTATATCACATGGAATGGAGGTTGGCACAATACAGCCTGCAGAGGAAACCTGGCCTATTTTTAGGAATAAGGTCTTACTGGAACACAGCATGTCCACATATTTCCATATTGTCTATGGGTGTTTGGGGCTGCATAGAAGAGTTTAGTAATTTAGATGCAGAACAGATAGCCTGAAAAGTCCAAATATTTACTACTGGACATTTTATAGGAATGTTTTTCCATTTCATGATATAAAGTGAATTCAGTAATTCCATAAATATCCATCACGACCAGACATTTCAGATGGGCATGGTATAACAGATACTGTCTTTTCTCCATTTGATGTTCATTCAACTTTGAGTATAAACCTTGGGTATGTTTAGGCAGAAGGGGTTGTCTAGAAATCTGCTCTTATAGAATCTGGGGAACATCTTTGGATGATTCAACATGAAGGAAGATAGAATCACAAAAAAAGGCTTGATCGGTGAGAAAATGCAATTCTTTTTTTTATAAATGTTTATTTATTCAAGTTATATCTCCATCATAGCCCCCTCCTTCCACTCCTTCTGGTCCCACTCTCCCACCCTCTATTCCCTCTCTCTCCTATCCTACTCCTCTGGTGTAGGGTGTTCCCACATATCAGCCCCCCCCTCAGTTCATCAGACACATGAGGGCTAAGAGCTTCCTCTTTGCACTGGGGGCCTATATGGCAGTTCTATTAGGGTGAAGTGTCACACTAACAGGTAACAAAGTACATGTTCCTGTTCCTTTTGGTTTGTTGATTACAGGATAGTTATCCTGTACTAATATGGCTAAAATCCAGTTATAAGTCAATACATGCCATATGCATCTTTCTGGGTCTGAGTCAGCTGACTTATGATGAGCTTTTCTAGTTCCATTCATTTGGTTGAGAATTGCATGATTTTCTAGTTTCTGATAGCTGAGTAGTATTCCATTGTGCAAATGTGTAAATGTATCACAGTGTTTTTTTTTTTTTTAGTTTTTTGTTTTGTTTTGTTCTTATCCACTCTTTTGTTGAGGGACATCTGGGTTGTTTCCAGTTTCTAGCTATTACAAATAAAGCTGCTATGAGCATAGATGAGGAGATGTCCTTGGGTTTGGTGAAGAATCGTTTGGATGTGTATCCAGATGTGGTATGACTAGGTCTTGAAGTAGAGCTATTCCAAGTTTTCTAAGGTATCGCCAGACTGATTTCCATTGTGGTTGGTATCACCATCCCTGATTTAAAGCTATACTACAAAGCAGTAGTAATAAAAGCAGCATGGTACTGGCATAGATGCAGACCAGTTGATCAAAGGAATTGAATCTAAGACCCAAAAATAAACCCACACACCTATGGTCACTTAATTTTTGACAAAGAAGCCAAAACTGTACAATGGAAAAAGGACAGCATCTTCAACAAATGGTGCTGGTCTAACTGGATATTAGCATGTAGAAGATTAAAAATTTATCCATATTTATTACCTTGCACAAAACTTAAGTCCAAGTGGATCAAAGACCTTAACATAAAACCAGACACACTAAATGTAATAGAAGAGGACGTGAGTAAAAGCCTCAAACTCATTGGCACAGGTGACAACTTCCTGAACAGAACACCACCAGCTCAGGCTCTAAGACCAACAATCAATAAATGGAACCTTAGGAAACTGCAAACTTCTGCAAGGCAAAAGACACTGTCATTAGAATAAAACGGTAGCCTACAGATTGGGAAAAGATCTTCATAAACCGAGAATTCACAAAAGTGGAATCTCTAATGGCCAAGAGATATTTGAACAAATGCCCAACATCCTTAATCATCAGAGAAATGCAACTCAAGACAATTGAGATTCCATCTCACACCTGTCAGAATGGCTAAGATCAAAAGCTCAAATGACAGCGCATGCTGGTGAGGGTGTGGAGAAAGAAATTACTGGTCTTTCTTAATAACAGTAATTTGGGAGTTTGACCTCAACATGTATTCAGTACGGTGAAGGGGCTTTTGAACTTATTCACTATAAACTTTCAGAGAAAAGTACTTGGTTTTGGAATCTATCACTTTTTATATAAGAATAAATGTACCAATCAAGGGTATGAAAAAGATCCAACTAATTAGAGATACATTCTATCATAGTCCTACTGACCCAAAATAGTTATGATTTTTCATTTTTATTATTTCCATCAGATATTTTAAGACAAATTTTTAAATATTTCTTTTTTTTTTTCAAACGTTCACACCACTATAATGTGGTTAGATTCTGTCTTTTGGACATCTCAGAAATTTGGCTGAAGTTGCATAGAGTTATAGCCACTAACCATCAAGATCTCCCCGATTCCTCAGTCTCTGGTTTTCTTTCCTTTTCTCATTCTTCAACCTCCATCAAGTTCCAAGCACTGGTACTTCTGTTCAATTATTAGGATTTATCAAATAGGCTTCTTACTCTCCACTGTTATCCACTGACACTAAAACTTGGCAAAGTCAACACATTGGCAACACTATATGACATTATATGGTACACAGGGAGAGTTTTCCCAGAAAGATGGAATCGCATAATATTGTGGCTTATATTTGTTACTTCCAAGAAAATTTAGTGAGCTAACTGACAATAATTTTTGCTTGATTTTATAGGGGCAAGGATAGAGATGAAATTGTAAAACCATTCAAATAAGAGAGGCCAAGCTGTACTCAGAAATGCATTTTCTCACAGTGGCTGCACAAGCCTGCACTCCCACTAGCAATGGAGGAGTTCAGTTTTTCTCTTTGATCTTTTCAAATCCTGGGTCCTCCACCATACCTGAGGCTTTACCTTCACCAGTGGCCACCTGGTCTTTATTTAGGAATTCAAATCCTGACTCATGATGCCATGCCTCTGCTACTCTTCATTATTCCTTCAGTCCTGAGGTTTCTACTGCAATAGAGTCTGACTTTTACTAATGGCATCTCTTGGCCTCTCACAATGTCAAGCCTCAACTGCTCTCCATGATCCCTAAACCCTGGAGCTATCATGCTTCCAAAACAAGTAACATGTAGGAGACTTTCACACATTTACTAAGTTTGGCTCTCAGCTTGAGATATAGTTTGTACCCTCTCTGAGCTACAGCTTCAGTGTGCTGACCCCAAGGAACTACTTACCAGAAGAATTTTTTTTCTCAGTGATACTGATTTACTGATTACAGCTAGTTTTTCAGCCTCAGACAACCAATACTGATTGTCCAGATAAAGCACAGGTTTCATTTCAGTGGTTCTTGTCTTTTGCTAATCATAGATGATTATTTAGTCCTATATGACCAGAAACCACATATTTGTAATTTAAAAGAATGCACAAATGGTCCTGATAGAGCCTTCCCATGAGGAGCAAGTCAATAAAGCAGCACTCCTCCATGGCCTCCACACAAGTTATCAGTTCCTGTCTCAGGTTCCTGCCACAGGAAAAGTGGTTTATCTGTTTCTTTGGTTGATGGACTGAAAGTTGTAAGAAAAAACAAATCATTTTATCTACAATTTGATTTTGGTCATGGTATTTTATTACATCAATAGAAACCCCCCAAAAGATACTTTCTTCTGTAACCCTGGACTACCTACCTAAGAGTATCATCATCCACAGTATTCTGGGGACTCCCACATCAATCATTAATCAAGAGAATGCTCCACAGACTTGTCTATAGACCAAGCTTATGAAGGAATTTTCTTAATTGAGGTTTCTTCTTCCCAGACGGACCTAACTTTCATCAAGTTGACAAATAAAGCTCATCAGAATAGCAGGGCTGTGTACAACTGGATGGATGTCCAGATGACCATCTTGTGCTTCCAGATTTGTTTTTTCCTCTTTCTACCTTTTACTTCTACTTTAATATACATTGGTTTTTGTTTGGCTTAGGGCTTTGCAGGGTTCCATTCTGATGTTTGGGCTTACTAATCATAAGCCACAACACTCATTTCAGTCCTCTAGTAGCCTTCAGATCACTCAGATGAATTCACTGTGAATGAAACATTTCTGTGGCACCCAGATTCTTCTTTCCATTGTACAAATTATTAAGTCTATGCCAAACACTGTAAAGGTACTCTAAGAGAGTCATCCTTAGAATACAGGCTAAACTCAGAAAAATAGACTAGCAGAAACTGCGGAAGCTGCAGAAGTCGGGGAAGCAGTAGAATCATCACCAGGAGAGGACCCATGGGTATGAACCACTCAAATACCCAGCAAGCAGCTCTGAACCCCAGACGGGTACTCACCAGCTTCCTGAGCTTCCAGATTCCATGCAGGCATTCCAACACCAAGGGGAGAATCAATGGAGCCACGGGAATAGGTATATTCTCAGTGGAACGACAGCACATTCTGAGCTACAGGACAACAGCTGGACCACAGTGGTATATCTCCAGCAGAGTGGTGGTCTGGAGGTACAAGCATGCTTTGCCTTGCCCAGAAAGGTGTTGGACATATAGGCCCCACTATTGGATTTACAATCACTCAAAAGTACACTGCAGCTAGACAAAGCAGCAGGATACACTTCCTATAGCGGGCTACACCTCTGGCACCAGTGCAGTGTCCCAGGCCTTGGTGGGCAGCTCCAATCGCCAGATAGAAGTTTCTCCTGGCTTTCTGAGTGCCCAGTTCCAACATTCAGCTCCAGTACCCAAACCATGACTATCACAGTCACAGGAAAAGTGATATCAGAGTGGGCTGAAAGGTGGGTGGTTGGGTTGGAAGGTTGCTTGGAACTCCACTGAGTCCAAGCCCTGTGGATGGGTTGTGGGGTTAATATCAGACCCCTCAGCCAGTGCACCTGGCTCCTCTTCAGTGGAAACCAGATCTTCAGCATCTATAGTCCCATCCCTGGAGCAGTGAGTTCTTGGACTGTGTGCACTGCCTGAGTGACTTAGGCTACAAGGGCTTCATGCCTAGGGCCGAGAGGCACAGAGGTGCCCTGGAGACCACCTAGCAGGAGTCACTTTCCTAACCCTCCGACCAGACAAACTACCAGCAGGGGACTCTGCAGGCTGGAATTACACATCCCGCCCTAACCACAACCTGAGTTCCCAGTTTGGACACAACTAGAATGGGTGAACTTCAGGGGGCCCATTGAAATACAGCCCCCAAAACAAGACCCACCTAGCCTGTGTTGAGCTACAGACCACCAAGACTACACAGCCTCTACACCAAAGCCCCATCCTTAGTATCAGGTCCAGAAGACACTAGGAACACTCAGCTAAGGACAACCAGATGGCTAAAGGTCAGCGAAAAAACAATTCTGACAAAAATCAGGGAACTATGACTCCAACAAAATACAGCGATGCTAATACAGCAAACCCTGATCATCCCACCACAGCTGAAACACACAAAAATGATGACAAATCTATACTTAGGAAAATGATACAGTCCTTACAAGAAGAAATTAAATCCCTGAAAGAAAATAAAGAATCTTCAATTTTACAAATGAAAGCAATGGAGAATACCAATAGAGACCTCCAAACCAACTCAGCCAAATATGAATGGGAAAGAGATAAGGCTATGAAAGATTTTAATGATTGGCAGACAAAGTCATCTAAGTTGGAGCAGGAAACATATAAATCACATAAAAGTGTTCAAGACTTGAAATTGGCAGTAGAAACAATAAAGGAAACACAAACAGAGATAGTCCTGGAGGTGGAAAACCAAGGGAAGAGAACAGGAACTACAGACATGAGTATCAAAAATAGGATACAAGAGATAGAAGACATAATTGAATAAATCAGTACAACAATAAAAAAATAAGAAATCTAAAAAAGTTCTCACTCACAACTTCCAAGAAATCAAGGACTCAATGAACAGACAGAACCTAAGAATTATAGGTGTAGATGAAAGAGAAGACTCCTGACACAAGGTCCAAGAAACATCTTCAACAAAATGATAGAAGAAAACTTCCTAAACTAAAAGAAAGAGATGTCAATAAAATTCCAAGAGGCATACAGAACCCCAAACAGATTAGACCAGAAAAGAAATTTCTCTTGCCACATAATAATTAAAACTCCAAATGTACAGAACAAAGAAAGACTATTAAAAGTGTAAGAGAAAAAGTCAAGTAACATATAATGGCAGACCCATCAGAATTACACCTGATTCTCCTCATAAACTCTAAAAACCAGAAGGGCCTGGGAAGATGTCCTATAGGCCCTGAGAGAACATAGGTGTCAGCCCAGACTACTATACCCAGAAAATTTTTCTATCAACATAGAGAGAAAATATAAGATATTCCATGACAAAACCAAATTTAAACAGTATCTATCCACAAACTCAGCTCTACCGATGTTCCATGAAGGAAAATTCCAACCCAGAGAAGATATGTACACCCAAGAAAGCAGAGGAAGCAAAAACAAAACAAAACAAAAACAAAAACAAAAAAATTCCACTGCAGATAAACTAAAAGAAAGATACACCCATGACCTACATCAAAATAACAGGAAACAACAACCTTTGGTCATTAATATCCCTCAGCATTAATGGACTCAACTCCCCAATAAAAAGACAGAGGCTTACAGAATGGATCCATAAACAAGATCCATCATTTTGCTGTATACACGAAATGCATCTCACCAACAAAGATAGATACTTAGTCAGAGTAAAGGGCTGGGAAAAGGTTTCCCAAGCAAACAGTCCCAGGAAGCAAGCTGGGAGTAGGCATCCTAATATTAAATAAAATAGAATTTCAACTGAAGTTAATCAAAAAAGACATGGAAGGACACTACATACTCATTAAAGGAAAAATCAATCAAGATGACATTTCAATACTGAATATCTATGCCTCAACTACAAGGGGCACCCACATTTGTAAAATAAACTCTTCTAAAGCTTAAACCACACATTAATTGTGGGAGACTTCAACACCCCACTCACAACAATGGAAATATCATCGAGACAGAAACCAAAAGAGAAATAATGAGACTAAGAGAGGTCATGAAACAAATGGACCTAACAGATATCTACAGAACATTTCACCCAAACACAAAAGAATACACCATTTTTAGCAACTCACAAACCTCTCGAAAATTGACCATATAGTCAGACACAAAGCAAGCCTTAATAGATACAAGAAAATTGAAATAACCCTTGGTGGTCTTATCAGACCACCATGAATTAAAACTGGACTTCAGCAATAATAGAAATAACAAAAAGCCTGCACATTCATGGAAACTGAACAACTCTCTCTACTCAATGAACACTGGGTCAGAGAACAAATAAAGAAAGATACCAATGACTTCTTAAAATCTAACAAGCACAAAGTCACAACATACCCAAACCTATGAGACACAATGAAAGCAGTGCTATGAGGAAAGTTCATAGCACTAAGTGCCTTCAAAAAGAAAATTATGACAGCCCATATGAGCAATTTAACAGCAGAACTGGAAAAGCTAGGAAAAAAGAAGCAAACACTCCCAAGAGGAGCGGAAGGCAGGAGATCATCAAACTTAGGACTGAAATTAAAAACTTAGAAAAAGAAAAGAACAATATAAACAATCAAGGAAACCAAGAGTTGGTTCTTTGAGAAAATCAACAAAATAGACAAACCCTTCACGAAACTGACAAGAAGGCAGAGGGAAAATACCAAAATCAGTAAAATCAGAAATGAAAAGGGAGAAATAACAACAGACATCTAAAAAAAATCCAGAGAATCTTCAGGTCTTACTTCAAAGATCTATACTCCACAATATTTGAAAACCTAAGCAAAATGGACAATTTTCTTGATAGGTTCCACCTACCAAAGCTAAATCAAGATCAAGTTAACAAATTAAACAGTCCTATAACCTGTAAGGAAATAGAAACAGTCATTAAAAATCTGCCATCAATAAAAAGCCCAGGACCAGATGGATTCAACACAGAACTCGACCTGACCTTCAAAGAAAAGCTAATACTAATACTCTTCAAACTCTTCCATTTAATAGAATCAGAAAGAACACTGCCAAACTCATTCTATGAGGCCACAGTCACCCTGATCCTTAAACCACACAAAGACCCAACAAAGAAAGAGAACTCCAGACCAATTTCCTTCATGAATATAGACACAAAAATACTTAATAAAATACTGGCAAACAGAATCCAAGAACACATCAAAGTATCATACACCATGATCAAGTAGGCTTCATCCCAGGAATGCAGGGATGGTTCAACATATGAAAATCCATCAACGTAATTCATCAAGCTGAAAGAAAAAAAAAAACATGATCATTTCATTAGATGCTTAAAAAGCATTTAACAAAATACAACACCCCTTCATGCTAAAAGTCCTGTGGAAAGCTGGCATAAAAGGATCATACCTAGAAATAATAAAGGCGATATACAGCTAGTCAACATCAAAATAAATGGAGAGAAACTTAAAGCATTTCCTCTAAAATCAGGTACAAGGCAAGGATGCCCACTCTCCCTGTACCTCTTCAACATAGTACTTGAAGTCCTAGCTAGAGCAATAAGATAACTAAAGGTGATCAAGGGGCTACAAATTAGAAATGAAGAAGTCAAATTATCCTTATTTGCAGATGATATGATAATATACATGTGACCCCAAAAACTCCACCAGAGAACTAATACAACTGATAAACACATTCAGCAAGGTAGCTGGATACAAAATTAATTTAAAAAATCAAAAGCCTCTCTTTGTACAAAAGATAAATGGACTGAGAAAGAAATAGGGAAACAACACCATTCACAATAGCCACAAACAACATAAAATTCCTGGGGGTAACTCTAACCAAGCAAATGGAAGACCTGTATGACATGAACTTCAAGTCCTTGAAGAAAGAAATTGAAGAGGACCTCAGAAGATGGAAAGATCTCCCATGCTCATGGATAGTTAGGATCAACAATATTAAAATGGCCATCCTACCAAAAGCAATATACAGATTCAATACAATTACAATCAAAATACCAATACAATTATTTTCAGACCTGGAAAAAACAATTCTCAACTTCATATGGAATAACAAAAAACCCAGAGTAGCTTAATCAATCTTCTACAATAAAAAAACATCAGGAGGTATCACCACTCCAGATTTCAAGCTATATTACAGAGCAATAGTAACAAAAACAGCATGGTAGTGGTATAGAAACAGACCAGTTGATCAATGGAATCAATTAAAGACACACAAATGAACCCACACACCTATGGTCACTTAATTTTTGACAAAGAAGCCAAAAACCGTACAATGGAAAAAGTGACAGCATCTTCAAAAAATGGTGCTGGTCCAACTGGATGTCGACATGTAAAAGAATGAAATTAAATCCATACTTATCACCTTGCACAAAACTTAAGTCCAAGTGGATCAAAGACCTTAACATAAGGCCTAACACACTAAATCTATTAGAAGAGAACGTGGGGGAAAAGCCTAGAACTCATTGGCAAAGGTGACAGCTTCCTGAACAGAACACCAATAGCTCAGGCTCTAAGACCAACAATCAATAAATGGGACCTCATGAAACTGGAAAGCTTCTGTAAGGCAAAAGTCGCTGTCATTCGAACAAAACAGCAGCCTACAGATTGGGAAAAGATCTTTTTCAACCCCATATCTCACAGAGGGTTAATATCCATAATTGACAAAGAACTCAAAAAATTAAATGACAAGAAACCAATTAACCCAATCCAAAAATGGGGAAAAGAACTAAACAGAGAATTCACAAAGGAGGAATCCCTAATGGCTGAGATATACTTGAAGAAATGCTCAGCATACTTAATCATCAGAGAAATGCAACTCAAGACGACTCTGAAATTCCATCTCACACATGTCAGAATGGCTGAGATCAAAAACTCATGCCATATTCTACTCCAAGTAGAAGATGAGCATTGAAGAGTCTCCAGTTGCAGACAGTTGAATTAGTGGCAAGCCTGTCACTTGCCAAGAAATATCCCTTGCTTCAATTGTAGACAGAATGCTGTCCAAACAGGACAAAACTTGGAAGCAGGTAAGTCGACAGCCTAGCTCTGCCAAGACAGGATAGGCAAGTCCTTCATAATTTTTGCTTTACGAACAATGTCTGTCAGAGAAATGGGGTCAAATGGCTGAAGATTAATGCTGTAATGTATGGAGAGAAAATGAAAACTTGTCCAGGCAGTCACTGTATGTCATTTCTTAGTTTTGGAAGCTGCTGGCCCTGCACTTCCTATATAATCAGATATATTTATCCCTCTCAGGTCTCTGATATGGTTGAAGACTAGATAGCTAGAGTCTCATAGTTAAATTTTGTGTTGTTTAGGAATTAAGAGGGTGTTCTGGATCTAAGAAGATCTTTTAAAAATTGTGATGGAAGTTAGGATGGAAACTGAGTTGGATATGGAACTTTAAACTCATGGAGATGGTTGGACAGTAGAATGTTAAAGTCAGTTGCCAAATACATATGGACTGGACACTAGTAATGTATGCTAAACATTATAATTCTCATAATTGTGGCCTAATTATTTCTATTGTTTTGTATTGTATCTGTTGTTATAAGAGAAAGAGCCATCTTTGGACTGAAAGGGAGAGATGTTGGGGGGAAAAAGATATACCTTAACCTTAAAATAAAAAAAGGAAGTGGATGGAGGTTTGAGGGGGAAGTGGGTGGGAGGGTGAGACCAGAGGGTAGAGTAGGGAGGGGATTGCGATTGAGGTGTAACTTGAAGAAATAATAAATAAATAAAAAACAAAACTCAAATGACAGCACATGCTGGTGAGGTTGTGGAGAAAGGGGAATACTCCTCGATTGCTGGTGTGAATGTAACCTGTACAACCATTATTGAAATCAGTCTGGGGATGTATTAGAAAACTTGGAATAGCTCTACCTCAAGACCCAGCCATACCAGTTCTGGGTATACATCCAAATGATTCCTCACCAAACCACAAGGACGTTTCCTCATCTATGTTCACAGCAGCCTTATTTATAATAGCTAGAAATTGGAAACAACCCAGATGTATCCTCAACCAATGAATGGATAAAAGAACTGTGGTACATCTACACAATGGAATACTGCTCAGCCATCAGAAACAATGAAATCCTGCAATTTGCAGCCAAATGGATAGAACTAGAAAAGCTCATCCTGAGTGAGCTAACCTGGACTCAGAAGGATGCACATGGCATCTATTCACTTATAATCAGATTTTAGCCATATAGTACAGGATAACTAGACTACAACAAATGCACCAAGAGGAACAGGGACATAGATTTTGCTACCTGAGTCTTTGGCCCTAGTGGTGCTGCCATGTAGGCCCCCAGTATATGAGGAAGCTCTTAGTCCTCATATGACTGCTGAGCTGGGGCAGAGGACTGATATGTAGAAACATCCCACTCCAGAAGAGTGTGATAGAAGGGAGAGTAGGTAGAGGGTGGGAAGTTGGGACTGGGAGGGGTGGAAAGAGGGTACTGTGATGGAGATGTAACCTGAATTAATAAATAAACATTAAAAAAAGAATACAGGCTAAAACCACAGGATCAGGTGGGAATTTACTGTAAAGGGAAAAACTTGTAGTCCGTCCAGACCTGGTAAATTAGGTGGTGGATCCAGCAGGCTGCATTTTCTTAAGCTTTGTCCTCCCCACAAGTGATTCTGAAGCATGTTTAATCTCAAGCATTTACCATTGGTCAATTCAGAATTAGCTGTAAGCATTTTCTTAAGAAACACTTACAGAAGAAATGAGGTTCTATTTTCTGACCATTTTGGTTAACCAGGTTATGGCTGTTCGTTCACATTTTGAAACAGTAATATAAATACATACTCAAATGTGAGGACCACTATTTGAAAAGAGAAAAATGATTAGAGAAGGGCTGTTTACAAAATTATGACTGAGCCTTACAAAGTTGTTCAATACTAAATTATTGCCTAGCCAAAGTCATTCAAGAAAAGCCTATTCATTGGAGCAGATTGGGAGCCAAGTGAGCTAAGTATTTGAAAGCCACTGTGGTAGGAAGACTTCAAGACAGGCATGCTAATGAAATGTGATATGCCAGGACTGCATAGCTCTTAGAAACTCATGGAGAGCGAAGCTTCTGCAACTCAGCAGTCTGAGAAAATTGGTGGCCCAGGGCAGAGAAGGGGAGGAGGGCATTTGCACTAGGCAGTTTACAAGCTGGGGAGCCGGCATACCAGACAGCAGTCGATATGTGGCCAGATTGTGAATACTATTCATACAAACATTTCTCAAGATGATAAATTTCTTATTTCACACACATGTGGCAAACAACTCATCAGTCTCATTTTCTTGGAATATGGGAAGCAATGGCATCCTGAGATAAGAATCCTGGCAGTGCCAGGAGTACCAATATGCATTAGAAATACCAGCAGCAAGTGTGTGTGTTCTGGAAGGATAATTACACACAGAAGGGTGACCAGCTGTTCTGTTTCTCCCGAGGATGTAGACTTAACTGAGAATATCAGAGATGTATGCAGTATAAGAAGATCCTATCTGACAGGAGTGACTTGAGATACAGTCACTCAAGTGCATTACCACAGGAGGCTGAGAAATGCCCTTCCCAGAGGGCTGTCTCCTGGGATAGTGCCCCCTCCACACATCTCTGAGAGAATCCCCAGGATACATCCAAGCACCCTCCAGGCAAGCAGATGTGTAGCAGTTTCTAGCCATAGATTGCCAAGCATTGCAGACTTGGAGGGTAAAGCAAACAGCCTGCTGGATTAAATCATCCTTCGAAGGCCCCTCCTGGGACTTCCTGACAATCTAAATTACAGTTCAGTCAGGCTGCTTTGAATGGTTACATAAGAGAGGTTCCAGTTGATAGAGTTCAGTGGGCTTCTTCTTTTACTACCAACTTTTGGACATGTCATTCCTTCTTAGAACTGCCACTAAGTTCTAATGATGGATGGAAGCTGGAGGAAAAGCTCACATTAGTTCTACTGTGCCTGGCAGCTCTGTTCGGGACAGCTTCTAAAATTCAGTGGGCCCAGAACACACTTTGCAAACTGCAAAGGGGGAATTCCATCTATTTAGGTTTTCCCCAGAAACGTAGGAAAGATGGAGACAGGATTGACAGTCAGATTTTCTTCTCTTATCTTTGTCTCCTTCTACCCACTCCTATAGTAATATATTCCATTTATTGAGAATCTGTTCTGTGCCAAGGACTCAAGTACATTTTGCTAATAGAATTAGTAAAACATGGATGTGAACCTGAATATGCCCAAATTCAAAGTCCTCTTATTTCTTAAAATCTGAATGAAAATGAACAGAGACAAGCTTCTCAAGAAGCTTATTTTGGCCAAGAATTTAAAAAATCATTTTTGCTTTCTTTTATATTCTGGTGTAGACTTACTGGGTGACACTTTTCTAAGCTTTCTGCTGTTCTCCTGAAATCTGACATAGCCTGAATATACAAGCTAATTTCTTCCCTGCCTTCACCTCAGGCCTTCTTTCTGTGGTAGAACAATACTTTAAGCAGAATTGGCCTGTAGGCATCAGCTCTAACAGTCATTTGATGTGATAAGTCTGTTCTGGAAGCTGTTTGAACTGTAGTCCCCAATTTTGGCATTATTTAATCTGTTTTATTTTTTTAATTTTTCTTTGATTTTCTCTTTGGCCTCTTGACTATTTATAAGGATGCCTCTTAATTTCAACAGTTTGGAGATTTTAATTATTTTCTTTCTATTCTTGTTTTTTTTTAATCTTTGTTTTATCACAGCTTGAAAAACATGCTTTGCTAGTTTTCTTTTAAACTACTAAGTTTGTTTTATGATCGAGGATGTAGTCTGTCCTGGCAAACACATTTAAAAACATTTATTTTCATTTTAAAATATTGATTTTTATATTAAAAATTCATTATTTTATATCTTAAAATATTTGAACAACTATTTCTGTTGTTATTAGATGGAACACTCCATAAGTGTTAGCTAGATCAACTTGACTATGGCATTATGTTATTCCTCTATTTTAAATAAATTTTGTTTCTACTTGTTTATTATTTACAGAAGGGATGAAGACTCTGTCGCGTCGACCTCGACAGCAAGAACGACGCAACTCGCAAAAGCTCTTCTCAAGCAGTTTATTCAGGTCCCTTGAAAACAGTCTTCTGAATAATCGGGCAGACCCAACCCACAGGCTAACACTATATGAACAGCCAATC
Organism: Lophiomys imhausi; assembly: GCA_907164525.1. Classification (NCBI taxonomy): domain Eukaryota; kingdom Metazoa; phylum Chordata; class Mammalia; order Rodentia; family Muridae; genus Lophiomys; species Lophiomys imhausi. The sequence goes on from CAJQZJ010033718.1 coordinate 1,539,161, forward strand.
AAGTAAAGCCACGTGGTGCTATCTTACAGGCCCACGTATGCGGAAGCAAACCAGATCAACGGTCTTAACCAAATATGGACTTGTTTACCACCAAGAGTGCTCACCATCGGGTTGGTGGAAGGCGGAAACCAGTGCCATCTTTAGGGCGCGGCACGTCGCAGCTCTCTACAGTTCCTCCTTTTTTGTTTTTGAAAATGTTGGTAGAAGTCCCTGGAAAGGCTTCGTAATCCCCATATCTGGAGATCTCACGGTGGGCCTGAGCCTGTAGGAGGGCGGTGCTCAAACTCTTACCCGTCTCTGGGTCAGCCTCCCCACTCGGGGCTGCCCTGTCTTAGGTGGCCGAGACTTATCCGTTTACTCCATCATTGACTTGCCAGACCCTAATATCCATGGAACGAATACCTCAGTGGGCAGGGACTATGCTCAGTGAAGATTTAAGGCTTCATGGCAGCGAGCCATGCCTGAGGGGACTGGTCTGCCTCAATGGCAACAAGGGCCTGTATAATCATGGCTGCATTACGCTTCTGTGTGGCTCTCATATTGTAGATGCACCATAGGCAAACCAGAGAGGCTAGTATCATCAGTATTGCCAAAGAGCCTATGCCTGCCCACTCCTTAAGATGATCCATAGCCGCCTGTATCCAGGAAGTCAAACCATTAGCCAGACTCAGATCCACCCGAGTGGAGTTGATGTGGACGATTGTCGCTCTCAGCTCTCTCATCTTATTTTCAAAATCAGCCGACCAATCCTGTAAGAGGAGCTCTGAGAATTGCTTAGACAGATTAGCAGCCTTTGTTAAATTTTGATACCACACCGAAGTAACACACAAACCCTGCATTTTCCACTCACACCCCAACTGTGCTAGTTGCCAAAGAGAATCAATCTGTTCTTGTATTAAATCTATGCGTTGATTAACTATCATAAGGCCTCCTTTGAGATGAGAATTCATAGAGGTCTGAGCATCCAATGCCTGTGCTACATTGGCTGAGATGTCATTCAGGGCCTTGGCAGTCTGTATAGAACTAGACAAGGCAATAGCTGAGGCAGTAGCCCCCACAGCAGCAACAGTGATGGCGGTAACAATAGCTGCAGTGATGCCAAAATCTCTTTTAAGCCCGAAAAGCATCATGGTATTAGGGGCCTCTACAGGAACTGGTACATATGAAGGCATTCTAGTCACCACAGCCACAGGAAAGGCTGTGGCATTCCAGCACAGGGCATAAAAGCATATGTCCGGAGTGCATACTAACTTTTCTTCACCCAAGGATGCACTCCCATTACTTACAATCCACAGAAAAGGAGGCCAGAGACACACTGGCGAGGCTGAAAAGGTCTTATTGCGGTAAGAATGAAATGAAGAATTCCAAGTACCAGAGCCACTACCACTAGAAAAATCCATATTGGTAGCAGACCCTAGGGAAAAACTACCTCTTTGATAAATTCCTCCCCCAAGCATAAGTATAGGTCCCAAATCCATACAGCTACCATTTGCTCCACACAAAAGCCATAAATCAAAAGGATTGGTCTGCTGAGGATCCCTAGTAGATATATCAAGCATTCCTGTATAAGACTTATTCACTATATTACTAATCATGGGGCTAAAGGAAAAATAATCTTGTTGAACCCAAACTGCTCTGCGCCCCTGACATCCAGTCCAGGGAAAATGTCCTTCCTCTCCTGCGGATCCTCTACAAAAAGGTGCCCAGCGTGGCTGTTTGGGGGGTCCCGGTCAGAGACTCATGTGGGCCACCACCCCACAAGACGAGAACCATTGCTCAAAAACAAACCACCACCCCACCCCCAAACCTCAGTTGTGGTAAAAAATCTGCTGACTGCTGAGACAATTTAATGCATTTTGTATCATCTGACCTATTGAAGCTCATTAAAAAACACAGACTACCCTTCAAGCTGACATTTCTATTACCCTCTATAGGGCTTTGCTGATCATCAAAGGGAAGGTAGGGTAAGCCTAAGCTTCTATTACTGCTAAATAAGTGTGGAAACACAGTTGCATCATGTCTGACCGGCATCGGCTTTGGGAATATTGACAGGATCCCCCATCTCGGCTCGGTCATTCCTGACATCATCACTGCTACTATCACCAGGATCCCCAGGAAGGTCTTCATGATGAATCTTCCTCACAAGGCGTTCAGGCACCCACACTGGATCTTGTTGATCCTGAGGAAAAACACAAACAGATCCTCTCGCCCATGTTAGCACGGGGTCAGGCCCTCGCCAAGAGCCTGTCAAAATATCCTTCCACTTCACCATGCCTTTAGATGGACCATGGGAATCCTGATGTCTGTCCGCTGCTGAGCGGCCTTGAGCATCCAAATTTAAAAAATTTAAAGTAAATAAGGCTAAAGACATTCTCTCCTTGGGGGTACGGCCTTGGCCTATTCCCCCTTTCTGTTTTTGCAAACATTCTTTCAAGGTGCGATGAGCACGCTCCACAATTCCTTGTCCTTGAGGATTATATGGTAATCTGTGATTAAGCTGTACCCCCATCTGGTTGCAGAAGGAGACAAAGGACTGAGCTGTATAGGCTGGTCCATTGTCCGTTTTCAGCTGTTGTGGTTTTCCCCATGCAGCCCAGGCTTCTAAGCAATGCCCTATGACATTGCGAGCCTTTTCTCCACTCATAGGTGTAGCATGTATGATACCTGAGCAGGTATCCACAGACACATGAATATATTTTAAGGTTCCAAACTCTGAAATGTGGGTAACGTCCATTTGCCAGATTTTGAGTGGCATCAACCCTCTAGGGTTCACTCCCACACTGGGAGGATGATGATGAATCACACACTGAGGACAGTCCAAAACCACTTGTCTAGCATCTGCTCTAGACAAATGGAATTTCTGCTGTAGAGTTTTTGCATTTACATGAAATAATTGGTGAAACTGTCTGGCTTGGTCCAGGAATGAGCTCCAAAAAAATGCATTCCATCCTAGTCCATTGATCAACTTTATCATTTTCCTCACTTAATGGTCCAGATAATCCTGTATGTGCTCTGATATGTTGAATATAAAAACACCTTTTTCTTTTCCAGATTAAAACTTGTAACTCTTGTAATAAGGCACATACAGTACTACTATTCTTAATAGGATCTGCTAATTCTAATATTTTCACTGCGTTGACCACATAGACTGAATCTGAGATCAAATTGAATGCAAATTGACATCTTTTAAACACCTCAATTACTATTTTCAACTCTACTATTTGGGGGGAGCCCGGTTGAAATTGGCATAGCACGGGCTCTTGTCTTTCTATCAAATAGGCTCCTCAGCCTGTCTTAGAGCCATCAGTAAACACATCTGGTGACCCTTGAAGTGGTACTGCTGAAGTAACCTTAGAGAATATCACTGGGTGCTCCTTAAAAAATGATAGCAATGGATGCTTAGGATAATGGTTATCAATCACTCCTTCAAAGCTACATTGCAATACTGCCCAATCATCTACAGTGCCACACAAAATCTTAATTTGATGACTGGAATAGGGCACTATTATACCGGCAGGAGCAACTCCAAAAGACTGCAAACATTGTTGGATACCATTCAAGGCTAAAGCAGCAACTGCAGTGGGATAATGTTCTATGGATTTTTTTTGGAGAAATCTTTGAATAAGTCTATAATAATGGTCCGTCCTGCCATAACAATCCTGTAGGTTGACCATAGGTGGCAAATATGCACAGTGCAATGGGCTGTCCTTCCTGCCATCTCTTTAGGAAGGCACTCTGCAACCTTTCTTCCACTTTACATAAAGCTTTTCTTGCTTCTTCTGTTAATTGCCTAGGAGAATTAAGTGCTGAATCACCTTTCAAAATATCATATAGGGGTCTTATTTCATAATTTGGTAGCTTCAAATAGCCTCTTACCCAATTGATATCTCCTAACAACCTTTGAAAATCATTTAGAGTCTTTAAATTATCTTTTCTTATCTCAATCTTTTGAGGTATTATCTTTTCAGGTCCAACCTTCGCTCCTAAATAATTAACCACATTTTTCTTTTGAACCTTATCAGGAGCAATAACAGGCTGATCTATCTGAACAGCTTCTGGGTATGGAGGGGGAGTTGAAGGTGCCGCGGCAACGGCTTCACTTACACCGACTGCCGCCAACGTGGCTGAAGGCGCCGCGCAACTGCTTCACTTACACTGATTGCCGCCAACGTGTCTTTCTCTTTTACCCTTTTCTTTTCCCTTTTTCTAATAGCAGTCCTCTCCAACTGTTCTATTAGAGTGTGTAGCTCCCCTTCAGAATCCGTGCCCTCTGAGTCCTCAAAATCTCTAAAATCTCTAAGATCGGGATACAGAGGGATCTTCTTTTTACTTCCCTTTTCACTGTCTGCCTGCTCAGATCTTTCCTCTTGCAGCAGTTCCAAGGTTGATTCTCCCTCCTTGACTGCTTTACAGCATCTCTGATCTTCTAAACAACTCCTCACCATCTTCCAAACCAGTCTTACTCCATGCTTCAGAGTACCTTGCTCCCAAGCAAAATCCAAGTCCCTGCCTAATTTGTCCCAGCAGGATACTGTAAGATTCCCGGACACCGCAAACCACGGAGCCACGGAGTGGCATTCATTCAAAAATCTTTCTAGGGTTGACTTCTCAAGTTTCAATTTCCTAGCTAAAAGTAGCTCCTGAAGAGCCAGAAAATTTGGATGTGACTGAGACGATCCCATGATTAAAAACTTACTTTCAGTTCGCAGTTTCCCGCGAAACTTTACCTTTAGTTCGCAACTTCCGGCAAAACTTTACCTTTAGTTCACAATTTCCGCAAAACTTTATTGTCCCAATTTATCCCGGGAACTTACCAGTGCACTGCCCCTGACTGCAGGAGTTCTGAGTCTTTTTCTGGTTCCCCGTACGGGCCACCACTTGTCGCATCGACCTTGACCAGCAAGAAAGACGCAACTCGCAAACTCGCAAAAGCTCTTCTCAAGCAGTTTATTCAGGTCCCTTGAAAAGTCTTCCGAATAATCAGGCAGACCCAACCCACAGACTAAATACTATATGAACAGCCAATCAAGTAAAGCCATGTGGTGCTATCTTACAGGCCCACGTATGCGGAAGCAAGCCAGATCAGCGGTCTTAACCAAATATGGACTTGTTTACCACTGAGAGCACTTACCATTGGACTGGTGGAAGGCGGAAACTGGTGCCATCTTTATGGCATGGCACGTCGCAGCTCTCTACAGACTCTAACTATAATTTCTTCTAAAAAAGATTTTAATAATTTATTTACTTAGTGTTTTTTTTGTGCCTTAATGTATATATGTGTATGACATGTGGGCAGGGGCTTGAGGAGTCCAGAAGAGGGTATCAGATCCTACAGAATTGGAATTATAGGCAGTTATGGCCTGCCTGCCTCATGGGTCCTGGGAGCTGAAACTGGGCACTCTTAGGGAGCAGGAAGCAATCTCAACTGCTAAGCCACCTCTTCATCTCCTCTTATTATTTTCATCATTGTCTCCTCAATTTGGAACCTTCATTTGTTGCTGGGTATATAAACATTTAGGCTATGTGTTTACTTAGAATGTTGTTCCTCTGAATTCCCCTTTACCTAATTTTTACACAGCAGTATGACACCCTCCCCACTTTTGTAGGTATGGGAGATCTTCACATGGCCTTGTCTTTAGTGCATCCGTAGCTCACTGTTTTAAAATAGGCTCTTCCTAGGTAGTTCACAGTTGGCTCTTGGTTTTAGTCATTATATCAGTCTATGTCTTTCAATTGGTAGTTTTGGATTGCTGTGTTTTACACGCTTGTTTTTAAATTTGGATTTAGATTTACAATTATGTTTTTAGATTTTCTTTGCTGTTCTTCAATTTCTGCTTTTCACTTTTCATTCTTTTTCTCCTTTGAGTATTTCATTTTCATTTTTTATTTAGTTTGCGTTTCCATGTTTTATTTAGGAAATGATTGTAACTGAAACTGTTCATAAATCATTTTGAGGTTTGAGAATGCTATTAACATCTGAAGAACCTCAGTTAGAAGGGAATAATTAGAATCTTTACCTGAGTAGTGCTTTCTTGGGCAGTTGGTAGAGAAGATGCCAGTAAAATGTCTCTAAGAGAATAAGAACCAAAGGTAAATAGACACTTTGGGGCCATCTGGAGTCTTTCGAAGTACTATCAGGTTATAGCTGATTGGAATAATGGAGTGTGAGGTAAGAACAGGAGAGGAGTATCATCTCTGTGGTGACACTTGCTGCTGTTTGTAAATACTACAGAGAACAGTCTATGTGGAGAGCAATGTTCACCCTTTTGCTTTTGTACAGACCATGGGAAAATATCTGTAAGTAGTTCAGTGTTAGACATTTTGGATCCACTCTTGATCGCCTGAGCTCCAAAGGGCCCAGGAACCTCCATTTCTCTGGCTCTATCATATAGATGTGCACATATAGCTTGTCATGGAGTGGAGAATGCCTGAGCTTACTAACCTACCATTGTCCTTTGTCGTCAATATGCAGTCCAGGTATCTATGTCTACCTTGTGGGAGTCTCCATTGCATCCAAGGCTGTACATTCACCAGTGCCTCTCCTGGCCTCCACAGTGCTAAGCCTCAGCTGCTCTTTTATGACCTTTTTTATCCTGCAGCTTCCATGCTGCTCCAAACTAGTACCATGTAGAAGGCTCTTGCACAATATCAAATCTGGCTGCTGGCTTGACATGCAAACTTGGGCACCCTTTGGACCACAGCTTTTGTTTGTTGACATCAAAGAAATGCTTTGTAGAATATTTTTCCTCAATGACACTGAATGCTTGATAATCATAGCTGATTTTTCACCTTAGCTGACCAGAAACATTATATGAACATCCCTGATAGTCTTTGCGTTCCTCTGGAACTTCATAAGCCAGGCCTCCAACTTTTGCATCTCTCTATCTTCCAAGCTCTGTAAGTGCCTAGTAATCTCTGAGAATTGTATGGCTTTTTCTAGCTTTCAGCTCCATATCTTTCCACAATACTAACCCTCTGCCCCTCCCCAAACAATAATAACAATAACAAAACAAAGCAAAGCAAAATTAAAAAAAAAAAGCATGGTCAGATCTATTGCAATAACACCTCATGATCCTAGTAACAATTTCTGTTTTATTTTGGTTTCCTACTGTCATGATAAACACCATGACTGAAAACAGCTTGGGGAGTAAAGGGCTTATTTTATCATGTAAGTTGTAGTTGGTAACTGAGAGAAACGGAGGCAATCACTCAAGCAGGAGCAGAGGCAGGAATGCGGAGGTGTGAGGCTTTCTGGCTTGTTCTTCATGGATTTTTCTGCCTGCTTTTTATATAAACTAGGACTACTTGCCCAGGGATGGCACCTCCCCCAACAGTGCCCTACAGGCCAATCCAATGGAAACAATTTCTCTGTTGAGGTTCTCTCTTTCCAGGTGACTGTAGTTTATGCAAAGTTGACAGAAACCAACAAAACATGGATGTGTAAATGTTTCTGCATATTTGTTAGGACATATGGGCAGGAGAAGGATGATTGCCTCACATGGCAGATACACTTCTAGTTTGGAAGAATCTCTAGGCTATTTCCAATGTATCTACACTAAAGTATACAAGGGCTCTCTTTTCCCTACATCTATACCAACATTTGCTGTAATTTGTATTCCTGATGAAAGGCATTCTGATAGGATGAGATGGAATCCTAAATAATTTTTTTGTATGGGTTACTTTCTTTTTTTAAATATTTATTTATTACTTCAGGTTACATCTCCATCAGAGGGTCCTCTTTCCACCCCTCCCAGTCCTGCACTCCAACACTCTACCCCCTATCCCTTCCATCCCACTCCTCCGGAGTGGAGTGTCCCTACATAAAAGTCCCCCACCTCACTTCAGCAGTCACATGAGGGCCAAGAGCCTCCTCATATACTGGGGACCTACAAGGCAGCACCACTATGGAAAAGTGTCTCATTGACAAGAAAAAAGTCTATGTTCATGTTCCCTTTGGTGCATTGGTTGTAGTATAGTTATCCTGTACTATATGGCTAAACTCTGATTATAAGTGAATAGATGCCATGTGTATCCTTCTGAGTCTGGGTTAGCTCACTCAGGATGAGCTTCTCTAGTTCCATACATTTGGCTGCAAATTGCATAATTTCGTTGTTTCTGATGGTTGAGTAGTATTCCATTGTGTAGATGTACCACAGTTGTTTAATCCATTCCTCGGTTGTGGGACATCTGGGTTGTTTCCAGTTTCTAGCTATTACAAATAAAACTGCTATGAACATAGATCAGGAAACTTTCTTGTGATTTGGTGAGGAATCATTTGGATATATACCCAGAAGTGGTATGGCTGGCTCCTGAGGCAGAGCTATTCCAAGTTTTCTAAGATATCGCCAGACTGACCTCATAGTGATTGCACAAGCCTCCACTCCCACCAGCAGTGGAGGAGAGTTCCCCTTTCTCCACAATCTTGCCAGCATGTGCTGTCCTTTGAGCTTTTGATCTTAGCCATTCTGACACATGTGAGATGGAATCTTAGAGTCGTCTTGAGTTACATTTCTCTGATAATTAAGGATGCTGAACATTTCTTCAAGTGTCTCTCAGCCATTATGGATTCCTCCTTTGTGAATTCTCTGTTTAGCTCTATTACCCATTTTTTGATTGGATTATTTGGTTTCTTGGCATTTAATTTCTTGAGTTCTTCATAAATTTTGGATATTAGCCCTCTGTCAGATGTGGAGTTGGTGAAGATTTTCTCCCAGTCTGTAGGCTGCTGTTTTGTTCAAATGACAGTGTCTTTTGCCTTACAGAAGCTTTTCAGTTTCATGAGGTCCCATTTATTGATTGTTGGTCTTAGATCCTGAGCTGTTGGTGTTCTGTTCAGGAAGTTGTCACCTGTGCTGATGAGTTTGAGGGTTCTACCAACTTACTCTTCTAATAGACTTAGTGTGTCAGGCCTTATGCTAAGGTCTTAGAATCCTAAATAATTTTAATCTTCACTTCTCCATCAGCTAAGGATGTTGAACACTTCTGTGTTTCCTAGTCATTTATCGTTCTCAATTTGAGAACTGTGCTTAGTTCCATAAGCTATTTTTTGATTGGATTGTTTGTTTTCCATGAATTTGTTTGTTTTTTAGTTTCTTATGTTTTTTGATTACTAATCCACTATGTGATGTAAGGTTGCCATTTTGTTCTAGTGACAGTATCCTTTGCTTTACAGAAGCTTTTCAGTTTCGTAACATTCCATTTATTTATCATTGGTCTTAGAGCCTATTGATGTTCTGTTCAGGAAATTGTCATTTGTCTCAATGAGTTCCAGACTTTTCCCCATTTTCTCTTCTATTAGATTTAGTGCCCTGGTTTTATGCTAAGGTCTTTGATCTACTTGGACTTAAGTTTTGTGCAAGGTTATAAATATGGCTCTATTTTCAATCTTTTACATGTTGACATCTAGTTAGACCAGCACTACTTGTTGAAGAATCTCTCTGTGGAGTTGGATGTAGAGTCCTGAGGGCATATGCCAAGGAGTGGTATAATTGAGTTATATGGTCATTTTCCTTTTGTATTTTTGAGGATTCTCTGTACTGATTTGCAGTGTCCACACAAGTTTGAATTCCCATCAACAGTGAAGGATGGTTCCTCTTTCCCCATATTTGGTCAGAATTTGTTGTTAGTTAAGGTGTTTATCTTGGCTATTCTGACTGTGGTAAGACAAAAATATCTATTTTCTTTATTACTAAGTATTATTAATACTTTTTGAGGTACTTCTCATCCATTTTTAGTTCTTCCATTTATAACTCTATTTAAATACCTAACCCACTTTTAAATTGGGTCATCCCTTTCCTTTAGTCATTGGTTTTTTTTGGTTCATTTTATATTTTAGATATTAATCTTCTGTCAGATGTATAACTGGCAAAGATTCTTTCTCATTCTCTGGGTTTTTCTTTCATTTAATTGATTGATATCTTATCTACTCAGAAGCTTGTTAGTTTTCTAAGGCCTTAATTGTCAGTAGTTGACCTTACTTCCTTGGCAAATAAAGTCCTGTTCAGAAAGCCTCTTCTTATAGGTTGTTAGGCACTGCCTAGGTTTTTAGCTAGCAGTTTTAGCATTTCAGGTTTCAAATTGAGGTATCTGATCCATTTAGACCTAGTTTGTGTGCAGGGTGATAGGAATGGGTCTAATTTCACTTCTGCATATAGACATCAAGTTTTCCAGAACCATTTGTTGAAGACTGTCTTTATTCCAGTTCATGTTTTGGACATTTGTCAAATATTAAGTGGATATATTTATGTGTACTCGTGTTATGTCTTCTATTTTGTTCCATTGGTCCACATATTTGTTTTTGTGTCATTACCATATTTTTTTTTATTTTTTTCTATTTTTGTTTTTACTAGCACTCCATAATATATCTTGAAGTCTAGAATAGTAATCCTTCCATTCTCATTCTTTTTCTACATAATTGCTTTGGCTATCTGGGGGTATTTTTCTAGTTTCAATAATTTTTAGGATTTATTTTCTATTTCTGTGAAGAATGCTGTAGGTATTTTAGTTGGGATTACAATCAACCTGTAAATTGCTTTTGGTACAACTGTCAGTTTTCAAATACTATTTCTACCAGCTCATGAACATTAGATGTCTTTCCATTTTCTAGTGATTTTCTCAATCTTTCTCTTTAGAGATCTGAAGTTTTCTTTGTAGAGGTCTCCTACCTCTTTGGTTAGGACTATTCCTAGGTTTTTTGTTTGTTTGGGTTTTTTTTTCTTTGAGGCTATTGTAATTGGGAGTATGTCATGACCTTTCTCAGTGTATTTGTTGCTGGTGTATAGAAAGGCTACTGATTGCTGTAAGCTGGTTTTGTATCCTGATACTTTGCTGAAACTATTGTTTCTGAAAAGTTTTTTGATGGAATATTTGGGATTTCTTATGTACAATATCACATGATCCACAAATATGAATCTTTTTCTTTTCTTATCTGTGTTCTTTAAATTTCATCTTCTAGCTTTATTGCTCCAGCTTGTGCTTCCAACATTATAGTGAAAAAAGTATGAACAGTGAGCAAACTTCTTCTGTCCCGGACTTTAGTTGGATTACAATGTTTCCCTGATCATTTATAATTCTGTCAATTTGGGTCAACTTTCTTTCTTTTGGTTAGTTTGCCCAAGGGTCTGTCAATCTTCTTTATGTTATCAAAGAACCAGCTCTTAGATCCACTTATTTTTTGCATTGTTTTATATATTTCTGTTTTCTGTTTGATTTTTAAAAAATATTTCTTACTGTTTGCTCGTTTTGGGGTTCTGTTTTAGCATTCTAGAGAAGATGGAACCTGGGAGAATGAATCTGATAAATAAGATTGGCTGAAGTCCCATGCAACAGACAACTTTATTTAGAGCATCAGACAATTTACACTCTGAGGGTTAAGAGGAGTCACATGAGTAAAGTGCATGATCACAAAGGCAGGCCACACATGATGTGGACACAGGTGAGGAAAACATGTTTTTCCATGGAGACATAAATAAATAAATAAATAAATAAATAAATAAATAAATAAATAAATAAATAAATAAATAACAAATATAAATAACATATAAATAAATAAATAGCAACATAATGAATAATCTGAAGTAAACTCACTTCTATCCACTATACCTGGAGGAACATGAAAACACATTTCAAGAACAATTCCATGTTTTGAAGAGACTGAGGTCAGACGACTCGTGTCTTGTTTTCTTGTAGTGTTCTCACAAGCACTCAAAATCTCACAGGACTCCATTTTTAACTGTTCTGACATTTCCCCCATTAAAAAAAAATTTTTTTTAAGCATGGATTATCCAGAGTGATTTTGATTTGAGATGTTGTAGATGAATCTAATTGTCATTTGATGTATGAGAACACTATAATCAAGAAAATTATAAACAGAATAGTGAAAGCATTGTGTTTCATACTCCTCCACCAAGAACAGGGATCCAAACTATGTCCAGTACTTTGGTTATGTTATTAAATTGATCAGAAAAGTCTAGAGAATAGCTTGAAAAAAAAGGCTCATATGATTAGTAGTTCTGGTCTCCTGTAGAACTTAAGCTCATATTTGCCTATTAAAAGGAACAGAAATGTTATGTCTTATGTAAATGAGAAGTGGGTCAAGTCCCAAGAAAAATTAAAAGCATTTCTTTTTTTTTTTCAGATGAGTGAGTGATGCTATTACTGTTCCAAGTTTCTGTCATAAATGCAGTCATTAGTAAGGATAACCAGGGCTGGATCCACCCAGTCTACAAGTTGAACCAAAGGATGAGTAATGTAAGGCCAATACATATGCTCAAAGATACCACAGATGACCAAGTCAATGCATCTAGCATCACCAGAAAGAGATCCTCAGGTGACGTAGAGCTCTATGTGTTTTGTAGAATAACTTCTGCCTTGGTGCATGGAGCCTTAACTTGGCCATAGGTGGGCAGACTTGACTTCTGATGATATGTTCAATATCTTTTCTTGTCCTGTAGCTGGAGGTTTGCTATATTTCTGGAGACTTTTACTGCCTCCTCACCCTAGGCCATCATCATTGATGGCCCAGATCAGAGAAGCTGAAGAAGAGTCCATAATATTTCAGCACGTCCGTCTCCAATGACAGATGCATAACCCTTCCCAATTTTCTTATGGAAAAGTAAAAATAGGGCAGGTTAATACATCAACTTGGTTATTAACCATGAATGCTAGGGTGTGAACAAGTATGAATCTATTGTTGGAAATAATCCTACAACATAAGCAGAATCTGAAACAATATTTAAGGTTTATGAATTAACTATAACAGATGAATCAAAACGGCCAGTTTCACCTATTAGGTGGAGGAAAAGGAAATATTAATAGATTGATGAATATTTGGACTATGAATTCCTCCTATACTATTCGATGAGCCATCAATAAAATAAGTATCTGCTTGTGAGATGGGAAAAGGCTGAATAATTTTTGAAATCATAAATTCAGTTTATACAAGTTTACCAGGTAGATAAATATTTCTTATTCTCCCATAGTAATCTACAAATGAAATTTGAAAATACATGGAGTTTTGCAACATCTATAAAAATATTTTTTAGTTAATGATAATATAATACAGCAAGGATCAAATTCTTATGATTTTTGACATTGGGTCCTTCACCGATAAACTAATTGAGTAAGTAGTTAGTATTTATGGATCTTATCATGGAAATCAATGTATTGCAAAGGTTTATCCTCTTGTGCTAAATACCTGTAGGAGACAGTTTATTGGGGGGAAATAAGTAAGTTTAAAGGAAATGAAGAATCCACACAATATGCAAATGCTTCTTTTAGTCTGGATTCAAATAGCTGTAATTTTTTCTTGCCTCTCAAAATAATATGCAAAGACTATCCAATGCTGTCTTTCCTTCTAGAGATTTAAATAGCTTTTTTTAGTTCATAATTAGGTATTCCTAAAGTAGGACTCAGCCAATTAATATTTCCTAATAGTTTTTGAACATTGGTAAGTGTTTTAAAATTGTCTTGTCTAATGGACATGTGTGTGTGTGTGTGTTAACAGTTGTTCTAGTAGCTAGTTGTCCAAAATATTGCACAATGTCTGATCTTTGCATGTTTCCAGGTGCAATAGTAAGCCCATTTTTATGTGGCATATCCTGGGTCATGTCACCATCCTCTTTGGAGGTAGCTAACAGGATATCACCCTTATAATGAATAATAGAAGCCTGAGGAAAGGCCTGCCACTCAGGCTCTAAACCTTTTCCTACATAGTATTGACACATAGTAGGGAAGTTTGTCATACCTTGAGGTGATACAGCCCATTGATATCAAAGCTGAGGTTCAACTATTAAAGGTCAATCTTTAGTAATAGCTGTGGTATACATAAACTAGTTTGTAAACATGGTGGCATTAACATTCTGTAAATGAACCAACAATCTCGATTTACCAGATTTCTTTTTAATTACAAAACCAGAAGAGTTCCAAAGTGAAAAAAGAGGGTTTTGTGTGCCTATTCTGCAACTTTCTCTGACTAAATGATAAAGAGCCTGTAACTTTTCCTTAGAAAGGTGCCATTGAGGTATTCAGACAGGTTCACTAGATTTCCGTATAATCTTTTTCAATGGCCCTTATGAAAAACCCAATCCATGTTTATGACTTTGTCCTTGTGGGAAGATAAGGTTCAATAATCCCTTGAAACTCTTTTTCTAATCCTTTTCCTTTTCCATACCCCATTCTTTTTAATTAGCTATTGTGCTAGTGAAGAATAGGTAGCATTAGATATGTGAATATAGATGTTTTTACATTAGTATAATCTTCATCAATGACTCCTGTTTGAACTATGATTCTCTTTATGGATAAACTACAATAACCCTATAAAAGTACAACTGTTCCAGGCAGTATAGGTCCCCAATATCCTGTGTGTGCTGCCACAGGTGACCAGCAAGCCACATGTTGTGGCAGACAAGCCACATTCAGCAAAAACATGCTTTTTCTTAGAGGCATATAAATAACAATGTCCAGCTGTAATGAATAATCTGAAATAAACTCGCTTCTATCCACTATACCTAGAAGGAGCACAAAACACATTAAAGAACAATTCCATGTTTTAAAGAAACTAAGGTCACAAGATCTTGTCTTGTTTTCTTGTAGTTTTCTCACAAGCACTCATAAATCTTCTAACACAACTCCATTTTTGGACTGTCTTCCAAAAGGTTTGGTTTGTCCTTGTTTTTCTAAATTCTTGAGTCATATCATCAAGTCATTTATCTGCATTCTTTCTTAATTTTTTAATGTAGGCATGGGTCTATATGCTTCTGGTTTAGAAATATTTTTAGTGTGTTTTGTTGTAGTGTACTTTCATTTTCATTTAGATCTAGGGATATTTTTATCTTTTGTTTGACCCATTTATTGTTCAGTAATGAGTTGTTCAATTTCTATCCATTTATATACTTACTACAATTTTGTTTGCTGTTTTTAAAGTGTTAATGCATAATGATCAGATAGAACACATGGGATTATTTCAGTTTTTTTCCTGTAGTTGTTTAGGTTTGCTTTGTGGGAAGCATGTGTTCTATTTTAGAGAAGCTTCCATGGGCTACTGAATAGAAAGTATATTGTTTGTCATTTGAATGAAATATTCTGTAGATATTTG
Organism: Lophiomys imhausi; assembly: GCA_907164525.1. NCBI lineage: Eukaryota > Metazoa > Chordata > Mammalia > Rodentia > Muridae > Lophiomys > Lophiomys imhausi. Next base: position 1,554,255 of record CAJQZJ010033718.1, read on the forward strand.
TTAGATTCATTTGATATAAAATATCATTTAATTATGAGTTTTCTATTTTTGTTTCTTTGTCCTGTTCACCTATCTACTGGAGGAAGTGGGTATTAAAATCACCTACTATTATTGGGCATGTCTTTATTTCCAATTCCATGATTTTCAAGAAATTTGATGCCTCAGAGGTTTGTGAATATTTGCTTAGTATTATGATATTTTCCTGATTAATTGATATATTGACTACAATGAAGTTCCCATCCTCGTCTCTTCTGGCTAGTTTTACTTTGAAGCCTATTTTATCAGGTGCTAGAATAGCGATACCTGCTTACTATTTGATTCCACTTGCTTGAATAGTTTTTTCTACCCTTTCTTTTTAAGGTGGCTCCTATCTTTAAAGCTGAGATGAGTTTCTTATAAGTAACAGATAGATGAATTTTATTTATTAATTTATCAAACTAACCTGTGTCTTTCGAATGGAGATTTGAAGCCATTAATATTTAGCATTATCATTGAAAAGTGTGTGTAGATTACAGTCATTTTGATGTTATTTTTATTGCTTTATGTTCTTAGTTGTGGTTTGTTTGTCATTAAATTGTTTGTTAATTTGTTTTCTATCTACAGTCTCTTCACAGCTGTGCTTACTCCTCTCTTCAGTTAAAGTATTATTTTTACTACTTTGTGAGATTTTATTTGAGATGAATTTCTTAGGCTGTTTGGATCATGGATTTTTTTCCTCTAGTTATTGCAGATAGTTTCGCTGGGTAGAGTAGTTTAGTTTGACGATCATGGTCTTTGAGAACGTGGAGTGCTTTGCTCCAAGCTACTCTGGCTTTCAGGGTTTCTATTAAGAAATCAGGAGTTATTCTGATAAGTTTTCCCTTATATATGACTTGTGTTTTAGCTCTTGAAGCTTTCAATATTTTTTATTTTTTCTGTATGTTTAGTGTTTTGACTATGATATGAAGAGGTGGTTTCTTTATTGGTGTTGTCTAGTTGTGTTTCTGTGTTTCTTTATTTCAGTGGTTATGTATTACCTTAGTTTGGCAAATTTTTTCTGATGATATTGTTAAAGATCTGGTCTTTTCCTTCTTAGGATTTTTGTTTTTTTCATGGTATCTCACAGCTCCTGCCTGATCCTACTCTATACTTTCTTCTTCATTTTCTTTGCCTCTTTCTCTAGATCCTCTAATTTATTCTTGAATATTGCTGTGCTATGTTCTGCTTGACTCATTCTACTTGTAAGACTTTCCCCTGAATTTTCTAAATGAGATACTGAGCTTTTTAATTCCATCTTCATTTCAGTGTTCTGTTCAATGTTTCTGTATTTTTATTGTATTTAGATTTCAAATCTTAAATTAGCTGTGACATTTTATTCAGGTGCATAGTTGTATTTTCTTGGACATCACTCAAGTGTTTATTGTTATCCTGATGGAGTTCAGTGAGGTATTTGTGGGTTTTCAGAAACAGAGTGTTGAAGGAAGGGGAAAAAAGGAAGAATAGAGTTGCCCAGGAAAGGTGACTCACATTCAAAGAAGGTTGGTTCCCAAGCCATATGTTTGTACCTAGGTTCGTGGGAATGCAGATGGAAGTACATTCAGATAAGGGCATAGAAACAGAGGAAGGATCTTATCCAGGAAAAGTAGCTTATATATGAAGAAAGTTTGCAGGCCATGGACTGGAGCTACGCTATGGCTTTGCAGTGGGCAGCTGGTTGGAGTAAAGGTGGAGAAATGAAAGAATCAATTTACTCAGGAAAAGGTGGTTGAGCACGGATGTGGAAAATGCTAAAATGCTGCTGAGAAAAATAAATATCTATTGGTGTTTGAATAGAATATTTTGTAGATAACCATTTGATTTATGGTATCAACTAACTCCAGTGTTTCCTTGTTTAATTTTTGCCTTGATGGCCTGCTTGGTTTGTCTTCTATTGTTGTGATAATGCACCATGATCAAATGCAACTTGGGGGTAGGGTTTTTTTGGCTTTCTTATAGTCCATCATCAGAGAAGCCAAGGGAAATTCAAGATAGGAGTATAGAGGCTGGTGCTGAAGCAGATACTGCTCCTGGCTTGATCAGACTTCTTTTTTTTTTTACCTTCTAAGACCACTTATTTGGGGGATAGCACCACCCACACTGGACGGGACCCTCTCACATAAAGTGTTGATAAAAATTGCCCCATACTTGCCTACTGGCCAATCTTCTCTCAATTTGTGGTTCCCTTTTCTGTGATGACTCCAGCTTGAGGCAAGTTGATGAAAAACTAATCAACATTGTGGGGTATTGAAGAGCCCCGTAATTTTTATACTAGAGTTAATTTGTGCCTTGAGATCTAGTAGTGTTTGTTTTACAAAATTGGATACATCTGTTTTTGTTGCATAATATTTTTGGAATTATGATACCTTCGGGGGGCCTTCTTTATTCAATAATTGCTTTGAAGCCTATTTTGTCAAATAGTAGAATAGCTATGCCAGATTGTTTTCTAAATCCATTTTCTTAGAATATTGTGTTCCAAGGTAGTGTCTATTCTTGGTAATAAAATATGCTTCTTGGAGGCAGAAAAATAAAAATCTTATATTCTGATCCAATCTGTTAAACCTATGTGTTCTTATTGCAGAGATGAGGTCATGAATATTCAAAGTAAATGTTGTAAGGTATTAATTCCTATAATTTAGATGATTTTGTGGTGTTTTTACAAGCACCTGAAGATTATTTTCAGTGGTAGTATTTTCTCTCTATGGCTTCTTCAGTGTGTTTATCTTCCTCTGTTCCAAGTATTTCTTTCAGTATCCTCTGTGGAACTGATCTAGTGGTCAAAGAGGGGTCATAGGCATAGTTGGGATGGAGGAACTACTTTACCAGGTCCATATTGGGTCAAAATGTGATCATGAATTCAATTTGAGCATGATCCCAGGATTGGGAGGAGGAATGGACAGAGTGGGACAAAGTAGTCCTTATCTGTATTCAAACTGAGATGGGCTACAAGTGGTGGTTTGGATCTATTAGTTGAATGGATGGAGAAAGAGTTGCAGGCAGTGAGACAGGAAGGACTGACTTACCTGGGCTGGGTTGGGCCCTGAATGTAGAAAGACTGACTTATGTGATCTGAGCAGAGAGGTTAAAGAATATTTGATGGAGCAGGCTCAGGACAGAAGAGGGGTTGTGGAAAAAAGCAACAAAGTTTCAATGAAAGCTGGAAGAAAAAGAATAGTAAAAATAATAGAGTTAACTAGAAAAAAGAGATTGTAAAGTTTAAAAAATGAAGTTATGTACAAAGCAGCAATATTAGGCACATTCATACATCCCAGACTAAAATTAGTTGTTGAATACAATTTGACATCAAAGGGTTAGTGCAAGAGAAAAATTAAAACATTTAGATAAATGATACTGTTTCATCATATGACCTGCCATTGTTTTATGTAGCACAGAAAAGTGTTTTGCCAATCATACTCTGACACAATCCTCTCTTATTTTTAGAACTTTAACTTTTACTAAAGGAGTTCATTTTTCTTGGACATGGATGGTTTTGTAGCACATAGCAGTTTGGAGCACACAAAAAGGATATAACCACAACGAACAATTAACATATTTCTCATTCTTTACATGGTATTCAAAAGTTCTGATTCACTTTAAACTCAAGAGTTATTGATGTGTTTGTTTTTCTGATGAAATATCTCAGCAGCAAAGCTGTTACATTTAACTGGGAGCATTGCTGTTTAGTAGGAAAGCATTGTTTCATAATATGGCATTAAGTCACTCCAACACTGAAGCCCATTTGTTTCAAAGATGAAGCAGTGTACAAATGGCAATACATCTCAATAAAACATTTAAATAATGGATATATATATACTACATTATGGGAGAAATACTCTATTGAAGACAGAATAAAAGTTGGGAACAAGAAAGATGACATTAAGGTTTTGATTAAGGCATCACATTTTCAAAGACTAAATGTGTTGCATATGAATTAGGCATATCAGGGTAAAACTTGGACTTCTCAGAGTCTAGACTGCCTTCCTTCCTATTAGCTTATATTTCCTCAAGGGTCATCTGTGCTACCTTTCTGAATGGCAAATGGTACCCATTTTGGGGAGGTGTTTTGAGGATTAAATAATTTCTAGCAAATGTGTTTGAAAACTACAAGACATCATAACAGTAAAACACAGTCACTGAGCATTCTGCATGAATGTCATTCAATGACAAACTCTATTTGTCCACAAAATCAACATCTATCCACCTGAAAAATGAAAAAGTATGACTGATTCCTGAAACAGAGTTCATGACAGTAGACACCAAATAATTATCCACCAGGCTCTGTCAGAAATAGTAAGAAACACGATGGCCCTGTAGCTGCCTGGAGAGTGTTTCTGGGATGCAATACAGATGGAAGACCTCCAAACACACTCTACTGCTTCCCTGGAGTTGAGTTGGTAGAGATGGTTTCTTGGAGGCCCAAGTGTCTAAATAAAGGACCAGGAAGACAGAATTAGACAGACAGACAGCATTGATGGTTGGGAGAAGCTCCGTATTCTTCTTATTGGAGTACAAATCAACACACAATTCAAGAAAGATGCCTGAAACTAAGGAGAACCAACCAAAGAATTAGTGATGAGTTTTGAAGTTTATTCAGACCTTGAAACTATCTGTTTACAAGAACCAAACCAAAAAATTTTACAAATCATGAGACACTGGGCTGAGTTCTCAAGTTCCTCAGTCTCCATTATAGAAAAAACATGGGTCCAGACACTGCTGCCTGATCTGGCCCTAATGTAACTTAGGAGGAATATCTAAGCTTGAGGAGTGTAGCTGATCAAATAGCTTGCCCATTTCTTTTTCAGTTTGGATTTATTACCCTACTATTGAGTTTTCATAGTTCTTTAGATATTCTTATTACTAGGTCTTAATCAGATATGTGATTTGTAAATGGATTTTCCCAGTGTGTTTCATATTTTATTCTCTAAACAATTTTTGTGAAAGGCAAAAGTTCTTATCTTGATACATTTTAACTTGTCAGTGCACAAGCACAGGCATTGTATCTTATTTGTAATAGTAAAAACTATAAATAATGCAAATGTTGTTAGCATATATATATATGCATGAATTCTGATATATTCATTCAATGGAATGCTGCTCAGAAATGCAAAGAAAGGCTATACTTACATACATAGCATGGATGCATTTCAAAATACTCATGTGAAGTGAAAGAAACCAGGCTCCCTTCTCCTCCAACAGAAAGCATATGTAGGATGTGATTCCATTTATATATAACTCTAGAAAATATAAGCTAGCACGAAGTGACAAGAAGCAGACCTGTGTCTTGGGAAGAGAGATTGGATATGGGAGCATTTTATGAAGATTTGTATATATTTAAAACCAAACTATGTGTTATAACTATAATATATGCTGTTTATTACATGTGCATAATACCACAATTAAGCTCTGAAATCAGTTATTCAGACATTCTAAGCATGAGAACCAGATGCAAAGGACAATGAAAGATCATGCTAACCTCAGGTTTCTCCATGGATGTATTTTACTTTATTTTCTTAGTGATTTTAGGAGAGAAACTGACAGACTTCTTAAGTGTGTAAGCACCCCAAGCACATAGCCACAATTAAGACTTCTTTGAAAAAAAAAAGAACTTACAAATTGCTATTAGTATGATATCTGGCACACATACTGCAGGTGATATTGGGACACATCCCAAGGCTCTGACCTGCTCTGAGTGTTTTAAAATAGTGTTTCTAATGATGGCAGGTTTCTACTAAGAAAAAACAAAACAAAACAAAACAAAATAAACCCAAAATCCCACAACCTTACTGAGTAGAAAGGAGTCAGAAAAGTGTTTCTGAAAGAAGTACTCATACAAATGAGGTTCCCCCTTACATGGAGCTAAGATATGCTGGAAAGGAACCATGACTATGAAACTCAGTTCAAGTACGTTAAGCCCTTACAGAGTCACACTAGTAAGGGGCAAAGAGCAGTCATAATCTAAGCATCTCTATTTGAACTATTGGATCCTAAAGTGAAGTCGGTATAATTTAATCATATGATCCGAGAGAGCGAGAGTACTGTTACAACTGGGCAGATGCTAAAGCTACATACACAAGTTTCCAAATAGCTCTCTGATTTAAAAACAAAACAAAAACAAAAACCAAAACCAAACAAAACAAAACAAAAAAACCTTCAATTGGCTTACTGATTTTTTCCTGGATGAAATCCAAGTACATCTCTGTGGATAGTAAAGCCTTTGCCTCAGCTCACCACCAGTCTGTCAGCCCGTTTTCTGCATGATCTTTCCAGTCATGGTGAAGGATTTCCACATTTCAGATGTGCTGAATCTTTTGTCCCTACACTTGTGTCATTTCAGTCTTTCATATTGCCAAGTCCTTTATAAACCCCCAAAGAAATGACATCATGGATCTGAAAGCTCAGTACCCAAAAAGAGTGGCATTTTATGCGTTCACTTCTGAGCAAAACTTAAGGTCCCAGGGAGAGAAGGAACAACCTGGAAGAGTTAGAATCACACTGTGAAGTAGTTTTTCAGGGGTGAAGTTTAACAGTAGGACGTTGATTGATTGATTGATTGATGGTCACATGAAACATGTTACATTTTATCATAACCTACAGACTGAAATAGGACTTTGCGAATAAAAGTTTAATTTATAATTTAGCATTTGTAAGGGACATAATCAATCCAAACCAGGCAATTTTGGTACTTAATACACGAGTGCTTGCACTTTTCAATTATAAGTTTATTAAAGTATAAAAAAATTATAGAAAAAGACACTCAAACATATGCAGACCTTGAAGCTGTCTTGCACTTGGCTTGAAAATGACAGCCTTACGAGCAGGCTTCCACTGCTCCTCTGGGGGCATTCAGGGAGTTGAGTGGTGTTGCTTGATTTAAGCCCTGGTCTTTCCAGTTTAGAAACTCTGTGCTCTTTCCACTGCATCACCGCTCCCCAGCTTTGCAGACTCGCCCTGAGGAGTTACAGACAGGCATTTGCACAATCCAGCGTCTCTAATTAACAGACCAGAAAATGCACTGGAGAAGGCTGAGAACCGAGGCCAGACAACTCCACACTCCTGTGAGGCACGCCAAGCCCTGGCAAAAAGCAACCTTCTAGGGAAACATTTTGTGAGGCCACAATTAACTGGGCTTGGGCAGCTTAACGGTGATAACAAGGGCACGTATTTGACCTCATCCAATTACTTTCAGGAACGGCCAGTATCAAATGCATTTGTGAGGTACCTTCAGTTCAATAGAAGCAGATAGCTTCTAAATGAAGTGATTGTACACAAGCTTAGAGGAAATCTGAGCCACTGCCAAACCCTAGAGGATAATAGGCATCTCAGCACAGCCACCAGAGCTATGGAAGGCTAATGCGCAGATGCTACAGGCTTGAGCCTGGGTAAGAACACAGGGAAGTTGCATGGTATATTAAACTCACTGAATTTTACAGCTAACATCTGGCCTTAAGGACAGCTGTGGTCAGACTTAGTGAAAGACTCCAGTGAAAAACAGTGAAGCCAAATGTTTGAGCCTCTCTCATACGCACTAAAGCAATTTGTTCATCAGTCAGTCTGTACTGGGACTAATGTTGACTTGTTTCATTTTAGTCCAGGCAAGAATAAACACCACTAAAGAGTGAAACATCATCCTTGGACTCACGGGAGTCTTATTCACAAAGCGCAGGCTTTTCTGCTTGAGAAATGTGTATTTTCATTTTTAAGGTATTATGATTTTTAATTTTTTTCTTTATTCTTGAGAAATATATATGTATATATATATATAAACACACACACACAATGAAGTATGATCGTATCTAACTCCATATTCCCTCTTCAGTCCCCCGCCATGTCCCCATACAGCACTCCCCCAACTTCATGTCCTTTTTTACTTTTATTTTTTGAAATCCACTAAGTCCAGTTAGTGCCACCCATATGTGTATCCCCTGGGGCATGAAATACCTAGAGTGGGCACATTCTCAAAAAGTAAGAATTCATCTCCCCATGCCCCTAGCTAACCACTGTCATAGCTCCTCAATTAAGGTGGAGCCTGAACTTTTCCTTTAACATTTCTCAGGTTCAAATCACAGTGGTATTGTAAGCAAGTAATGGTGGATGCTAAGAGAGAACAGAGGGTATGAATGGTCTTCATCTAAGTCAATTCCCAGAGCTCCGAGATTTTTTAAATAAAAGTACCCCTTAAAAATTTATTTGGGAAAACAAATTAAAAACAACAAAAAATTATTTGGCATAAATATAAATTCATAGCATACTGTATTATGCAGACAGCTGAGGGAATTCTATGTTTCAGGAAACAGACCTGTACTTCACAGTGTGTGTCATACTCTGCAGTCTGTTTCTAATCTCTCAGAAAACACAACATGGATTTAATGTGACCCTGAAGAGTGTAAGGAAAACAAGCCTTGCCCTCTCATCCAGAATTTGAAGCTTGTTGAATTTCCCCAACCACATTTGAAATGAATCAAGATGGCTAACAGCTGCCTCACTTATTAGAAAAAAAATTCTCATTTTAATTATAAATAAACACTTTGTCCAGGGAAAGATTATAAATTCTACCCATCCAAATTGTTTGTGTTTTCTGAGTAACTTAGACATTAGGCTAGAAACACAAAGCATATTTTAAAATATCACCGTAGAATCCATCTGTAGACAAAGAGTGAAAAACAATTAGCCAACACATTGCAGACATCTCCCTGTCTTCAAGTGCCAGCTGAGTCAGCCACTGTGAAAAACTCAGGATGCCTTCTGGACTTTTCCCATGTGCCCACAGCTACGTGGTCCAAGGGTCTGGGAGCACACCTCCACCAGCATCTCCGTATTGCTGTGACTCAGGAGGGCCACTGGGTATCAGAACCCTCTTGTGTCTGGGAATGAATGGACTCAGAGGAGGCAGGTCACTGAGGGTTTGTTCAGATACTGAACTTTTGAGTTCAGCTTGGCTTTCCTGTCTCTCACATGTGCTCACCTTCCTCCTTTTCCCTGATGCACAGTGTGGCCTTGGTGCAGCTCTTCAGAGAGACTCATCGTAACCTATGGCATCCTTTAATGAGCATGGTGGGTCTGGGAATGCAAGCTAACAATCGTTCTGTAAACACCAGCTGGGCTGGAGAGTTGGCTAAGGAGTGAAGAGTTCTCCTTTCAGATGACCAAGTTCTGGTTCCCGGAACCCAAACCATGGCTCACAATTACTTGTAACACCAGTTCCAGGGGTTAGTTGAGCCTCTTTACTAGTATCAGGCATCAGGCTCATGTAGATCATCCAGGTAAAACACAGAAACAAACAAAAAACAAACAAACCCTAGAACAATGAAGGATCCTGTGTTGGAAGCTAAGTATTTTTCATAGGAAGGACTAGGCCCTTTTACATACCACCACTCCTAGAAGGAGGATCTGAGAAGAACAATGGACTATTATAGAATGACTTTGGTCTATGGTTATCAGTTAAAAACAATAAAAACTGACATCAGAATAATAATCTTCAAAGATGACTTCACTTAACTGCGCAGTTCATGTTCCTAAATAATATTGTCACGGAGACAAGATCAACATTGCACAAAAAGAAATTGACTAGATTTTCTTTTTCAGTTGAAGTAGGACAACTATAATTGACTCTAAAGTTAAGGTAGCCTTAAGGCATCAAATCTAAAGCTCCTGAAAAAAATAAACCTGAAAACTGTTACCATGCCATCCCTCAGAAGGCTTAGTTGACAGAAATTCTGTACTTTATGTGAAACAACTCATGAAAACAATATAAAGAAAGTTGGCTGAATACTTTTAAAGATGTGTTATCAAAACATTTAGTTGTACTACAAATTCTCTAAGGAAACAGATTGATCTTATGTTATTCTGATCCCCAATACAGACAACAGTAATGGATATATTAGATATTCCTAGTTAGGTTTGTAAATGATTGATTTAGTGATGTAGCAACAAGTTTTTTATTATTATTATATTATTATTATTATTATTATTATTTTCTTAGAAAAAAATTAAAAAGTAAAGTGAGAATTGCAGGGCCAAGCATAGGATTTCATCTAGTATTTTCCCGTGAGCTTATTTGGTGAACATCTTAATTTATGCTGTTGTGTCTGGGGGAGAGATGTCTCAGGGTTTCTATTGCTCTGATAAAATACCATAGTAAAAAGCAACTTGGGGAAGAAGGAAGGAAACCTCTTCATCTTGCATTTTATAGTTCATCATCATGAAAGATGAGGCAAACACTTGAGGTAGGAACCTGGAAGGAGGAACTGAAGCAGAAGCCATGGAAGAGAGCTGCTTGCTGGCTTCCTCCTCATAGCCTGCCCAACTTGCTTTGCTGTACATCTCAGGACCACTGGACCAGGAGTAGCAACACCTACAGTGGGATTGGCCGGTCCACATCAATCATTTATCAAGACAATACTCCATAAGCCTGCCTACAGGCCAATCTTATGAAGTCAACATTTTTCAATTAATATTCCCTCTTCCTAGAAATGTCTAAGTTGAACAACCAGATGAAGAGACATCCTCTATAAATCTGAACACCTAAAATCTGTAGAGTGTTAGTGTGAACTGGAAGTAACTCACTCCTTACTAGGATAGAAAAAATAAACTAAATGAATTGGAAAGAGAAATTACTTGTTTTCAAATTCTGGTACTAAGGAAGAGGTAAGAAAGATGCTAAGAAGTTTATTCATGTATCTGCTGCCTCAAATTCATAGAGCAGTTTATTTATGGGCCATTTTACATGTAGACATGCTATTTTAAATTCATAGAAATTTTATTCATGGCTCAGCTTACATGAAAACTACAACCTCAACTTCACAGTAGAAAATAACTCTGGATTAAGAAAATATTTATTTTATCAAATTTTTATTATTGAAATTATAGTATAATTATACCTTTTCCCCATTTTCTTTCTTCCTTCAAACCTTCCCATACACCCACTTGCTCTCATTCAAATTTATTGCATCCCTTTTTACTAATTTTTGTTATATGCATATATGTATACATATATATGCCTAAATATAACCATACCAGTCTGTATGTTACTTGTATGTATGTTTTTAGGACTGATCATTTGGTATGAGACAACTAGAATGTTTTTCTCTGATGAAGACTATTTCTCCCACTCTCAGTGTTACTTAGCTAACTGTGTTTTTGTGTAGCACTGATGCATCATGGTCTTTCTCTTGCCCACTTTGGCATGTCTATTATTGTTCTTTTTCAGTTCATATTTAAGGATCCATGTAGGTGAGATTTTATGAATATAGCATCCTACATTGTTAGATACAATCTCACAGAAAACTTAATCCTTTGGCTCTTACAAACTTACCCTGTCTTCTGCAATGTTTCCTGAACCTTAGGCATAGAACTTGTTTTGTAGATGTATTCATATGGGCTGCACTCCACAATTGATTGGTTGTGATTTTCTGTAATGATTTCTTGTCTGTTGCAAAGAGAAGGTTCTTTGGTGAGGGGTGAGGACTACAATTATCTGTGGGGATACAGACACATATTTAGAATGTTGTTAGGGATTATGCTGTTTTACTAAATTGATGGTTGTGAGTTATCCTCCAAAACACATGATTTCACCAGCCTTGATTATTTGGCTACATTTCCAGTATCAGGCATGATTTCTCCCTTGATGAGAAGGTCTTAAGTCCAATTAGAGAGCTTTTGGTTACCACCAAAATATGCACGCCATTACTGCACCCTTAGAATTATTCTGCCATGCTGGTTGTTGTGGTTTGTAGATATCATAGTTGGATAAGACTCTTAATTGCTTCCTTCCATGTATGGTGCTTTCTTGTAGCATGAGAGAAGAAATTCAGGTCCATTTCATCTCAGGGACCTTGGACCCTGTTACTGAAGTACATGGTGTCTTCAGCAATAGGGATTTAACTTCCAGCTCTGGAAGGCAACCAAAGGCAATGGCAGTGGTCTGCAATGTTTGGGGAGTCTCTAGAAAAACCCTAGAAACCAACTCAAAGAGGACTTTTCATTCCTGTTGTTGAGGTTTTTGTAGTCCTTCACTCTTGGAGGAGCATTGCCATCCCAGATGATAAAAGTTTATTTAAACTACATATAAGCATATATGTAGTTTAAATAAAGAAGTACACAGACTGATGTTACTATAGATTTTAGTCAAAAAGTTCATAATCATTCCTTATAAATTTTTGTGACATTCTTAATATTATTTTACCTTTTTTCTTTATTTTTCTATATGTGTCTTCCTCCTTTATTCCTAATTCTAGTCCCCCATTTTTTTTCATTACCCAGATTACTTATATCCTGCTGGTACCCTTTTCACTGCTCCCCTAGTGTCTTCCTTCAGCAATAGTCAACTCTTATTTTCCTGATTTCTACAGCTATTCCAGGATTTGAAGCCACATCTGAAGGTTAAGAATTAGAAACCTCATATGAGAAACTGCGATGTTTGTCTTTCTGGGTCTGGAATACTCCACTCATTGGTTAGCACATTATTTTCTGTGCCCATGCTCTGTGTGTGTGTGTGTGTGTGTGTGTGTGTGTGTGTGTGTGTGTGTGTGT
>CAJQZJ010033718.1:1572619-1635710 GCA_907164525.1 Lophiomys imhausi
ATGCATGGCACAAAGAAACTTCTTTGGTGAGTTTTAAAAGCTGAGCCAATCTACTGATAAACTTATATGAATTTAGAGGGCATGCCACCTTGTATTGGTGGGTGTAGCTTGCCATGTCATTTAGTATTGTAGTTCACAGGGCTCTAAGCTGTGTAAGGTTGCTGATTTCTTCCCCCTCCTAATCTCATCAGCCTGCATAGCACCTTCCATACTGTGAGAGGTAGCCAGCAACTTTCTGGTCAGCATCAACTCAATTTTTTCTTGTCCTGTGACAGATGTGTGTGCTGTTGTCAGCAATAGTGTCTTACTGTTAAGTTCTTGTAAGCAACCAAGAGCAAATAGCAATAGTCTGTATTGTTTTGGGGATCTCTGGGACACCTATGACCCCAAGAGGACATATTTTACACCAGGTCTTGGGTTTTTGTTGTTGTTTGTTTGTTTTTCTCTGTGTATAGTATCTCCAAGTAAATTCTTTTGTGTGAGTATAGCTATAAACCTTACAAAATAGAGGGTTTCCATATGGCATATGGATATATTCAAATATCCTCAGAATTAATGTCCTTATTGACCTTTTAATTAAAAATGCTTAGTTTTTTATTATCTTTGACTTCCTCTATAATTTCATGCATTTCATTATTCTACTTGAAATTCTATATACCCTTTGTTTCTCATAAGACTCCTCACTCATTTTGCCTCTTTCTAAATATACTTTTTTTTCTTCCTCTTTACTCTTATCTGATACTCCATCCTCAAACATGAGAATTTCTTTTTAGCATACACCATAGGAACATTGGTGCTACTGTTTTGATCTTGAAGATCTTTCACAGGTCCATGTGTTAAGGTCTAGCTTCCGAAGGTGGCAGCATCTTGGAAGTAAAGCCTCATGGAAGAATGTTGTCACTGGGACTGTGGTCCTTGGATAATAACCAAAGAACCATCATTTAACCTTTTTTATTCCCCTTTCTTCAACCTAATCACTTTGAAAATGATTCCCATTTCCTTTCTATATTATTTTCAGACTCTTTCTCTAACTTTTTTCCATGCTTCTTTTCTGTCACCAGGCTAATGTGAACCTCCTACTCAGTTGTATTAAAATAACTTTGTCCTGGACTCTTCCTTATTGAAAAGCCAATTCCAAGCTCTCAAGATGTCAGGTGCAGCTCTCCATGTTATATAGGCAGAGGCAGGGCTCACTTTGCCTTCAACTGTCCGCCACCTCTCTGTGGAGAACTCCAAGGGAACCTCACAGAAGTGCCTTCACTGCTGACATAAAAGCTGAACATGTATAAACCAGTGGGAGAGTGATGTAATCCCATCCAATTTTCACAGATAATATCCAGGGTGAAAATGTTTCCAAACCACAGCTGAAAGACACATGTGGTTTTATTCGGCATAAAATCCAGCAAGTAATTAATACTCAACTCTGTCATGCTCCTGGAAGCTGGCTTTCTTGCAGGTTTCGGGGGTGATGGTGAGACCTTTATGGTCTGTACTGACTCCCTCTGGCCCAGCAGGGAATGCCACACACCTTTCATGCGTAGTCTGGGTAATCATGTGACTTGTCTGGCTGCCTGGGGAGTTGTGGGTTTGTGGTAACAATTCTACATGGTCACCCAGAGCACCTTGAATCAGGGGTCATTGGGAGTTGTTTCTGAGACTGACTGCTCTCGAATCCTCTCCTTAAAAGTCTACATTACTGAGGACATTCTAGAAGAAAATACAAAAGTGTCCTGAAAGATTACGTCATTGCTAGAAGAGCCAGATTTTACAGAAACAGCTGAGGCTACCATTGTAGCAAACTGCAGAAATTGTTGTCTTCTGAAAATGTCCACCGAAAGCTCATTTCCGTCTTTGCCTTTGCCCTCTCTCCTACTGAAAATATCACTTCATACCGGATCCTGCCTTCAGATGGTCTGCACATTACCTTGAAAGCTGTCATCAATAAGCTTTGGAAAATTTTTGACTTTCAATCAAATTTTAACTTTTAATATTTTGGAAACCTCTTTCAGAAACAAGAGGCATTATGAATTCTTATCTCAGACAAGAAATCCATATGCACTTAAAGTCTTGCCCATACTTTATAGAGTTCATGGACCAACCTCCTAACGAATCACCCTGACGCCTCAATAGTTGCTAACAAGCCTCTAAGAAGACAGATGTTACATATCTGTAGACTTTCCACTATCCTTCCTCCTTCATATCTGCTTTCAAATTGACTTATATCTTTCTCGATTGATCTTTTTTTTTCCTTTGAGTGATGTCCTGAACTACATTTGACTCTGCATTTAGCTCAGTGGGTTTTCCCAGAACCACGGACTATTGAATCTTTTAAGCATGATTGTATCCTTAGAGCTCAGTGGTGAGAAACTCACAGAATGTACTCCCAGTTAAATTTCTGAGGATGTTTCTTGCATATTATTGTCAAATTACATCACTACACAGCTTGAATTGTTAGGTATGTAGACATCACACAGAAAGGCCAGCCAATTTTAATCCAAACAGACTAAAAGAGGACCTGACATGAGTCCCCCATAGGGATGGGGCAGCTGTTTTGCTGGAATGAGTCAGTAGTGCAAAAGGAAGTATAAGGTATCTGCCAGCACCCTTTGTAGACTCTCCAGAGAAACAGACAAGTAGCAGGTGCAGAGGCTAGTACAATCCCAGCTAACCAATGGAGCAAAGCAAGGACACTTTATTCATTCCTTCTTTCATTGAAGGAGACAGTTTTCCCTGTGTTCCTTCTAGTTTCCAGATATGTGGAAGACAGAGACAAAAACAATTAATCATAGTTACCTATAATAACCATTGTTACACAGCTTCCTGTCTAAAAGATATTAGAGAAAAAGTATGTTTGATTGGTAGGTGTGCCTTGAGCAACAACTTGATTGTACTGAGATGCAGATAGGGTATTAGTAAAGCGCACCTCCAGAGGAATCTGTGAGAGCTTTCAGAGAAAAGCCTTGCCCACAATTTGGGCATAAATCCCACATGCTTGCATCCCAGATAGAATAAAAGGGCAGAACTGTGAAATCTACCATTACCTGCAATTCCCCCTCTTGCCTGTCTTCCCTTCTCATCGCTCCCTCACTTGCCACCATGCTGTGAGTTGTCCTTATTTGCCATGCTTTCCCCATCATGCTAGACCAAAAAGGCCAAAACATACCCTTCCTCCCTTATATTGTTCAGGCAATGTATTAAAAAAGACTAGCATGACCACAGAACTGTGCAGGGAAGTAGAGAACAAAACAGAGAGGACCAAGGAGGCTATCACAGACTTACTTTTGAAGTTAAGAGTACTGTTCTAAGAAGGGTCCCTCAGTGGAGGGTCATCAATACTGATATGTGTAAGGTGACAAGGTGCTCGTGGGGGGTAGAGGGAAGACTCTGACCCTGCTTGATGCAAAAGAAAGGGCAAAGGGAAGAGTGGAGAGAGGCCTAGGGCTATGCTGTTGATGAGTCTGGAAACACCCACTTATGTTGCAAAAGGGCAGGGGGCCCACATATGAAGGGACACTAACACCCTTGTAAGAACTTACACTATTTAATAAAAAGTTGGGGGGAAAATCATGATTAAAACAGAAGTAAGTCCTTGAGCCATGCTTTCTGAAGCTGGTGCATTTCTCTTGTTTTGCAAGTCATCAACCCTGTTCTCTTTTCCCCTCAGGCCCCTCCTTCCCTCTTAGAGTAGCAAAGAGTACCATTCACTCTCTGAGCACTATTTCTGCCCAGTCCTGTGTTTAGCATAGGGGCTGTTTGTGGAGGGCTAGAGTGTGAACAGGAGTAAACACTGTTTCCTGTTTGCTATCTTGTGCACACGCAATCTAGCCATCTTTTGGATTCTGTAATTGACCAAGAGAGCTGGAAACCGCATGTGTCTGTCAAACAGAACAACTGGACTGCAGGACACTGGGTGGGGCATTCAGAGTTTGAGTATAGACATCTTCTGGGGTCAAATCCAGCCTGAGCATTTATCTGGTGATTCTCTGTAGTAAGGGGACCCTTTCTAAGTTTTTACCAACGTGCCCGCAGCTGACTACACTTAAACTCTGAAAATCACTCCTGTTCCGAGAACCCTGATTTACAGTGAAGGCAGCTCTCACGGGGCCGGCTATAGGGCCAGGTCCAGCAGCTAGCCTTCCTGAGTGTAAGGTACACGGGAAATATCCGAATCATCAAATAAGCTAAGGTCACTCTGAAGCAGAAGGAACAAGTGAGGCTCGTCGTTTAAGAAGATTTTTAAAGCAACAAGCTTTTCAGCATGTTTTGATGTTGAAGCACATACTTGGCTCTTCTTTTGTTTGAGATCTGAGCAGAGAAGGTATGCAGCCTGCGGTTCATTTATTTGCTTCCAACTTCATGGAGATGCAGCTGGCAAACAAATCTCTTTCCTGCCGGAAACAACTTGCTTGCCTTGGTGCTGTGGCTGCAGCGCTCTTGATAGAGTATAAGCCCTGAGAACAGCAACTGACTTGTGTCTGCCTTGTTTGTCACCAGGGCCCCATGCATGTGCCCTGGTATCTTCCAAACAGGGTGACCTTCTGCTGATCCCTTCCTTTTGGAGATGCAGTCAGGAAGCTGCCAGGCAGTTCTTCTTAGTATATAGTGCCTTTTCTAAATGCTTATCAAAGCGCTGGCCGCAGACCACAAGCAAGCTCTGGAAATGACTTTTGCTGCGAGATCCTGAGCGCCTACCCCCAGCACTTGGTTTGCAGACTCTTGGAAACAATTGCCTCTTTTACTCAGTTCACTGTTTTTGCAGTCAGTTTCTAAGTCCCAAATGACGCATGTTAAATGGGTTTTGGGGGCTTGTGTGCCACCTGTTTATGAGCCATGCTGGAAAACAGTGGTTCAGGAAGAAGTTTCCCTCTCTAAAGTGTGGGTGTTTCAGGGTATCTGGGATTATCTTAGTGGGAAGAAGGTGTTTGATCTGCTTTGGTTTTGGAAGCATTAATGCCGCCTGAGGGTAGGAATAAAATCCCCAGGGTTGAGTGCTGTTCCTCAAGGACAAGACTAAGGGGAATAAGAGCCAGAATTTGTGTTGTATCTAGTAACCTCTGAGCATCACCTCCTACAAATCCTCTCTGTCAAGAACTCACCTCCCTCTACTTGGAGAATTTATTCTTCCTTGTTTCATAGATCAGAGAAAGGAAATTTGCAAATTCTTGCAGGCTCACATCCATGAATATTTTCAGTGAGACAGAGTCAGGAAATAGATACCTCTTATATCTTAGAGAAGATTGTTTAACGAGAAGAAAAACAGATTTTGAAATTTGAAATGGATTGGGAGTCATTCAGGTCCTGGACATCTTCTGATGTGGCAGGCAGAAGTCAGGAAGAACTCACCTCCTGATTCACTTTGAGCTGGACTCATTGACTCTTACAAGAGAGCAGATTTATCATATATCCCAAATCCCTTCTTTGGACATCTTCAGAAGCTTAAACCCATTAAGATTAAATGTGGTGTATGGAGGATATCTGAGCATATCCTTTTTTCATTGTTATTGTTATTATTATTATTACTTACTTGTTTTGTGTGACATGTGGGCACACAAATGCCACAGAAGGAATCGGTAATATCCTGCTATCAGTGGGTCCTCGAGATTGAACTCAAGTATTCAGGCTTAGAAGCAGTCCCCTTTACCATAAACCCATCTCCTTGAGCTCCATTTCAGCATATTTTACTCCTAAGCCTTCCATTCCTAACTTTATGGTTGTGATGTTGATTCTTTAGGTTGAACATCAGCATCTCATTTCTATAATGAGTATCTTTTCTATAAAATTAATTTCAATATTTGATTCTAAACCAAGGTTGAGCAATGAGGAACTACTCATCCACTTACTTTGTATTGCTTACTATCTAAAAATCCTATTTAGTTTTGTAAATTACTGGAAAAGGTAAAAAATAAAAATAGTTACAGATTTGCCTGTATTTGGGGATATCATAATCACCATGTCAATTATCTTGCTGATTCACAGACATTCCAAATATTTCAAATTGTATCCTTTTTTTGGGTTCATAATTTTTAAAAAAAAATTTCTTCAAGTTGCATCTCAATGGCAATCCCCTCCCTACTCCCCACTCTGGTCCTACCCTCCCAACCTCTTCCCCCTTAAACCCTTCCATCCACTTCCTTTTTTTTAAGTTTAAGGTATATCATTTTCCCCACAACAGCTCCCCATTTCAGTCCAACAAATGGCTTTTTCTCTTGTAACAACAAATACAATATAAAACAACAAAAATAATTAGGCCATGATTATCAGAATTATAAGGCTTAGCATATATTTGCAATGTCCAGTCCATGTGTATTTAGCAACTGACTTTAACATTCTACTATGTAACAATCTCCACTAGTTTAAAGATCTATATCCAACTCAGCTTCCATCTTAACTTGCATCCATTACAATTTTAAAAACATCTTCTTAGATCCAGAACACCCTCTCGATTCCTAAACAACTCAAAATTTAACTATGAGACTCTAGCTATCTAGTCTTCAACCACATCAGAGACCTGAAAGGGATAAATATGTCTGATTGTATAGGAAGTGCAGGGTCAGCGGATTCCAAACCTAAGAAATGACATACCAGTGGCTGCCTGGACAGTTTCTATTTTCTCTCCATACATTACAGCATCAATCTTCAGCTGTTTGGTCCTGTTTCTCTGACAGACATTGATTGTAGAGCAGGGGTTATGAAGGACTTGGATACCCTGTCTTGGCAGAGCTAGGCTGTCGAATTCCCTGCTTCCAAGTTTTGTCCTTTTTGGACAGCATTCTGTCTACAGTTGAAGCAAGGGATTTTTCTTGCCAAGTGATAGGCTTGCCACTAATTCAACCATCTTCAATTGGAGATTCTTCGATGCTCATCTTCTACGTGGAGTAGAATAGGGGATGCTGTCAGGAGCTGACATGTCTCGATATCAAAAATTCTTAAGTTAAGAAAACATCTTTGAATGCCATATTCTGCAGATCTCTTGAGGTTTTGGAAGACCACCTCTCTATCTCCTTATATTTGGATAAGCAAATGTTGCTTGTCTCTTAGCAATTTGATTTCTGGTTAACTTAGAAAATAACTGTGATAGGCTGCTCTAGTACCTAACAAAATGAGATGCTTGAATGACTATTAGTTTGCATTTCTTAATTATCCTAAACAGTTTATGACAGTTGCTAACAAAAGGCCAAAACATCACATTTCATTTTTAAGCATTACCTAGGTACAATACTTTAAAAAGAGTTAACCTTAATTTTGTATCAATATACAAAGATCAATACCAATGTGGCCAAATATAATCTTAGGTTTATATCAATATACAAAGATCAATACTGATGTAGCCCAATACAATCTTAATTTTGTATCAATATACAAAGGTATAAGAGCATATTCAATAATCTGTTCTTTTTTCTTTATCATTTCTATATTATGTCTATATCCCATTTTTTCTCAAGTCTTTTCACCCCTACACATAAGAAAAAGAAGGATACAGAAAAGAAAAAGAGAGAAATCCCTGTGTCTAACATTCAAAAACTATTTAACAAGACCATGTAACAGTTTATAATCTCTCCCCCTAAATAACAAGAAGTATCTATAACCCATCAAATGACCAAAGGGGGAAAACACCCTCCCCACCTTGTGGAGATGGGACGTCACTCTCTTAAAATAACTTCCTGCTGACATGGGACATAGTAAACCTGTTTGGGGCCCAAATAAGAATGAAAAAATGGATATGCATGTTAGTAGAATCATTTGATGTTCAGTCTTTTTGTGCTCAGCTATTTAAATATCCTAACAAGTTTGTAGACAGAAGCTGAACTTCAGGGCTTTACTGAAGTTTTGGCTGGAGCAGTCTGTGGAGCTGAACAATCTTAGCAATTTTGAATTGTTGTGGTTATAGACTTTTGAGGAAACAGCTATTGAGGAAGTCTGCATGGCTAGATTGTCTGGGCTACTTATCTTCTTTGATGTATGATATATTTTCTTCTGAGGTTTCAGTTGTCCAGTTGTCCCTGGATTCCTTAGATGGATGCTTTAAATCTCCTGGAAAGATAAGAACAGAGCCCTGCCCTAATCCTAACTCTGGGACACTACTTTTTTTGGGGGGGGCATGGGTAAAATTTTTCCTGGAGCAAATTCTGTTTTTTTTTGACAATATAAAAAGTATTATCTTTCAATTGAGATTATAAAAGAAATTATTTTGATATTTTGGAACTAAACAAACCTTTAAGTGTATATATTTTGAGATCTCAATTTGCTTTGAATTTCAGCATGCCTTTTGTGAGTAGCTTCTAAACTTAAATCCTTCCAAATCCTATGTGCCTGTCTCTGCATTCTAAGTATTGGGATCAAAGGCATGTGCTTCCCAACTGATGGGATTAAAGATGTGAACCACTACCCCTCAATCAAACTTTTTATCTATTTAGAGCTTTCTTTGTGTCAGGCTCGCCTTGAACTCTGAGATCTGCAGGTTTCTGTCTCTAGTGTGTTGGAATTAAGGGTGTATCCCTCTCAAATGATGGGATTAAGGGTATGCGCCATCACCACCCAGTTCCTTGTAACTCTAGATTTTACAAGACAACTAAAGCTATAGTGATCCTCCTGTCTCTGCTGGAGTTAAAGGGATGGGCTAACACCATGCTTCTCATTTATTTTACCTTAGCTCCAAAATTTTTCAACTCTTGGAGGTTTAGAAAACCAGGTTGAACTGTCATAAACTTTAATTTATTTACAGCATTTTAAACTTCTTACCTGTTTTTTAATGCCAAAGCATGAAAATATCCTTTATATCTACGAAAAAAAATATTTTAAGCTGCTATCAAGCTAATGTAAGCTATGTGGCAACCTGCAGGCTAACATTCCAATCTGAAATTAAGGCCATTTTTCCTTTCATGGCAGTAAGGCAGGTATACCTGTGGTAAATTATAGTTTGAAAATTTTCTATAGTATATTTATTGTATCTTTAAGCTTATTAACTCTTTTCTAAAAAAAAAAGTTATTATTTTGTTTTCTCGGGTTACTTCTAGAACATAGTTTCCTCCCTCCTCCCCTCCTGGCCCCTCCCTCCCTCATTATTCCTCTACTTGGGAGTCTCCTTCTCCTCAGATGAGGTGGGCCCTCACATATCATACTCCCTCAGTTCTTCAGTCATGTGAGGGCCAAGAGCTTCCACTTGTACTGGGGCTTGATATGGCACACCATCTAGGGTAAGGTGTTCCGCTAACCTGCAGCAGATCCATGACTCACTGCTGGGTGAAATTTTTCTTAGGATAGATATGCTAGGTTCCTATCTGTTTGGGTCTGTGAGTTGTTGGATGGTTATCCTGTGATATATGGTTAATATCCATTTATAAGGGAGTACGTACCATGTTTATCTTTCTGGGACTGAATCAGCTCACTTAGGATGAGCTTTTCTAGATCCATCCCTTTGGTTTCGAATTGCATGATTTCCTCATTTCTGATAGCTGTGTAGCATTCCATTGTATAAATGTACCAAAGGTTTTTTTTTTTTTTTTTTTTTTTTTTTTATCCATTCTTCAGTTGAAGGACGTCTGGGTTGTTTCCAGTTTCTGGCTATTACAAATAAAGCTGCTATGTACATTGTTGAGGCAATGTCCTTGTGGTTTCTTTTTGAATCTTTTGGCTATATGCCCAAGATGGGTATGGCTGGGTCTTGAGGTAGAACTATTCCCAAATTTCTTAGATGTCTCCAGATTGAGTTTCAAAGTGGTTGTACAAGTTTGCACTCCCGCCAACAATGGAGGAGTGTACCTCTTCCTCCACATCCTCGACAGCATGTGCTATCATTTGAGTTTTTGATCTTAGCCATTCTGATGGGTATGAGATCGAATCTCAGAGTTGTATTAAGTTGCATTTCCCTTATGATCAATGATGTTGAACATTTCTTCAAGTGCCTCTTGGCCTTTAGAGATTCCTCTTCTGTGAATTCTCAGTTTAGCTCTGTACCCCATTTTTGATGGGGTTATTTGATTTTTTTGGTGTTTAATTTCTTCAGTTCTTTATATATTTTGGATATTACCCCTCTGTCAGATGTTGGGTTGGTGAAGATCCTTTCCCAGTCTCTAGGCTGCTGTTTTGTTCTAAGGACAGTGTCCTTTGCCTTACAGAAGCTTTGCAATTTCATAAGGTCCCATTTATTGATTGTTTGTTCTAGCATCTGAGCTATTGGTGTTCTATTTAGGAAGTTGCTACCGGTGCCAATGAGTTCCAGGCTTATCCCCACTTTCTCTTCTATTGATCTTAATGTGTCTGGATTTATGTTGAGGTCTTTGATCCACATAGACTTAACTTTTGTACACGGTGATAAGTATGGGTCTATTTGCATTCTTCTACATGTTGACATCCAGTTAGACTAGCATCATTTATTGAAGAGGCTTTCCTTTTTCCATTGTATGGTTTTGCCTTCTTTGTCGAAAATTAAGTGACCATAGGTGTGTGAGTTTATTTCTGGGTCTTTGATTCGATTCCATTGGTGAACTTGTCTGTTTCTATACCATTACCACGCTGTTTTTATTACTATTGCCCTGTAGTACATCTTGAAATCTGGGACTGTGATACCTCCAGATGTTCTGTTATTGTACATGATTGATTTAGCTATTCTGGGTATTTTGTTATTCCATATGAAGTTGAGAATTGTTTTTCCAAGGTCTCTAAAGAATTGAGTTGGTGTTTGGATAGGAATTGCATTGAATCTGTATATTGCTTTTGATAAGATGGCCATTTTTATTATGTTGATCCTACCTATCCATAAACAAGGGAGATCTTTCCATCTTCTGATATCTTCTTCAATTTCTTTCTTCAGGGACTTGAAGTTCTTATCATGCAGGTCTTTCACTTCCTTGGTTAGAGTTACCCCCAGGTATTTCATATTATTTCTGGATATTGTGAAGGGTGTTGATTCCTTTATTTATTTCTAAGCCCATTTATATTTTATGTAAAGAAGGGCTACTGATTTTTTAAAATTGATTTTGTATCCAGCCACTTTGCTGAAGGAATTTATCAGCTGTAAGAGTTCTCTGGTGGAATTTTTGGGGTCACTTATGTATACTATCATATCATCTGCAAATAGGGATACTTTGACTTGTTTCTTTCCAATTTGTATCCCCTTGATCTCCTTTAGTCGTTTTATTGCTCTAGCTAAAACTTCAAGTACTATGTTGAAGAGATCTGGAGAGAATGGGCAGCCTTGTCTGTTCCTGATTTTAGAGGAACTGCTTTAAGTTTCTCTCCATTTAGTTTGATGTTGGCTATTGGCTTGTTGTAAATTCCTTTCTTGTGTTTAAGTATGGTCCTTGTATGCCTGATCTCTCCAAGACTTTTAACATGAAGAGGAGCTGTATTTTGTCAAAGGCTTTTTCAGTGTACAATGAGATGATCATGTGGTTCTTTTCTTTCTGCTTGTTTATGTGGTGGATTTTCTAATGTTGAACCACTCCTGCATCCCTGGGATGAAGCCTACTTGATCATGGTGTATGATACTTTTGATGTGATCTTGGATCCGGATTGCAAGTATTTTTGCATCCATGTTCATAAGGGAAAATGGTCTGAAATTTTCTTTCTCCATTGGGTCTTTGTGAAGTTTAGGTATCAGGGTGACTGAGGGCTCATAGAATGTGTTTGGCAGTATTCCTTCTGTTTCTATGTTGTGGAAGAGTTTGAAGAATATTGGTGTTAGCTCTTCTTTGAATGTCTGGTAGAATTCTGTGCTGAAACCATCTGGCCCTGGGCTCTTTTTGGTTGGAAGACTTCTAATGATGTCTATTTCCTTAAGGGTTATAGGACTGTTTAATTTGTTTACTTGGTCTTGATTTAACATTGGTAGGTGGAATCTATCAAGAAAATTTTCCATTTTATTTAGGTTTTCCAATTTTGTGGAGTACAAGTTTTTGAAGTATAACCTAATGATTCTTTGAATTTCCTCAATGTCTGTTGTTATTTGCCCTTTTTCATTTCTGATTTTGTTGATTTGGGTATTTTCCCTCTACCTTTTAGTTAGTTGATCTAAGGGCTTGTCTATTTTGTTGATTTTTCTCAAAGAACCAACTCTTGGTTTTATTGATTCTTTGTATTGTTCTTTTTGTTTTTAAGTTGTTGATTTCAGCCCTGAGTTTGATAATTTCCTCTCATCTGCTCCTCTTGGGAGTATTTGCTTCTTTTTGTTCTAGCTCTTTCAGGTGTGCTTTTATGTCACTACTATGGGAACTCTCCAGTTTCTTTTTGAAGGCACTTAGTGTTATAGACTTTCCTCTTAGCACTGCTTTCAATGTGTCCCATAAGTTTGGGTATGTTGCGCCTTCATTTTCATTGCATTTTAAGAAGACTTTAATTTCTTTTTTTATTTCTTCCCTGACCTATAGGTCATTCAGTAGAGAGTTGTTCAGTTTCCATGTTTTTGCAGGTTTTCTGTTGTTTTTGTTATTCTTGAAGTCTATCTTTATTCCATGATGGTTTGATAAGTTACAAGGGGTAACTTCATATTTCCTATATCTGTTGAGGCTTGCTTTGTGATCGACCAAATGGTCAATTTTGGAGAAGGTTCCATGAGATGTCGAGAAGAAAGTATATTCTTTTTTTTTTTGGGGGGGGGGTAAAATGTTCTGTAGATATCAGTTAGGTCCATTTGATTCATGACATCTGTGAGGTTCATTATTTCTCTGTTTGGTTTCTGCATCATTGATCTGTCCAGTGATGAGAGTGGTGTGTTGAAGTCTCCCACTATCAATGTGTGAGATTCAATGTAGGATTTGAGCTTCAGTAGTGTTTCTTTAATGAATGTGGGTGGTCTTACATTTGGGGCATAGATGTTCAGTATTGAGATTTCATCTTGGTGGATTTTTCCTTTGATGAATATGTAGTGTCCTTCCCCATCTCTTTTGATTAATGTTGGTTAAAATTCTAATTTATTGCATACTAGAATGACCACTCCAGCTTGCCTCTTGGGTCCATTTGCTTGGTGTATCTTTTTCCAGACCTTTACCTGGAGATAATACCTATCTTTTTTGCTGAGGCATGTTTCTTGTAAGCAGCAGAAGGTAGGATTCTGTTTTTTGCATCCATTCTGCTAGCCTGTGTCTTTTTATTGGGGAATTAAGTCCATTGATATTGAGAGTTATTAGCCACCAGTGATTGTTACTTCCTGTCATCTTGATGTTGGTGGAAATAGTGTGTGAGTGAGCTTCTCTTCTTTTGGTTTTGCTGCAGGCGTGTTATTTGCTTCCTGTGTTGTCTTGCATGTAGGTAACCTCCTTGGGTTAGAGTTTTCCTTCTAACATCTTCTGTGGAGCTGGATTTTTGTAAAAATATTGTTTGAATTTAGCTTTGTCATAGAATATCTTGTTTTCTCCCTCTATGTTGATTGACAATTTTGCTGGGAATAGTAATCTGGCCTGGCATTTGTGGTTTTTTAGGGTCTGCAAGATGTCTGTCCAGGCCTTTCTGGCTTTTAGTGTCTCTGATGAAAAGTCAGGGATGATTCTGATAGGTTTGCCGTTATATGTTACTTGTCCCTTTTCCCTAGCAGCTTTTAATATTCTTTCTTTGTTCTGTACATTTAGTGTTTTGATTATTATGTGGCAGGAGGATTTTCCTTTCTGGTCTAATCTATTTGGAGTTCTGTAGGATTCTTGTACAGTTATAGGCATCTCTTTTTTTTTTTTTTTTAGATTTGGGAAATTATCTTCAATGATTTTGTTGAAGATATTTTCTGGTCCATGGATCTGGGAATCTTCTTTTTCTTCTATTCCTATTATTCTGAGATTTCATGTTTTCATAGTGTCCTTGATTTCCTGAAGGTTTTGTGTCAGGACTTTTTTAGATTTGACATTTTCTTTGACAGATGTATCAATTTCTTCAATTTTATCCTCTGTGCCTGAAGTTCTTTCTTCCATCTCTTGTATTCTGTTGGTGATACTAGTGTCTGTAGTTCCTTTTCTTTTCTTAATGATTTCCAGTTCTATGGATGTCTTAGATTGGATTTTCTTCATTGCTTCAACTTCCCTTTTCAGATCTTCCATTCCTCTAAGCGCTTTATTCATTTCTATCACCTCTTTTGCAGTATTTTGTTGTTGCTCTCTGAGATACTTGATTTCCTTCCTCCCTTAGGCCTTCTATTATTAATATAAACATAGGATTAAGGTCATTTTCCTTTGTTGCAATCATGTTAGGATGTCTGTAGCATTATAACTAGGCTCTGAAGACATCATATTGCTTTGTGGTTTTGTTTTTTGTTTTTTTTTTTTGTTTTTTACCGTGTTCTTGCACTGACATTTTGTCATCTGATTGACTCTGGTGTTGTCTGTTTGTTTCTTTTGTCAGTTGACCTTGGTGCTCAGGAAAACTCCCTGTTCTGGGGGTTGGGTGATCCTGAGATCCTGGTGTCCACCTCCAGATGGTGGGTAGGTTCCTATGATAGAGTGGATCTCCTCAACTGGTTGTGACCCAATTGGAGCAATATACAGGGGATTGGATTTGGGAGGGGGTTATCCTCTGAGGATGTGAGAGCTGGCAGGTTTCCTCTGAAAGGCAGGTAGAATTGTGATTTGGCCTGTGTTCTCCCCTCACTGACACAGCAGTTAGGCTGACCATGCAGGAAGGGACATCCACCCAAGATGGGTGCCAGCCTCAGTGTGCCTATTGATAACTACCTCAAATGCTTGGGTGCTAGAGTGAGTGACCCACCCCAATATTTATGGAGAACACACAGTCGCTGGCTCTGTTTGTTGTCAGTCTTGTAGTCATTGCTTTGCTCTAACTGGGTTATGTCTCTGCCACTCAGCACAGTGCACACTGTGCTGCCTTTTGGGAACTCTGGAAAGAAAATCTTACTTACCTTTGCTCTTGTGGTCTGGCTGTTTTTCCCTGTTGGGTGTGCAGGTCCGTGTGCTGGAGATAGGGAGATAGGTGTGACCACTGATCTGTGTCTGGAGCTGTGGGCTGGATCCACCGGTGGGCTATATCTGCTCTGGCTGTTGCTCCTCTCCAGATGGGTGACCAAGCTGACTGATCTCAGGGTGGTGTTCCAGGGAACTGCATGAGCTGTTTTGCATGGTGACCAGTCTCCATGTTCACTGCGGAAACTCAGACACAGTTTGTGTTTCATAGTCGGCTAGGGGTCCTCACATTCACTCCACAGTGACTAATCTCATTCACCTACTATTCAGATACAATGCTCTATGGTCGATGCCATCTTGGATCCCTCTTAAAATGAAAATTTTAATTATACAGTTGAAAAAGATGTTACCTAACTGCCTGTTGTATATTCCCTAGAGTTCATTCTCTCTCTGTCTCTGTCTCTCTCTCTCAACACACACACACACACACACACACACACACACACACACACGCACACACACGCACATGCACACACATGTTTAAATTGTATTCTTACTGACTGTTTTTCTTTTTATAGTTCTTTGGGACTTTTCATGATTCACAATCATTTTTGAGGAAATTTTTAAAAATTAAAACATAATTGTCATTCCCTCCTTCCTTTTTCTTCTTATAATCACTGATCCTTAAACTCATGGCCTCTTTTTCTTAATTGTTAGTGTTTTACACACACACACACACACACACACACACACACACACACACACACACAATTTCAGGGCTGACAACTTGGGATTGGATAATCAATTAGTGGGCTGATCCCTGGGGGGGGGGACTATTTCTCCCACTCTCAGTATTCCTTAGTTTCCTGTAGTTCATTGTCTGGGGTTAGAGCCCCCTGAGATTTCTTCCTCCCACTTTAGGGTGTCTACTGGTGTTGTACTAGTTCAGGTCTTATTTCGGCAGCCATATTGTTGCAGTATCATGGTTAAGCCTCCCAGAAGATATGATCTCACAGCAGATTTCCAGGTCCAATGGCCCTTGTGATCTTTCTGTCTCCTCTTCTGCCATGTTCCCTGAGCCTTAGGTTCAGGAGTTATATCATAGATATATGAATTGGGATGCACTCCCCAGAATCACTTGCCCTCTGCATTCTAAACATTTGTGGTTTTCTGTAATGGTTTCCTTTTTTTGTTATAAGAAGTTTATTTGTTGAAGGGCAAGAAGTATACTTATCTTTGGTGTAAGAGTAAATATTTGGGTTGCAATTAGCAATGATACTGGTTGATAAAGTGGCCGTAGTAGGTTCTCCTTTAAGATTCATGACTAGCCCTCAGTAGTTGGCTAAGTTTATAGTACCAAACATAGTTTTCTATCTGTTCAACTGTCCTTATATCCTAGTTGCCTGGTACTTAAAGGTACACTAAAGTACCTTTAAGAGTATCTTGAAAAGCTTTTCATTATTGTGGGTCATATGTATCACTATTGTTTATGTCTACCCACCCCTTGGAAGCTTTATATATCACCTTCCATTACTATGTATGAAAGCCACTCTTCAATGAGGAAACCTTTCAGTCAGATCCAACTCTGGGTCCTCTGGGTCCAATTACATGGTATCTTTAGCAATAGTTACTTTTCTATTTTTTGGAATGAGAATCATGAACAAGGCAATAAACCCCTAAAAAGAAAGAGTTTATTGTAGTTTCAGAGGGTGAGTCCATGACCATTATGGTGGTATGGGGGGAATGGCACCAGGTAGGCAAGCATGTTGTTGGAGTAGTAGCTGAAAGCTTACATGTTTAAACATAACCACTAAGCAAACAGAAAGAGAGATAACTGGAAAAGGTTTGGGCTATTTAAATCTCAAAGCCCACTCCAGTAACACACTTCCTCCAGAAAGACCACACCTCCTAATCCTCCCCTAATAATTCCACCAACTAGGGACCAGGCATTCAAATATATTAGCTACTGGGGTCCATTCTCATGGAAACTACCACCACCCTTCCCCCAAACCCTGATTTCTTCTATTTTCCTCTTTAAATTACTTGTGCTCTGCTCTTTCTCTCTCTAGTGCTCACCTGCCCATGGTCCTTTTTTTTTTTTCTTTTGTGGTTTCTGTGGTTATTTCAGATAATAAACTCACATCTGAAGACTTGGAGCTAGGTACTGTAG
Organism: Lophiomys imhausi; assembly: GCA_907164525.1. Classification (NCBI taxonomy): domain Eukaryota; kingdom Metazoa; phylum Chordata; class Mammalia; order Rodentia; family Muridae; genus Lophiomys; species Lophiomys imhausi. The sequence continues at coordinate 1,589,627 of CAJQZJ010033718.1, forward strand.
ATGAGAGAGAATTTGTAATGTTTATCTTTCTGGGTCTGGGTGACCCCTCTCTGATCTTTCTAGTTCTATCCATTTTCCTGTAAAATTCACAATTTTATTTTTTCTTCATTGCTTGTAGGAGACATGTAGGTACTTGTGGTCACCCACTGCAATTGCTGAACAGTGTTTTGTAATGTACACATTTTTATCCATTTCTCAGATAAAGGATATATAAGTTGTTTCCATTTTCTAGCTATTGCAAATAGAGCAGCAATGAACACAGCTGAACAAGAAACTGTGGAGGAGGATGTTGAGACCTTTGGGCATATGCCAAGTAGTGGTATAACTGGGTTGCATGATAGGTTTTGTTTGCTTGGGTTTTTGTTTTGTTTTTGAGCATGTTCCACACTGATTTCTAGAATGACTGCCCTGGTTTGCAATTCCATCAATAGTGAATTAAGGTTCTCCCTTTCCCCACATTATCTCCAACATATGTTGTTGGTTGCTTTGTTGACTTAAGCCATTACTACTGTGGTAAGATGAAATCTCAAAACTGTTTGGATTTTCATTTCCCTTTTCAATATATCTTTTAACCATTTTTATTTCTTCTTTTGAGAATTCTCTACTCAAATCCATAATACATTTTTGAATGGTTCATTTTTGTTGTTTGTTTGGTTTTACTTAGTTGTTTATATATTCTGTATATTAATCCCTGGTCTGATGTGTAACAAGCAAAGATTATTTTCTATTTTGTAGGCTTCCTCTTCAATGAATTATTTATTTAGTTTTGCAGAAGGTTTTTAGTTTTATATGGTCCCACTTATAAATGTTTGGCCTTAAATCCTAGACAAATGGAAAGTCTGTTCCTATACTTCTGTTATATAAGATACTGCCTGGATTTCCTTCTATTAATTTCAGTGTTTTAGGTGTCACATTTAGGTATTTGATCCTTTTAGAATTAGTTAGATAGGGACGTAATTTCATTCTTCTGAATGTAGTTAATCAGTTTACAAACCACCATTTGTTAGGGTTGTTTGTATGCTTCTTTTGGGCTTGTTGGCAATTTTGTCAACTATTAGATGATTCTCTTTGATGCACTTGTGTTTGGATCTTCTGTTTTGTTCCATTCATCTACATGTCTGTTTTTGTTAGAGTATCATGTTGTTCTTATCACTAAGGCTCTACAATATACCTTGAATTCTGGAATGTGAATTTCTTCAGTATTGTTTTTTATGTCCAGGATTGCTTTCAATGTCCTGTATCTTTTGTAGTTCCAAATGATTTTGAGGATAGCTTTCCCCTTATTTCTAGGAAGAACAGATGAGAATTTTGACCTTAACTATATTTAATCTGTAAATAGCTTTTGGGTAAAATGGTCATTACCACATTAATAATTCTGCCAATCAATGAGCATGGGTGGCCTTTCCATTTTCTAGTATATTTCTCTATATCTTTCCTCAGAGATTTAAAGTCTTCATTATCAAGGTATTCCACCTGCTTGGTTAGGCTTATTCCTAGATATTTTACTTTCTCTGAGGCTATTGTGAGTGGAGTGTGTATAAGATCATTTTCCCTCTGTGTTGGCTATTGGTGCATAGAAAAGTTATTGAGTTATGTAAGCTGATTCTGTGGATCAAACCGTTTCAGTGAATTTGTTTGTTTCTAGAAGTTTTTATAAAGTTCACTTACTATTTACAGAAAACCTTTCCAAACATAGCAATATGTTCTCTGGTCATAATTTAAATAACTATCCTCTCTCTGCTAGAGTATGTGTTGGTACTTTACAGTTTTAAAGAACTGGTCACCAAAAGCTCATAGTTTTTATGGGCTCTGCACCACAGCACAAGGAATAAATCACTCCAGACTCTCTTCTCCTATGGATTCAGGGGGAAGAAAGAAGGAATGTGTGCTTCCTCTTGACCTCCTCTGACCTTTATACATGTCACTGCTGAGATGTAGTCATATGACTGTAACAGGGTTGTTGCTCAGCCTCTTTGTATCCATCCACATTTCTGTTGTGCTTTATTTTGAAAGTTATAATAATGTTTACAAATATATAAGTTGAAGCACCTCCTTTGTGACCCTCTCATTCTTCCCTAAACACTACAAGAAATATCTTTTTGAGATCAAGACACAAGACCTATTTTATAAAGCAAGATGAGCTGTTATAATTACTTCCCATGTTAAATGACTCTGTTCCCCATTAAGATTGTTCTCTCCATTTAGTCTAAAGATACCAATGTTTTTCAGTGAAGTCCACTTAGCAAGAATGCTTAGTTTTAAGTGATAGAAACTAACTTAAATCAAAGCAAATGAAAAAGATGATATCAGAACATATCATACAAATAAAGACCTAAGCGGTTGGGGTCGTCCCTTGGTAGTTAGTGCACTTGCCTAGCATGTAAGAGGTCTGAGATTTAATCTCCAAAACTACAAAAATAAAAGAGTCAAAATTAATGCAAAACATCAAGCAGCCATAACCCTGGTGATTAGAATGGCAATTTAATCCCTGTCCTCTATCTCTTTGACTGTCTGTCTGATTACTTTTTCCCTATAACAGACATATTTTAACAGCCTTATTCTAGCATTATATTCCCAAATGCTTCTTATCTAAGTTTATATCGTGAGATGCAGGGTAAAGGGCTGATGGTAACTGAGATACCTAGTAGTTCCTAGACCAATATATGTCCACATTAATGGGAGTAAATTAATGAGCCATGCTTAGATTCTATTGGACCACTCCCTTTTCACCTACTACTCTGCCCTGCCTGTGATAAAAATGTAAAGTAAACAAAATATGTGCTAGACACAGAAAACAAATCTGTTCTCTATTCAGAGATAGTGAGAGTAAAGTAGGAAGTAGGGTTTCTTTATTTACTTTTGTATAGAACTTTGTATATGGTAGGTATATATAGTTCATATTCTTATCAATATATCCTGATACAAAATCATCCTAGACCTAAAGTTTCTTTGTTCTTTTTTTTTTAATCATTGTGGACATTTTTGTTTTGGGTCAGGATCTTAGAATATTGTCCAATCTGGCCTTGAACTCACTGTTCTCATGCCTTGGCCTCCTGAAAACTAGGACTGCAGCCTTGTGCCACCATGGCTTAAGCTTAATTATTGCTGTTGCCTTTAAATGTATGCTTTCTCTCCCAACACCATACTCCCTCTCTCATACCCGCACATCTAGAAGAACATGTTGACCAGTGACATAATAAACTAAAATATATTTATGCTATAATTGAGGCATAAACAACCTTACGGACATTTGGAGTTAAGAGAGCTCATCTGTGACACTTAAATTAAGTCTGGAAGGATGTGTGCAATTGCAGCTGGGAACAACAAGGGAGAAGACAGGAGCTAGGCAGTCACTTCGAGCAGTCTGAAGAATCTGCATGGGGATCTTTATAGGGCAGGTGGAAGAGTTCCCACAAGTGTTTTGGGAACCAGGGGTGGCTGAGCTTGGCTAAGGCCTCCAGAGGCCAGAGGACAGGGATGCATAAATTCTGGCTTGCCTTTGGGAGACCCAGTCTCATTTCCTTATCATCTCTTGTCAAGGATTTGTTTTTCCTTGTTAAATTTCAAGCTCCTTGAATCCTCAGGGGATGAGACCCTGTTATAGGAAGTCAGCTTGTGACAATGTTTTCTGAAGTCTTCATAAGTCATGTGAGCCCATCCATCATCCTCCCAGAGATGCCTTTGTTCTGAAGCTGTGCTGCAGGGACACTGACTGCAGTGCTCCCAACTTGTTCCGGGCAAACCTGAAGGCCTCTGCAGCTCCTGTTCTTCCTTCCTCTACACAGCCGTTGTTCCTAACCCCTTCTGTGCCCAAAGACCTCGTTCTGTCTTCATTCTCTCTTCCTTTCACACTCACTACAGCTATTTCAAACAGGAATGATGCTATCAGTCACTTGTATTTGATGATGGATTTTGATAATTGTATTTTAACTAAGCTCAGCCACTCACAAAGCTATAACCTGTTTTTCAAGTGTTCATTTCCTACTTATTTCTTTATCATCAGTTTACAATAAAAGACTATTTTTCATGCTAAAAAAATTCCAGCCTTTAATTAGTTTGCAAGGGCATTTTAGATGGTGGTGGTGGAAAAGGAAAAGGGGATTAAAATATGGAAAAGGAAAACTGTAAGGTCAGAGAAAGTGCAGAAGAGTCAAAAAAGGCATAACAAAACCCAGATAGTATGCCTAAGAAATGCTAATAAATGTTTTGTTGAGTAAATGAATGTTGAATGAACAAACAGATGGATGATGCATTTAGAAAGCAATTATTTTTTTTCTCATTACAACTATATGGCAAGTTCATTGGAGGTAGAAAATAAGTATGATTTATATTGTTATTCTATGACACTTAGGATGCCATGTCCTTCTGACTACTAAGCAGAGGTATAATTACTAGGTGCAGATTGAGGAGCCAGGTTTATAGTTAGCCAATACTGACAATGTGTGTTTCAGTCTCACAGCATAGGCTACGGTGCAAATGGTTGCTTGAATATAATACAAGTACTATGACAGCTTCACAGCCAATCTGATCATTGAAATAGATACTAAGTGGCTAACACTAAGTAGTATATCCAGAATGGGCACCCTGAAGAAAAGGAAGATTATATTCGTCAGGATGGAGCAGGACAGCTGAGAATCCATCAGGTTACTCATGATGGCATGTAAATGAAAATATATGAATACGCTTTCTTTAAAAATTTATGAATATTTTCAGATCACAGTTGACCATATTTAATTACAATTCTGAGAAGCAAAATTTCGAACAAGTATAACTACTACAGTGAGTTATCTGGCTTATGAAAATGTAAGGACTAAGGTAATCATATAGACAATCTCTCTCTAGTTCGATGATAACTAGACATTAACTAGTTCAAATAGTCTATCTATTTAACCTAAAATGATGTCTGATGACAGAGGTAGGAGGAGATAAATTGATTATATCACATGAATTCTAAGTGTTTTCAGAATTCATTGATGCCTCATACTAGGGAAAAATGAAGGCTAGCTCCAGAGTAAATTGTGTAGGTGTATAGCTACTTGTGTGGTCATGCTTAACATGATTAAACGTATTTCTGGTGTATAGTAAGCTTGGACCTCTTAGATTATATGGCTCATTTTGACCAATGTTTTATGTGGATTGATTTGGGGCTAAACATTTCATTGGAAGTCATCCCAGAACTCCTTTTCACAGGATATAGCTATCTCTAAGATCTAGATGGTGACTACTTAAAAACTCTGGAGATTAGAGGCCCCTGGTAACACTGAGGAATGAATATTTGACCAGCATAAAGGAAAGATAAGCCACCGTGTTTGTAATATTTGAGGCTCACTCAATTAATCAGCATTACCTGATAGACAGTGTGAAGAAGAAGTTTGTTTCAACTGCTGGAGAGCACCTTTCTCTTCTAAGCAAATTGGAAAAACATGTTGAGACTAAGTACTCATTCAGTCAAGGACTTAGAAAATGGCTGGAGCATACCCTTTGCCAAAAAAGAAAAACACAAACAAAATCCAAGAATAAACAACAACAAAGCCCCCACACTTACTCCCCAGGATCCGGCGGATATTTAAATACGTACTGGAAGATTGAAATAATCTATTTTAATTGCAAGGATGTGTCTTTTATCCTCCCATCTTGAAGTTCTTAAATGACATATATCATATTTGTTGAAAAGCAAGAGCCAAGTTTAAAAATAATTCCTGTAATGTTTTTCACTTGAAAAAAAAAAACCTTTTGAAATCTTTCCACAAAACTTGTTTTTTTAACTCTTTTTTTTTAACTTTGAAAATAGAAAACAATTTTACAGGACATCTTGCCTCTCAACCCCTTGTATGCTCTTCAGATATATGGATGACATATGCTACAGTCCCCTCCCACTCCGGTGGTAACTTTGATGGTTCTCAGTATGCTTGGTATGAGAAGTTCTAACATATAATTAAAGGGGTCAAGTCTCTTCTGAGTGGGAGAGGAACATTCTTTCTAGAATGTTTCACAGGTTCACCTATCTACTCAGCCCAGAACCTGCTGAGTTACGGTTTTCACCTCCCCACTTCTACTTTTGAAGCAGTGCTAATTCCATTCCCATTGAACTGAGGTTTGGATATGTTCTTTGTTTAAAAGCAAAACAAACATATTAGCAGTGAATCAGGATGGGTCCCCCAGTAAGGGAAATGTAAAATCACACAATACTGTACAATTCTATTAATATTGACCATAAAGCCATTCTTTTCTTATATCTTATACTTCTTCCCTATCACATAGACTTATTGGGAAAGATGTCTGCAATTGTCTTACATCCACTGTCCAATTACTCAAATAGTCACTGTAGTTTTAATTTATTGGTAAAATAAAATGGAAGTAAATGATTTATTTGATTGGTAGTTCTTGGAATTTTAAAAATACAAATGTTAAGTGTTATATATATTTTGCAGTCTCAAAGAATATGATTGTTTGACATGTAGTACACATAATTACTCAATTAACTTTTAAAAATTTATTATAATGTTTATTTATTACATCATGTTGCATCTCCATCATAGTGTCCTCTTTCCGCCCCTCCTGGTTCCACCTTTCTGCCCTCTCCTCCCTCTCCCACCCATCCCACTCCTCCAATGTGGAGTGTCCCTACAAATCAGCACCTCTCAGTTCAACAGTCATTTTTAAAAATCACAATTCTTGAAATAACAGTGACCAAGTATAGCTTTATTTTCAAGCTAAAGTGTATTATATCTTTAAAATTATTTCTTTTATTCTTTGAGGTCATAGTATAATTATGTCATTTCCCATTCCTTTTCCTCTCTCTAAGCCCTCCCATATACTGCCCACAACTCTTAAACCTAGGACACGTCCATAAGTGCAGAAGAAGAGGAGAAAATTGTAAGATCCAGGAGAACAGGAGTGTGCTGCATGGTTTGTCTCCTGGGGACTTCAGAAGCTGCACACATAAAGTCTCACCAAGATGTCTGTCTAAACGTGAGCTGAATAAGGATGACATAATAGAACACATCAAAAGTATCATATAACACGATAAAGTAGGCTTCATCCCATGAATGCAGAGATGGTTCAACATACAAAAATCCATCAACGTAATTCACCATATAAACAATCTAAAAGAAAAAAACCACACGATCATCTCCTTAGATGCCAAAAAAGCATTTGACAAAATCCAACACCCCTTCATGCTATAAGTCTTGGAGAGACCTGGCATGTAAGGATCATACCTAGAAATAACAAAGGCAATATAGAGCAAGCCAGTAGCCAACATAAAATTAAATGGAGAGAAACTTAAAGCATTTTCCCTAAAATCAGGGATAAGGCATGGATTCCCACTCTCCTCATACCTCTACAACATAGTACTTGAAGTTCTAAATAGAGCAATAAGACAACTAAAGAAGATCAAGGGGATGCAAATCAGAAAGGAAGAAGTCAAATTATCCCTATTCAAAGATGATATGATAGTATACACAAGTGACCCCAAAAATTCCCCCAGAGAACTCCTACAGCTGATAGACTCTTTCAGCAAGGTGGCTGGATACAAAGTTAACTTAAAAAAAATGGTGGCCCTTCTTTACACAAAAGATAAATGGGATGAGAAAGAAATTAGGGAAACAACACCCTTCACAATAGCCAAAAGTAATGTAAAATACCTGGGGGTAACTCTAACCAAGCAAGTGAAATGTTCTTTTTTAAATTAGTACTTATTTGTGAATGTTTGAGGTTGGGAGATAGACGGAGGGAAAGGGAGAGAGGGAGGGCTACCGCTGCTCTTTTATGGAGGTCAGAGGATAACTTTTAGGTGCTTTCTCCTTTCACCATGTTAGTCCCAAAGATCAAACTCAAGTCATCAACTTTTGTGGCAAGCGCTCGTACCCACTGAGCCATCTTGCCATCCCTGGACAACTTGAAAGATGATGAGTCAGTCCTTCTGCACTTCTGAGACTGTTCATCATTGCCACCAGCACTCAAGGACAGCTCTGAAGTGTTCTAAGTGGAAGGGGACATCATCATGACCTCTTTTCTGTTTGGGAAAAGGATTCTAAGTGTGTTGTAAGCAGCTGTAGTAGCCCCAGGGCTTTAAGAACATCAAGTAAGTATAAGAATTTTTCCTTTAATGGGTGAATATAATATGTGAAAAGGAGTCTCCTTCAATTTATTAAGTAAGTGAGAGGCAAAGAAACAGTAGGTGTGAATCCATCAAGTATCTTTCCAAGTTATTATCATTTTTTAATTTGTATTTAGCACTTGGTATGAAGCATCTTAAGCAATGCACTTTTTTCTTGAGATAGAGTTTTACTACATAGCCCACTGTGGCGTATAACTTCCAATTCTTCTTTCTCAGCCTATGGGGTACCAGAATTACAGGCATGTACACAATTCTGAGCTAGCACTTTCATTTTTTAATGGACAATTAGCCACATTTGGTCAAAGAGGAAACAGGATGACAAAAACATTTTCTTAAAAATGTGTATGTATATACATGCATGTATGTGAGTATATCTGTCTATATATATATGTAAAGTTATGGCAGGAGAGGAATGGAGTAGGAGACTAAGGGAAGAGAGTGGGATGGATGTTAAAATGTTCAAAGTACACAGTTTACTTGAAGGGGGTAGACTGTCTTTAAGAAGCCTAGCACTCTATAAAATAAATGTATGCCAGGAAAAAGTAATCTGCCAGAGGGAACAAAACAAAAATAGGTTCTCGAATGTGCTAAATGTTTGTCCATTTCCCTTCAATATTATTTCTAAATATGATTGGAGTATTAAATAGGTAAATAATGGAAGAAACTTAAGAAAGCAGAAAACTATGCTTTTCAGACAGGCATAAAGAAACATATCACAAAACAAAAATGACAAAACATTGTTTCAGAAAGCACAGTTTCCCAGGACAAATTTGCAGTGAACCAAATGAAATCGTCTTTTCATCATTCAAATTCACACTCTCTAAAAGGAGCTTGATCACTGACTAGAAACCACAGGTTAAAACTCAAAATGCAGAGCAAAGCTATTCCTTTTCTTAAGGAGACACAAGTCAGGGCTTCTCCAGGACCTGCTTTGGGGGAGTGGGGAGAACCATCAGCTCTCAGCAAAGAGTAGAAACTCATTATGGTGAAGGAAGTTCCACAGTGACAAATGGTAAAGACTAAAGTAGGCTGCATGTGCCATGAGCTTTTTTTTTAATGTTTATTTATTACTTCAAGTTATTATATCTCCAGCTCCCTCTCTCCATCCCTCCTGGTCCCATCCTCTGACCCTCTCCCCCCTCTCCCACCTATCCTACTCCTCCGGAGTGGATTGCACCTACATATCTGTCCCCTCAGTTCATCAGTCATATGAGGGCTAAGAGCTTCCTCGTGCACTGGGGGCCTATATGGCAGCTCCACTAGGGTAAAGTGTCCCACTAACAGGTAACAAAGTCTACGTTCCTGTTTCTTTTGTTGTGTTGGTTATAGGATAGTTATCCTGTACTACTAGCTAAAATCCAGTTATAAGTGAATAGATGCCATGTGTATACTTCTGATTCTGGGTTAGCTCACTTGGGATGAGCTTTTCTAGTTCCATCCATTTGGCTGCAAATTGCATGATTTCCTTGTTTCTGATAGTTGAGTAGTATTCCATTGTGCAAATGTACCACAGGGTGTTTTGTTTTGTTGTTTTTTTAATCCCTTCTTCGTTTGAAGGACATCTGGCTTCCTTCCAGTTTCTAGCTATTTACAAATAAAGCTGATATGAACATTGATGAGGAGATTTCCTTGTGGTTTCTTAAGGAATCGTTTGGATGTATTCCCAGAGGTGATATGGCTGAGTCTTGAGGTAGAGCTATTCCAAGTTTTCTAAGGTATGGCCAGACTAATTTCCATAGTGATTGTACAAGTTTGCACTTCCACCAGTAATGGAGGAGTGTTCTCCTTTCTCCAAAGCCTCACCAGTATGTGCTGTGATTTGAGTTTTTGATCTTAGCCATTCTGACAGCAGTGAGATGGAATCTCAGAGTCGTCTTGAGTTACTCCTATCAAAATACCAACACAATTCTTTTCAGACCTTGAAAGAACAATTCTCAACTTCATATGGAATAACAAAAAACCCAGAATAGCTAAATCAATTCTGTACAATAAAACAAACAAACATCTGGAGATATCATCATCCCTGATTTCAGGCTATACTACAGAGAAATAGTAATAAAAACAGCATGGTACTGGTATAGAAACAGACCAGTTGATCAATGGAATCAAATTGAAGACCCAGAAATAAAACCAAACACCTATCTACGGTTACTTAATTTTGTACAAAGAAGCCAAAACCATACAATGGAAAAGAACAGCATCTTCAACAAATGGTGCTGGTCTAACTGGAAGTCAACATGTAAAAGAATGCAAATAAACCCATAGTTATCACCTTGCTCTAAACTTAAGTCCAAGTGGATCAAAGACCTTAACATAAAACCAAACATACTAAATCTAAAAGAAGAAAAAGTAGAGAAAAACCTCAAACTCATTGACACAGGTGACAACTTCCTGAACAAAACACCAATAGCTCAGGCTTTAAGAACAACAATCAATAAATGAGATCTCATGAAACTAAAAAGCTTCTGTAAGGCAAAGGAACCTGTCATTTGAACAAAACGGCAACCTACAGATTGGGAAAAGATCATTACCAATCCCATATCCGCAATGAGCTTTCTTATATGAGACACAATGTGCTCTTCTTTGGCAGATTCATACATGCACATATGAGTATACACATGACGGCAGTTCTTGGCTTGGATGGCTCCACAAAGGGGATTTGGATTTAAAGGCTACAAATGAGTACCCCTAGGGCTGGTTTCACGTTGTTTACCTCACTACAGTACTCAACAGAGAGTCAGTACTTTGGTGTAAATAGGTTTGGGATTTTGAATACATTTAACTTTGACTGCTTTAAGCTCTTACATTCAATTTGTGAGCATTAGATGCATTTTAAAAATCTTACTGTATTTTAAGTTTGCAATGAGTTTTCTGGGACATGACATCATTATAAGTCAAAAAGCATGAATTTTCATATTTGGATTTCTGATTTTTTTTTTGTTTTTTTTTTGTTTTTTTGTTTTTTTTTTTTTACTTTATTTTTTATTTCTTCAAGTTGCATCTCAATTGAAATCCCCTCCCTACCCCGCCTCCAGTCCCACCCTCCCACCCTCTTCCGCCTCAACCCACCCATCCCCTTCCTTTTTTTTTAAGTTTAAGATATATCTTTTCCCCCCAACAGCTCCCCCTTTCAGTCCAACAAATGGCTCTTACTCTTATAATAATAAATACAATACAAAACAACAGAGGATTTCTGATTTTTAATATAATCTTATATTAAGTCTAGCTATGTAATCACCTCATGAATATGTTGAAAATAAGCCATGCCACCAGGCAAGAGTCCTTGAAACTACCTGAAGAAATACATGACATTTTGTCATGATATCTGGTTGCTTTTCAACTTTCCTTAAAAAATGTTAAGTAGTAATCCAAATATCCAGGTTTTAGATGTAGATCTTTGGGTGATTTTTAGACTGGAGTATAAATTTTCCCTTAAGAACAAATATGACTTAAGGATTATGACCAAGTATTGTCTTTCCTGCCGTCACATCCTTAAAGCAGAATGATCCTTGCAGCTTGGAATAAAGTTTAATCTTGTGGATAAGCACAATTGAATTGTCACATAACGAGTGTAGTTCAAGGAAGATGAGCTTCCAGCTGACATGCTGGCTACACTCAGTAAGGTCACAGTCTGCACACGGTTTACCAGCCTGATGGATGATCACCTCTGTCTTCTCAGAGGAAGAGTAGAGTGAACATAGTTAGGTATGGATTAAATGGCTTTCCTCAGGGCAAATCTTCCTGCTTCAGTTGATGGACTACAAAGGGAACATTTTTCTTTTTTAAGATTCCCAGCCTTCTTAGTTAGTCTTGTTTCTGCCAAATTGCACACAAATGTTCCCTTGAAGCCAGACACTTTTCAGACCCTTTTGCTGCATGTTGATCTCTTCTGGTTAGGGTTCCACACTGGGACCGGTGCTCACTCTGCTTTTCACATAGGGAAATTGCCTAATAAATCATAGTGCTCATAGGCTGCACACATAAATATAGTTTTTCTTCGTAGCTCCTACGTGGTACAAAATGCATTGAGGACTGATTCTCTATGAGCAACTGTGTGGCTTTATGCATCTGCAAGAACTCAGGTCTTTAATAAATCAAACTTTTGGAGTCTTTGGAGTATTTTTCTTTTTACCAAGGTCTGAATATTTTATATGGTTTGTGGTCATTTGTTTTTTTAAACATTCTGGTCAGTTCTCAGTTTACTTGGAAATGTTGGCTGCAGACTTGTAATTTCTGCTAGAGTTGAATTTTCCACTCACATCAATTTTATAGCTCTCTGGTGGTGTGCACAGAGGCGAGAACAGACATTTTTGCCAATTCAACCAACTTCATTGAGAGACTTAGAATCTTAAGATAATAGTCATGATTCAGATCTTACAACCAACCCCATTGATTTGCCCAGAATCTGATGCTGGCCTCATACGAATAACATTCTCCAGTTCCTCTTCAGGGTGTCTGGGAGTATGCAAACTTCTATTCCACATGGCAACACAAATGTTATCCCTCATCACTGAAGCCAAATCTCTAGGTCAATCAAATCCTTTGTGAGAAATGAAACATTCACAAAAACATGACTATCTTCATGATTATGGCTGAGGTGAAAGAATGTTCAGGGCTCAGAACTATTGCAGAATAGTCATTGAGCCAGCAGACATGTTTACGGAGTGAAAAATGCAATAGCAATCTACTGCCTATGAAGGCTATAATGATTTTAAAAGAAATTTCCTCATTGTGTCTTAAAAGCACAATCTCAGGGGGGATGACAGGAACCTAGATGTCATTTAAGGATACCTGACATAAGGCATGACTTGCCTAATGTCACAGAACAAGGCAATGAATACTCAGCACTCAAATCATTGTATATAATCCAGGTTGAGCTAAAAGTAAAGCTAATTATTATGCATGAACAGGTATTTTAAGTTAAGTTAATTCCACAGAGAAAATAAACCTTCAGAGAGGTTGAAAGAGGGGAATTAGCAATACTTAAGTGCTTGTATATAGTCCATGCCTTAACTTCTTGGAAGAACTATTTTACAAATGAGCCTCTCAAACAGGAAGAAAGATGACAAACTCATGCCTCTACTATAGGTAGATTATTCTTGCTCCGTAGTCATCTCCTTAAATTCAAAGTCACAAGTTTAAGTTTGGATTTTTTAACCAAATTTGGGACACATCCATATGGGATTATTGTCACTGCTAACTCAACTGCCTGTAGTTTAGAAAGGATTGCCACCTAACAATTCCTCCTTTTTTGTCATTATATAAATAGATCATTACCTTTATTTGATTTCAGATAAACATTGAAACTGTCATAAAATGATTTTAAGCTATATTTTATTTTTCTAAATGCATTTTCTTAAGTAAATATAATGCTATCAGGCTGTTTTCAGGTCTCTGTTATATATATAATATGGAATATGGACTATAGAATATATAAGTGTTCATATATAAGTGTTAATATATAATATATAACAAATAAGTGTTAATATATCATATACATGATATATGTTTAGTCTTAAAATGTTATGTCTAAAAGGATCTTATCAACAATAATTTCTCTTTACAGAAGTCCGTAGATGAAAGGCATGAGAATCTAAACTCTCATAATAAGAATGTAATAACTAAGTAGTATTTGTCTTTCCTTTCATGCATTTACTCATTATTTCATTTATAGTGAGGGAAATCTTATTTTTCTAAAATATAATCTATATTTACAGAACTTTAAGAAGTATTATGTCAAAATGTATATAATAGGATGTTTATCAGTTCATCTACCTAAGTGTGCATTTTGTAGTTAGGAAGTGAACACTGTTGAACATCACATCTTTCATTGTGGGAACTCTTATTTTCCCCACATTAACTCTGTCTCTATCAAACACTAGCCCTCTACCTCACACCCAGCCTCTGGCAGCCACAATTGGACTTTTTGTCACAGTAAATATGATTATTCTAGGGTAAACATAACCATACAATATTTTTTCCTTAAAAATAAATTTTACTCTGCATATTTAAGGTATGCAGCATGCTGTTGTTATATGATTCAGAACAGCTACTGCTGTGAAACAAACATCTCTGTCATCCACACTCTGCCTTGGCTATAATTTTAGTAAAAATCCTGAGTACACTATCAATAATATTCATGTTATACTAGATCCTCATAACTTTTGCTTTACATGTACAGGTATGTACTTTGTACCTTTGAGCTATATCATGCCATTTGCTTCTTTTTATTATTTATTTATTTATATTTTAAAAACTTTTATTCTTCTCTCATGCATTTCATCCCAACTGTAGTTTCCCCTCCCTCTACTTTTCCCAGGTCCTCCCCTCACTTCACATCTCCCCGAGATCAACTCCTCCTGTTTTCCTTAAGAACAAACAAACAGAAACCACAAAAGGGCAGGCCTCCCAGGGATATCCACAGAACATGGCCTCACAAGATACAATAAGATTGGGCACAAACCCTCATATCACGACTGGACTTGGAAACCCAGTAGGAGGTAAAGGATCCCAATGTGAGATGTTATCTCATGGGGACATTTGTCTGCACCTCCTTGCCTAGTTGTAATGTTGACTACCTTTTCATATACCTGCTGACCATTTATACCTCTTCTTCAGATGCATAAGATTCAAGTTACTGCCCATTAAAATCAGGCTTTGTGTTTCCTTGTTATCTAGTTAAAAACAAGTATTTAATGAATCTGGATACTAACACCAGCTTCTTAGCAGGCACAAGTCTTGCAGATATTTTTCTCCCAGTCTGTAGGTTGCCTTTTGATTGTCTGCACTAATGTGCTGTGTAGCTTGCAGTAATCCTATTTGCTTACTTTTACGTTTGTGGCCTCTGATTTTGGTATGATAGCTAAGAAATATTGCCAGGGTCAATGTCAAGAAGCTTTCATCACATGTTTCTCTATGTGAATTTCATAGAATTCATTAACATTCAGGGGTTTTAAATCTATTTTAATTTCTTTTTACATATAAGGGTCCACTTTCATTATTCATAGCACTATTTATCAAAGAGACCTTCCTTTTGCATTAAGAACTAAACCTATGTCCCTTGCAAGAACAACAGGTTGTCCTAACCACCTCTCAAGCTCCCAACTATTGTTTGAAACAAAGTCTTATGTAGCCCTGGGTAGTCTTGAACTCATAGGGA
This sequence comes from Lophiomys imhausi, assembly GCA_907164525.1. Taxonomy (NCBI): domain Eukaryota; kingdom Metazoa; phylum Chordata; class Mammalia; order Rodentia; family Muridae; genus Lophiomys; species Lophiomys imhausi. The sequence goes on from CAJQZJ010033718.1 coordinate 1,604,908, forward strand.
TCTGCCTGCCTGTATCTGGCAAGTACTAGGATTAAGGGTGTGTGCCACCATGCTTGGCACTATTGAGAGTCATTTCTTCAAGAACTGATATTGAGCTTTCTCTAATTTTTTGGTGGGTGGGAAATTGAAATGCCCATGCCATTTTTGGCTTTTGTCTCATTATATAATTTATCATGTTGATTGATTTGCATTTGCTAAGCCAGGGATAAATCTCAATTCATCATGGTGTACAATCATTGTAATATGCTTTAAATTTTTATTTGCTCATATTTTTGATATCTCCTCAATTGTCACAGATATTGAGCTTTGTCTTTTTTCTTTTTTTAAACTTCTGTAGTATCTGGGTTCCTTAAATATATTAGGAAGTATAGTGTTTCTTCCAGTTCTACTTTTTGGAAGGTTTTGAGAAGTATTGGTATTAATTTTTCCTTGAAACATTAGCAGAATTCATCTCTGGAGCTATGTGGTTTTGAACTTTATATTTCTGTGGGTTTTAAATTAATACTTCAAACTATTTTTGATGTGTCCATAATTTCAATTTTTTTTCTCAGATTCAATTTTGATATGTTAAAATTTTTAGGAAGTTCTCCACATCATGTAAGCTATCAGACATATTGCCACATAATAATTAATAATAATACTTTATCGTCCTGTTTACTATATTAATCTACAAGCCATATAATAATGTACATATTAATTCCTTATTTCATACACAAATTTTGTCATTTTTTATGCGAGTGCTTAATAGTTTACTTATTTTTTAAATACTTGTACTTTTATTGATTACCTATGGCTTTTTGGTCTCTACTTGATTCATTTCTGTTCTGACCGTTATGATTTATTTTCTTCTGCTGACTTTGTATTTAGTTTGTACTCGATTTTTATCATTTTTCTGAAACATAGCATTAGGCTATTTGTTAGGAAACTATTACTTTTTAAAATTTATTTTTTAAATTGTGTTATGTTTATGAGTATATATATATATATATATATAATGTGTGTGTGTGTACGTTTGTGTGAGAGTGTGTGTGCGAGTGTGTATATGTGTGCCTAATGCCCCCCGAGGTCAGAAGAGGGTGTTGGTTCCCTTGAGACTGGAGTTACAGAGGTTGTGAGCTGCCACGGGTACTGGGAACTGACTTTGGCACCCCTATAAGAGCAACAGTACTCTTATCCACTGAGCTAAGCCCCCAGTCCCACTTTGTCCTTTTTAAAAGTAAAGCATTTATTACTATTAAACACTTTGATGGTTAATATTGGTTAACAATTTGACAGAATCTAGAATCTCCTAGGAGATAATCCCCTGTGCATTATCTAACTACAATATTAGTGAGAGGCATCTAATTACATTATTGTAGGTGGGAAGACTCATGCTGAGTGTGGGCAATTGAGAAAGGGGACAGAACAATAGAATAAATTGATTCATACTTTCTGCCTTAGAGAAAGTACACTGTGACCAGCTGCCTTTTGCTTCTTCCATGATGGACTATACCTTCAAACTGTGGCTCAAAATAAACCTCTTTTCTTAAATAATGTATTACTTTTGTCAGGGATTTCATCCCAGAAGTGAGGTACATAATTAACACAACTACCCATATAGAATTGGTTTTGGTGTATCCCATAGTTTTCAGTGTGTTGTGTTTTAAATGTTCTTTTTCTTAGCATTAATTTTCTAATGCTGCCCAGAGAACTTCAGGATGTAGAAATCCTGAAGAAACCCCAAACTGAAATAAAGCTAGTGATGAAAACTTTATTAACTGTAATAAAAATTCACAGGCCAGCCTCACTAACAGAACGATGCACAGAGAAGATCAAATAGCAGGACTTGAAGACAAAGTGGAAGAATTGGATCATTCAATCAAAGGAAATAATAAAAATTTGAAAAGCCATTAAAAGAATATGTAAACACTTTGAGACACCAGGAAAAGACAAAATCTATTGAATTATGAGCATCAGAAAATTCTAGATCAAATACATAGGACACACCTTCAATACAAAGATAAAAGGAACTTCCCCAAATCTGGAAAAATAAATGTCCATTCATATATAATAGAGACACAGAACACCAAATAGAAAGCACTAGAAAATGAACTTCCCATGAAATAGTGTGCTTAAAACACTAAATATACAGGAAAAGGAAAGGGTATTGAAAGCTGCAAGAGAGAAAGAACCAGTCACATATTGTGTGCAGACTCTTCAGAATAACTGAAAGTCGCTCATTGGAAACTCTGAAGCTAATAGAACGTGGAGCAATGTGCTTCAAGTTCAGAAAGAACAAAGATGCCAAACCAGACTATATTACCTGGAAAAACTTCCCATTATAATTGAAATAGGAAAAAAAATTTACCCTGAAAAAAAAAACAGGCTAAAGAAATTTATGACCACTAAACCAGCTTTACAGAGACTACTAAAAAGAATATATTGGATCGAAGAGACGGATAATTGTACCAAAGAAGGGAACTAGTGCATAATAGTCTTTTCATGCCCATATTCTAGTGTCTTCAGCAGGAGAAGGTACCCTGCAGGCTTCCAAAAGAGAAATGTAAACTCCAACCCAGCCACATATCATTTGTTCTACAATCTGCCCTGCTTGCAAAATGTGCTAGGGCAATGGTGGTACTAACCTTGTAGGAATAACCAACCAATGTCTGGTTTGATTTAAGACTCACTCCACAAGATGGAATCCATATGCAAAACTGCTTGGGTAACCAAAAATCACAGACTAGATAGCCCAGAGACACAGGGTAAAACCAAATACTATTTATTAAAAAAATAACAATAAAATGACTTCTCATGATATCCTGCTATACCTATAGATCAGTGCCATATTCAGCCATCATCAGACATGCTTTCTCCTTTAGCAGGTTGGAACAAATACACAGACTCACAGACCCACAGCCAGACATTACTGCAGAGAGAACGAGACCTTGGAACACATAGCTCTAAATAGGATATCTCCATCAAAGCCCTCCCCTCGGAGCCTATACAAACTCTTGGAAGAAGAGGCAAGAACATTTTAAGTAATCTAACTTGTATGGATAATACTAATAGTTCCAACACACCTTCTGTGGAAGGTAGTTCCAATGTCAGGTTAATTTTTACAAGATTTTATAGAGTCCCTCATATTAGTTACTGGTATGTGCAATCCAGAGGACAATCTATGTCTTGGACAGGGGTCTCTAGGTCTCTGAGTAGTTCTCAAAGGGTTTGGTTGCCAATTAGGATCATTCTCAACTTGTGCCTACCCCAAGGCTTTATAAACAAATTTTAGGGAGGAGTGGATTTTGAGGGTTTGGTCATCATGGTCTCCTCAGTACTTTCCAATCCTGGTAGCTTGTATATTCTCTTCTAACACTAGACATTTCTCAACTCTGTATACCACCAGGTAGACGCCAGCCAATGGGAGGAAAGAATGATAGAAGGCAGTGGGATTTGTATCTTTTTTTGGAACTGCAGTTTTACTGGATGAAGATGTCTGTCTATCCACTCTTAACACTAGTTAGGGCTCTCCAGAGAAATTAGTATAGAAATATATTCTGATTTATTATAAGACATTGGTCCAGTGATTGTGTGGCTGGCTTGTCTAAATCCTAGGGTGGGTTGACCAGCTGGAAACCCATGAAGGAACTAATTCTTATCTCAAATATAAAAGCAGTACTTTCTAGAGGGAAACTCTCTTCCGAAGAGTTCATGTGTCCTTTTCTTTTAAAGCCTTCAGCTAATTGGACTGAAGATGACTCACATAATGGCACATATAATCTGCTATCCTTGAACTCTACTGGTTTAGATGTTAATCTCTCATAAATTACTTTCATAGTAAATGGAGACACACCTGGTTATTGTGGCTGAGCTAAGTTCATATGTAAAATTAAATATCACAAGCCCATTCTTTGTAAATTAGGCACTTATGCACATCTCCTTAAGCCACATTCAGCCTTTAAATAAAGGTAAAAGATAAGGTTATGCTTCAGTCTAAAGTGATACAGTTTTACACACACACACAAAAAAATACCAATCATTTCCCCAGAGCAATATACAAATATCCTGTATACTATGATAAGCAACTAAAAACACTTCACTTCTATAATGTAAAATCTTGCATATTATTTTCTATTAGTGAATAAAAGAGGAAACAAACAAACACATTTACCTGATGCACAAGTACATACAACCAAATGCAAAAGAAATACTCATGCCAATACTCAGAACTCTGACTTCTACAGCATCGGCTCATTTATGTTCTTGCTATAAGTTACTATTTCTGCTGCCTCAGGATTTCTTATGGCTGTCTCAAGAGAGAAAAATAGAGAAAGAAAAAAAAGTAATTTATACACTGTGTTATTTAGAAGTTCACCTTCTAAGCTCCTTAATAGATAGCTTGGATCTCCACTTGGCACATTCATTCTCATCCTCTTTGTCTCTCTCTCCTTCCCTTTCTCTCTCCTCTATTATCTCTCTATGCCCTGATGTTCTAGTTATTTGGAAAAAGTATGTAGGACAGCTAGAGAACACTGCAGGAAAGAGAACAGAAAGTTCCATGGCAAGTTGACAGCACTCTTCTCCATTCTACCTGCTACTGTTTGTTTTTGTAGATGCTTCAACAGGTGTGTGTCTCAGCATCATGGCCACATTTTATGGTTGTGTTGAGATAGAAAGGAAGAGAGGATGGATATGTAGGTTTCATTGTACTGAGAAACGGGACCTCTTACCCATTTGTTTTCACCATAGTTAATGTGAATACTAGTAATTTTTAATATTTTCCCTTGATTATATTATTTTGTTGCCAGGGGTCTTATATATGTTAAGTCCATACTCAACCAATGAACAGGGTACAGCTCAAAGTCTATTTTATCTTTATATATTTGTACTGTCTACTGTGGGCCTCATCATTTTCATCATACACCTTAGTAATTGATTTATCATACCCCTAAAATCTGGAAGAAAACCTCTCAAACTTGTTTATTCTCTCCCCATCTTAGCTATACTCAAGTTACATGAGGTAAGAGGATGGCTATGATTATCTTCTCCTATCACCTTTTTCTCTCCTATTCTTCACTTATTTCCCCTTCCTTTCTTACTTCACCAGAGGCTTTTCTGTTTGTAGATTAAGGTAAGACATCCAAGAAACACTTAATAATCTTACTAGGTTCCCGCAACACTTCTGCTTACTCTTGATACGTGCTATGACATGCTTCTCTGGATCTAATTCCTCTGAGAAAGCGATCCCAAAGTGATCAAGACAATGTACAAAACCTACACTTGTAGCACCCATCACAGATAAGCCTTTCTGAAGTCTCACTGGGACACATCTGTACTCTAATCAAGTGGCAATGGCCCCATGCTTTCCCCTACAACACCAACCTTCATTCTCATGCTTTACAGCTGCCAGGAGAGTTCCTTTCTTGTCTTCAATCAGGGAACTCCTACTCACTTTGCAGTCACACTTTTCTAGGCAAACTTTCCACAGCTTTCTTTCTAGGTTACAGCCCTGGCTTAGAGATTCTATGACAGAGTTTTTCTCCTTCCTGGTGCTTACTATAACTATAATGATATACTTTTGGACTTCTGATACTTTATTTAAATTCTGTTGACTAGATTCTACCATGATGGAAGACACTATTTTATTATATGTTCATTTTGCTCAGCATGGTATCTTAGCATTGAGCAAAATATCTAACACAAAGTCAATACTTAATCAACATTAATTGTATGAGTATTTTTAAATTGCTAACAAACTTCTAGAATTGTACTATAGACTTAACATCTGGGCAAATGGTTGAAAGTGGGCCATGGTCTGAAAAAACTAAGCAAAACACTGCTATTCATGAATACAGGCAAAGGGAAGAGTGATTATAAATCCAAGCTGGCCAAGAAATGTGGCAGTTCTTCCTGTCACTGTCCAGAGAAAAAAGAAGTATGCCTCTCATGTGAAGAAGGGCCAGAATGACCCAGGTGTTTTACAGGACATTGCTTTCTTCTTGTTCTAACTCCTACTCTTCTGTCCCCAGAATTGTCACATATACACATGTGGAAGTCATTGTAAATTTTGGTTTAGCTGGAAGCTTTATTAGGTGATGCCAAGTAATACAGTCAACGTCAAGACCAAATTGGAGAGATGTTCTAGCACATGCTGAGCTTCCCAAGTATTTAAGCAAATTTTTTTCAGAGAAGGGAATTGGAGACAGATAAATAATTGGGCTACCTAAACATCCTGAAGACCCACATAAGAGAGGATAGGCTTATTTTCAGCAGCTCAAGGACACAGGATTTTCTTGGACTGGTTTCTCAATCACCTGATTCACCATCTTGCACTAGAGAAAATGTCTCAATTTGCCAGGTATTATACTGTAACCTAAGAAATATAAAACACAAGTTGAGCTGGATTGTTGCTTCAACAATGCTTCACTTTCCCCTTTCATGTGTTTATTTTGCCATCTGAAAGTAACATAGCATCATTGTTAATGTAATCATTGTGGCCATTACTTAGAACGTTACATTTATTCTATTTTTAAATTTAAAAACTCATTATAATATTAAATATTTTATTACACCAAAGTTCTATATAACTTTCTAGGAAAGTGTAGCTTCAACTTTAAGGGAAAACCAATCCAGCCACAAGAAATCTCATTGGACAGTAGTGTTCAGTGTACATGTTCATACAGATAAAGAAACCTGCACTTGAATCTACCCACACTTAAATTCATATTTTCAGACCTTAGTTTAATTTAATTTTGCCAACATCTCTTTCCTGTGCAAAAACACGCATGAACCAAGCTGGTACTTTCTATTCTTTCATTTGAATAGGCATTAAAACACTTTTAAATTAAACTTTAGGTTTGAGAGGAATTAATAGTGTCTGAGAAACTTGTGTATCCAGCTTTCTTGACTATGTTCAACAGATCAGAAATTCAGCATTTGCCTAATCTCACCATGGATACTATATGTTATATGTTCTTTCAGGAACTGATTGCTTGAAAGTTAAGCAAACTTCCAAATGGCCAAAAATATTTACATAGGGGGAGGAAATAACAATCCATCTTGCTTTTGTTTTAGGCTTCAGCCTATGTCCAAGCATATTCTAGCTGCTTCTGGGAAAGTGACCTTCTTGACTGCACAGAAAAATAAGTTATCTTACTCCAGCATTTAGACTATCAGATGGATTCTGGGGAAATAGAAATGACCCATCTGCGGCAGAAGGTAGGATGTATCTGCAAATGATTCATGGAGATGAGTCCCTTGTGGTTGTTAACATATAGCTTCCGGCCCACCTCTAATTGCTGGGTTGACAGCCTAGCTGATGACATCATTTCTCTGTTCCATAGTGGGACCATGGAATCTGTCTCTTCTCTGAACTTTGAACTCTTCTGTGGTAAAGATCTGCTGTCATTTCCCTTGCATCCCGAGTGCCTAACCTACTTCCTGCAGCAGGCACTGGTGAGTATTTATTGACTTGACTTTGAACCCAAGGCAATAGTGTATGACGCTAGTCTCTCCAGTTGTCTTTAAGGACATAGCTTTAGTGCATTTAGTACTAGTCAGTTTCTAGAGTGACCATGGAATATACACACCCATAATAATATTCCTGGACTAAGTTGCTTTATCCACAGCAATAGAACCTCAGCTTTAAGGAACTCTGAAGAGGCTACTGGTCTCCCAGATCTTCTGAATGCATGTCAAATTTTCTAAGAGGCACAGATGCCATTTCTCCCAAGGAGAAATCCAATTTTATTGAACAAAATGTATACTTGGGTTTCTAAATCAATTCTAATTTGTGGATGAGAATTATTTTACTCCCTTTCTTATGAGCATATATATAATGCTCATAAGCTGAGTTGGTAAGCAGCATTATATACTCCCCTTGTTTACAGAAAAAGAATATCTGGAAATCTGGAATGTAAGTGAACAAACTATGTGAAATTATAGTGGTGGTAATGTGATATAGAAAAAATAAAATATAAACAGGTATTGACAAAGAAAGGAAGACCAAGCCAGAAAATGCCAAGAAGAGAAATGGAAACAAAGACTTTTCCTTGGATATACAAACACATATATTTGTTGTTCAGAATCTATAGGGATAGGTTTCAGAATTCTCTATAGATACTAAAGTATACAGGTGTTCAAATGCCTTTAATATAATGTAGCATATATGACACACACCCTTCCATGTTCTTTAAATCATGTCTAGATTATTTAGATCTCGTTAAATGTAAATGTTACATAAATATTTGTCAACTTGCATTAAGAAAGAAAATGGAAAGAAAAAAAATATGTATGAATACCATTTTTTTCTTGGATATTCTCAACTCCCAGTTGCTATGTACAGATACAGATGAAGAAACTTCCAAGGCAAAGAATGTAAGATCAACTTCAATGGCAGTGTAATTTCTGAAATTCTTCCAGGCAAACCCTGTTCTCGGGTTGCCATGCCTCCTCTAAGAGTCCTAACAGTCCAAGTAAAATCAGTATGTCAGATTCATTTCCTTTATTTTTATTCCCCTAACATCATTCCCATTCTTTTCCAGTCAACGACACATCAAGTCATGTAGTGTTCTTAAATCTGGCATTTTAGATCACTTTAAAAATATTTTTTAGATTTAGTATGTGTACTGGCTAGTTTTATCTCCACTTGACACAAGCTAGAGTCATCAGAAAGGAGGGAGCTTTAATTGAGAAAATGCCTCCATAATATCAGGCTGTAAGGCAAGTTGGTAGCCATTTTTTGTATTTAGTGATTTATGGGGAGAGGACCCATCCCATCCCTGGGTTGGTGGTCCTGGATTCTATGAGAAAGTCGATTGAGAAAACCATGAGGATCAATCCAGTAAGCAGCACTCCTCTGTCAACTGCTTGAGTTCCTGTGCTGATTTCATTTGATGAACTACAGTGTGGAAGCATAAGCTGAATAAGCCATTTTCCCCCAAGTTACTTCTGTCTTGGTGTTTCATCACAGCAATAACTATCCTAAGTCAGAATATGTGTGTATATATGTGTGCATCTGTGTATCTATCTGTGTGTGTGTGTGTGTGTGTGTGTGTGTGTGTGTGTGTGTGTGTGTGTATGAACATCCATGTTCTATGTTACATATGCAAGGTCAGAAGACAACATCAGTTCTCTCCCATCATAGTGGATACCAGAAATCAAACTCAAGTCCTCAGGCTTGTATGGTAAGAACTTTTACTGAGCCATCTTACAGATCCCAGGTCAAATTCTGAAATACAGTTTTGATGAATGATATAGGGGAGTGTCTTGCTTATTGACATGTTGTCTGTGAAAGTTTTAAGAGCCAAACTAGGCTTAAAGTCTAGACAAGTTAGTATTTGTTTTCAACAACTCGACTTTGTCAGTTCACATAGTCATTAAACAGAACAATTGTGATATAGTCCTCTTAGATTTCTCTTGTTTTGTCATAAGAAATCTTTACCTTTTGGAAATGAGATCATGCCATAAAAATGCATTAATTAAAATACACAAAGCACAGAAATTACACAGTAATTTATACCACCCACATCAAGATAATCCAAAATAAAATTTCATGGTAATATTCCAATTGGGAAATCCTGAAGAAATACATTTTGCTCAAGTCATCATATAGCAATGTTAGTTCTACATTGTGTCTCAGTTTTGATTCTATTCTTAGTATTTTACAAAATAAATATTACACGTTTGAACTAGGCATTTAAGGATGCTCTCAGACTCCACACCATTCCTAATTAAGTATGCAAAGGTGACCATAAGTGGCAAGGGGTTATTCATTGCCAACTTCCTTACTGTTCTGGAAGCTTCTGTTACTTGCTAGCATATTTTTTTTCAAAAGGTCATATATAAAGACATACACCCTGGAAAACAGAAGAGAACGAGTGAAACTGAGTGTCTGAAGAAATAGAAAAATGTACTTTGGAGAAGTGCTCCTGTGGGTAAGGATGCGAGCAGCAGCAAAAACAAGCAAGCCCCATTGGGTCCCAGTGCTCCCAGTGCCATGGCCATTAACTACAGCTTCTTAATTGCAATGTGTTTCAACACAATACATGTGTATATGCGTGCATATGTCTATGTATGTATACAGTTTTATATGCTTGTTTAGACATTTATGTACTCCAACCACCCATATATGCTCTACTTTACTAAAATTGTAAAAAATTCAAATTCACTGACATTGAGAGAGGCTGCCAGGAGAGTGAAGGGAGGGAGGGAAGGAGAGAAGGAAAGGAAGGAGGGAAGAAAGAGATTAAAGTAAGAAAGGATATTCAAAAAGGCATCTTTTATGCCAGCAACAAAAACTCCATGAGGGCAAGGAACAGTGTTTTCTCCTGACATTCTAATTAGCAGCATCTACTATCACAATTAAGTGACATGCATATGATACGCAGTATATTTGTCAGGTAAGCAAAAGAACAGAACAGATGGTCAGATGGACAGATGAATGCAGGAAAAGAGCCTGCTGTGCCCTCACTGGTTCCTCTTGTAGTAGATTTGAGTGTTGAAATCTGCCTCTCGCTCCCATAATGGATTAATGCAGAGAATGAGTTCAGCTGAAGTCTGCAATACATTTTGAGGTTGTTACCAGAGAAACATTGGAACAATTACAATCCACTAAATGCTAGTAAAATGTATTCAGGCAGAGACTCATAACTTTGGAGTCAAAGAGAAGAGAAGTTGTTGGCCAAGAGGCAAAATTATCTTGTTTGACTGATTTGATTTCCTCGAAATACAAGGTCACATATGGGCAATTTAATTTTTTCTACTCATAAAGAAGTCCAGATCAAAACAACCTAATTGAACTCCAAATTCACAGCTCTTTTCCCTGGAGGTCTGAGCTCAGAAGTCCATAGACTTCAGTGACCCGTAGTTTTATGACAAACTCCAGTCTTGGCACAATGGTGTCCCTCCTTAGTTTAAGAGCTTTTCATCTGTGATATAACAGTTCTGTTGTTGGCAGTGCTCAGTGACATCACAGTCATAAAACTCTGCAACAAGAAGAAGATTGTTTTGGTGTCAAAGTGAGAATTCTGCTGTGGCCAGCATCACATCATCTTGCGTTCTTTGTTTAAGCTCAATATTAGGCTGGGTTGACTGCAGCCTGCTCCTGGCTGTCACTGGTGTTGAGGGCCGCTCATTTTTTATTGATACTTCCAACAGTGAGACAGAGCTTGCCCCGGACACTTGCCCCCAGCACTCTCCTCAACCCTTGCCTTTATAGCCTGTAACTTGGGAGCCTACCTCTATGAGAGTCATTGATGAGTGTCTAAGAAGAAAAAAATATAAAACTTTACCCTAGAAATGTGTCCATTCAGATACAGACAGCAGTCACCAGTTTATTAAATAAATAAAATTTAAGATCTGTAGGAAAAGCCCATCAGTTCTGTATGGGAATGTGTAGGCTGGCAGACACATGGGCTGGTATCACTTGGTCCATGGTCCAGTTTCATCTCCAATATGGCCACATCCCAAAGTTTGAACACAAACACAGCCATGGGCTAAGTACACGTTGCTCATACACATCAGGTACTGACAATCTCACCCATAAGCTAGCTTGAGAACAGGAATACCTAGCAGAATCAAGCAGAGGTATTTGAACCTCATCTATGCACCATCAGTACTGGGGAGAAATGTGTTCAACTGCATATTACTAAGAATAACCTCCACAGGAATAGAAGAAATGAGCATAACTGGGCCAATTGTGGGAGAATATTACTACACAAACCTACAGACAAAAACTAAAATATTAGTCTCCTTAGGTAAGAAACAATCTTCAAAATAGTTTTAACGGGAGGCAAATATATGAAGTCAAAGCTTGGGACACTGCCAGCTGCACTTCCAAAATATCCTTCAGAAGGGAGTGCCTTGAAAAAAAGATGCTCTGGGCCTTTATTTTAGGTTTGTTTTATAATTTAAAATATTTTTGAGGATTTCCCACATGTGTACTATATTCATATAATTTCTATCCCCTCCCTCCCTCCTGCATCACTCACACCTTTTCAACTTCATGATCTCTTTAATTTTGTATATATAAAGTAGCTATACATAATAATATTAAATAATTATATAATATATAATGTCTTGTATATTGTATAATTATTTTATGTAACATATACTTATATATAATATATAATAAATTTTATACATTATATAATATACATATATTATACACACATATTATATATATAGTGTTTTATAGGGCTCAAGCAGAGCAAATTTTCTTTTTTAGCCTGCATATCCATAGTTTAGAGGAGCAGTAGAGAAATTCAAGTTTTCCTACTGGGGAAAGATTTCCTCCTTGTTAAACAGTTATGGTTTCTGACTGTTGTTTTCAATGTCTCTCCACTGAATTCAGGCCACGAGCTCTCCATTTCCTCAGTTATATTGACCTCAAGGTTCCTCTTTCCTCACAGAGACACTGTGGCTTTTAAGTGTTCTTCCAAGTGTTTCCAACATCCTGAGAAGCCACCCCAAAAGCATATCTCTCTAACTCCCACTTGCCTACTATGCATGGACCGAAGCTCTGTGTGGCAGATCGAGGGACCCTGGGATTTCCAGAATATTCCATGGTGAACTGATCTACTGGTGTTCTTGAAATAACTTGTTAAAAAATATATATTTGCTTATTATTTTTGTGTATGTGTGTGTGTGCCTGGTTGAGCTTAAATGAACTATATTATATGTCTGAAGATACCTCTGAAGGCTGTAAAAAGGCATCAGACCTCAATGAAACTGGAGTTACAGATTACCTGAAATGGATGCTGGAAATGAAACCTGGGTCCTCTGTAAGAGTAATAAGTGCTTTCACTAGCTATGTGTTTTTTCTCCTGCCATGCTGATTAGTTTGAGTTACTTGGGAAGAGGAATCTCATTTGAGGAATTGGCTCCATCATACTATCCATTATGGCGATCTCGGGGGAATTGTCTTGACTAATGATTGATGTGTTAGGGCCCAGCCCACTGTGGGCCCTGTTAACCCTAGGCATGTTGTCCTGACTTGTATAAGAAAGCAAGCTGAGCAAGCCAGGAGGAGCAAAACAGTAGGCAGTCTTCTTCCATAGTCTCTACTTGAGTTCCCACTGTGGCTTCCCTTGATGGTGGATTCTAAGCTGTAAAATGAAATAAACTCTTTGTCTTCAAGTAGTGTGTGGTCAGTGATTTATCACAGAATCAGAGAAGCAGAGTAGGACATCAATCTTAATGAGGTAAATTTTCAAAAGGTCTTCAACAGGCGTATTTTTTAATATGGCGTATTATTTTTATATAGATTTTACTTCACAATGTAAAATAAAAACAAATAAGAGGGCAGCAAACATCTAAATTATCAGGCTCAAAGTCTATATAACTCAATGAACTTCTATATAATTAGAGTGGTTATTCAATTGTGGTATATAACTTTGGATTTTATATTATCAATTTTTAAAAATCTTTAAAATTTAATTAATTTTTAAAATTTTTTTTAATTTTTGAGATTAAAATTGTATCAATTTTCCCTTCCCTTTCTTCACTCCAACACTCCCATATACTATACTCCTTGCTGCTCTCCATCAAATTCATGGCCCATTATTTTTATTAATTGTGTGTGTGTGTGTGCATGAGTATGTGTGTGTTTATTCCTATATGCATAAATACAACCAGCTTAGTCTGTATAGTGCTAATTGAATGTATGTCCTCAGGGCTGACCATTTGGCACTGAATAATTGATTGACTTGTTCTTCTCCTAGGAGGAGTATTTCTCTCACTCTCAACATTCCTTAGTTGTGGGTCTATCTTTGTATAGGGCTGAGGCATCCTGGGTTTCTCCCATCCACATTAGAAAGTCTGTTATAAATGTCTTTGTGTAGCTCGTGTTTAGACAGTCTTGTAGGTCAGAAACTTCTGTCATTCCTAGGAGATTCACTCACAGCAAACTCCCTGATCCTCAGGCTTAGGTACAGGTCTTGTTTTGTAGATGTATTCATTGGGACTGAACTCCACAAATCTGCATTTTGACTGGATGTAATTTTCTGTAATCATCTCCATCTGTTGTGATGATAAGTTTGCTTGATGTGGGACTGGGACTACACTTATCTGGATATAAGGACAAATATTTAGAATGTAGTTAGAGGTTATACTAGTTTAGTAAAGTGGTGGTTGCAGTTTCTCCAAGATCTGTGACTTCACTAACTCTACATGGTTGACTAGTATCTAGAACTAGGCATCTTTTTTCTCATGTTGAGTGGATCTTAATTCCAATTAGAGAATATTTTACTCGAGTCAGAATGGCAAAGCTCAGTAAAACAACTGATAACAAACACTGGAGGGAGTGTGGAGAAAAAGGAACCCATTCACTATTGATGTAGTGGCAAACTGGTCCAGCCACTCCGTAAATCAGTGTGGAAAATTCTCAAAAAGCTAAAAATAACTCTTACCATATGACCCAGATATTCCACTCCTTAGCATATGTCAAAAGGACTCAACATCCCATTCCACATATACTTGCTCAACTGTGTTCATTGCTGATCTACTCACAATAGCTAGGAAATGGAAACCACCTAAATGCCTTCAACTGATGAATGGTTAATGTGAGTATGCCACATATACACTATGGAATACTCTTCACCTATAAATAAAAATGGAATCATGAACTGTCTTAGTTACTGTTCTGTTCTGTGAAGAGATACCATGACCAAGGGAACTCTTACACAAGAAAACATTTGGGGTGGGTGCTTGCTTACAGTTTCAGATGATTAACCCATTATCATCATGGTGAGCAGTAACTGAGAGCTGTACATCCTGATGCACAGGCAACAGGCAGAGAGAGGTACATTGGGCCTGGTGTGGGCTTTTGAAACTTCAGTGCCCACCCCCGAGTGACATATCTCTTCCAACAAGGACATATCTACTCCAACAAGGCCACTCCTCCAAAACAGTTAATCATTTGGATATTAAGCATGGAAATGTATGAGCCAATAGGGGGAGTTCTCACTCAAATCATCACATGAGCTTTGTAGGTAAATGGTGGAACTAGAAAAAAAAAATCATACTGAGTGAAATGACCTAAGCCCAGAAAGACAAATGTTACATGTTCTCTCTCATTCAAGGCGCTTAGCTCCAAATCTTCTGATGTAGTTCTTGGAGTACCTGAAGAAACCAGGAAAGTGAAAAGGGACCATTGCTGGAATAAGTTGGTAGACAGAGATTGAAATAGCAGGATATAAATGATCTTATTAGGAAAAAGGGAAAAGGGGAGGCTCTAAGTAGGGAGAGTATAAGGAGATAAATACAGAAGAAAGAGGGTAAAATAAAAATAAGGATGTCTGAAAAAGTCATAAGGGATCATACAATGAACTACTTACCTAAGCCAAATAAAAAACTTTGATACATGTAAGACTGTATATATTTTCACATACACATACACATAAACATATCTATCTCTATCTATATCATATATATCTATATCTATATATCTTAATAAAATTTTCTCATATGGGATAACAATGCTTCATCCAAGAACCAAAGACCATATACACCAACTATGAAAAACTACTCTTCTGCATTGTTAGAGTAGTCCAAGAGACACCCAAAACATACCGGTGATTGTTTTTGCTCTTGGTTGTCCTGCAGAGGTAGAAGGTGAGTCCCTATGGCTGAAGCCACCATGTACTTCAGACACAGAGCCCAGAGGCTCCTGAACTTCAGTGAACCTGAATTCCCCCTTCCTGAGTACTACCTTTCATGCTACAAGAAGGCACCATGCAAGCTTTCAAAGGGTGGAATCAATTAACAGTCCTACCCAGATATGATGTATCGAAACCATAACAACAACAACCAGCACAGAAGGTAGCTCTAAAGGTAAAGTAGTGACACACATATCTTGGTGGACCATAATGAGGGTCCTCTTTTCCCCACATACACACTAGCAATTTTTGCCTGGGGTTGTTGTTTATTTGTTTTGTTTGTAATCTTAGTCATTTTGACTGAGGTATAATCACATCTCAAAGATACTTTACTTTTCATTTCCCTGATTGCCAAGGATAATGAATTCCTTTTGAGATATTTCTTAACCATTTTTACTTTTCAGTTTGAGAATTATATTTTCAAATCCATAATCCATTTAATTGGGCAGCTAATGTTTTTTTTAATGTTTATTTATTACTTCAAGTTACTTCTCCATCATAGTCACTTCTCTCCACCCCTCCCGGACCCATCCTCCCACCCTCTCCTGCCTCTTCCACCTATCCTACTCCTCTGGAGTGGGGTGCCCCTACAAACCAGACCCACTCAGTTCAGCAGTCATATGAGGGCTAAGAGCTTCCTCTTGTACTGGGGGCTTATATGGCAACTCCACTAGGGCAATGTGCCCCACTAACAGGTAACAAAGTCTATGTTCCTGTTCTTTTTGGTTTGTTGGTTGTAGTATAGTTATCCTGTACTATATGGCTAAAATCCAATTATAAGTGAGTAGATGCCATGTGCAAATTTCTGAGTCTGGGTTAGCTCACTCAGGATGAGCTTTTCCAGTTTCATCCATTTGGTTGCAAATGCATGATTTCCTTGTTTCTGATAGCTGAGTAGTATTCCATTGTGTAAATGTACCACAGCTTTTTTATCCATTCTTCAGTTGAAGGAAATTTGGGTTGTTTCCAGTTTTGAGCTATTAAAAATAAAGCTGCTATGAACATAGATAAGGAAATGATCTTGTGGATTGGTGAGGAATCATTTGGATGTATACCCAGGAGTGGTATGGCTGGGTCTTGAGGTAGAGCTATTCCAAGTGTTCTAAGATACCGCTACACTGATTTCCATAGTGGTTGTATAAGTTTTCACTCCCATCAGCAATGGAGGAGTGTCCCCCTTTCTCCACAGCCTCACCAGAATATGCTATCATTTGAGTTTTTGATCTTAGCCATTTTGACAGATGTGGGATGGAATTTCAGAGTTGTCTTGAGTTGCATATCTCTGATGATTAAGGATGTTGAGCATTTCTTCAAATGTCTCTCGGCCATTAGAGATTTCTCCTTTGTGAATTTTATGTTTAGCTCTGTTCCCCATTTTTTATTGGATTATTTAGTTTCTTGGTGCTTAATTTCTTGAGTTCTTTATAAATTTATGGATATTATCCCTCTGTTGGATGTGGGGTTGGTAAAGATCTTTTCCCAAAACCGTACAATGGAAAAAGGACAGCATCTTCAACAAATGGTGCTGGTGTGACTGGATGTCAACATGTAAAAGAATAAAATTAGACCCATACTTATCACCTTGCATAAAACTTAAGTCCAAGTGGATCAAAGACATTAACATAAAGCCGGGCACACTAAATCTAATAGAAGAGAAAGTGGGGAAAAGTCTTGAACTCATTGGCACACGTGACAACTTCCTGAACAGAACACCAATACCTCAGGCTCTAAGACCAACAATAAATAAATGGGACTTCATGAAGCTGAAAAGCTTCTGTAAAGCAAAGAAAACTCTTATTCGAGCTAATGCTCTTTTTAAAAAAGATTTATGTATATATGTTCTGTATATGGGTGTTTTGTCTGCATGTACATCTGCATACCAGAAGAGGGCATTGGATTCCCTGGAATTATAGTTATAGATGGTTGTGAGCTACCATGTGGGGACTGGAAATTGAATTCAAGACCTCTAGAAGAGCAGCGAGTGCTCTTAACTGCTGAGTCATATCTTCAACCCCACTAAATGTTCTTGACTCTTTACTTTTGAATTGTTTGTATATCCTAGATATCAATCCTCTGTTAAATATATTGCTGGCAAAGCTTCTCTCCAACTCTGTGAGCTTCCACATGACTTCATTGTTTACTTATCTATACAGAAGCTTTTTAGTTGCATGAGCTTTGATTTATCAATTGCTGATCTTAATCTTGGACAAATAAAATCCTATTCATAAAATTCTTTCTTACATCTGTGTCTTGCAGGGTACCGCCTATGCTTTCTTCTAGCATTTTAGGTTTCATATTGGAATATTTCACGTATTTGAAGTTGGTTTTTGTACAGATGATAGAAACAGGTCTAACTAACTTCTTTCTTCTAGATGTTGGTGTCCACCTTTCAGAGATCATTTTTAAGATGCTGTCTTGACTCCAGTGCATATTGTTGGCATCTTTATCTAATAGCAGATGGCTGCAGTTCTGTCTACTCACACTTTGCTCTTCTGCCTTTTGCTCTACTTGTCTGCTTTGTGCCAACACTAGTCTGTTTTTATTACTGTAGCTCTGTTATATATCTTGAAATCTGATGTATGTTTTTTTTTCAACAGGATTGCTTTGGCTATTTGTGTTATATTGGTTCTATATGAATTTTAGTGTGTTTTCCCCTCTATTTTTGTTAATAATGTTGTGGAGATTTTGATTGGGATTGTATTGAATCTTTAAATTGCTTTGGGTAAAATAGTAATCTTCACAGTATTAATTCTGCCAACTCATGAGCATGGGAAGTATTTCCATATCAAGTGTCTTCCTCAATCTCTTAAGAGATGTAGAAATGTCATTGTTGACATCTTTCCCTTCCTTGATTATGTTTATTACTAGATAATTTTATTTTCTTTGAAGATATTGTGAATGGAAGGGTTTCCATGAACTTTCTCAGCATGTATGTTGCTGGAATATGGAAAAGCTGATTTTGTAAGCTGATTTTGTATCCTGACATTTTGCTAAAAATGTTCATTATTTCTAGAAAATTTGTGGTGAAACTGTTTGGATCTTACATATAAATTATATCATCTACAAATAGGGATAATTTGACTTCTTTTCCTGCTTGTATGCATTTAA
This sequence comes from Lophiomys imhausi, assembly GCA_907164525.1. Lineage (NCBI taxonomy): Eukaryota > Metazoa > Chordata > Mammalia > Rodentia > Muridae > Lophiomys > Lophiomys imhausi. Next base: position 1,623,651 of record CAJQZJ010033718.1, read on the forward strand.
TCTTTCTTTCTTGACTCATTTTGCAGTTAGTGCCTGTAGTAGTCCATTGAAAAGCAGTGAGTCTCATAGTTAAATTTTGAGTTGTTTAGGAATCAAGAGGGTGTTATAGATCTAAGAAGATACTCTTAAAAGTGTGTTGCAAGTTAGTATGAATGTTGAGTCAGATATAGACCTTTAAACTCATGGAGTTGGTGAGATAGTAAAATGTTAAAGTCAGGGGCCAAATATGTATAAACTGGACATTGGGAAGTTATACTGGGCCATTTAACTCTCATAAATGTGGCATATTTATATCTGTTGTTTTGTATAGTATTTACTGTTATAAGAGAAGGAACCATCTGTTGGACTGAAAGGGGAAACTTCTGGGGGGAAGAGGATGGAAGGGCGGGATAGGAAGGGGGAATAGGGAAGGGTTTGTGACTGAGATGTAACTTGAAGAGAAAAAAAAAGTATTAAAAAAAAGAAAGAAAAGCAGTGAGAAGAGTGGGCAGCCCTATTTCATTATCGGTTTTAATAGGACTGCTTCAGTGTTTTCTCCATTTGCCACAATGCTGGCTGTTTGTCATTCATAGCCTTTAGTATGTTGGGTTATGTTCTCACAATCATGCTCTCTAGGGCTTTCATCAAAAGAGTGTGTTATTTGTTAGAGGCTGCTTGTGCATGTGTTGAGATGGTCATGTGATTTTTGTCTTTAAGATCATTTATAGTGGGGGATCCAAGATGGTGGCAGCCTACATGGATGCATTTTGGACATGGGGAAAACAGCTATAACACCACAGAGTTATAAGACGCTGAGCAATAATCTGAGTGGTGCGAACCCAGGGACTATTAAAAGTCCCTGGTCAAGACACTCCTCTCTTGGACATTCAGAAAAACAGACCAGCAGAAACTGCAGAAGCCGATGACTCCGGGAAGCAGAATCGTCACCAGGAGAGGGACCTGGGTACGAGCCACTCACATACCCAGCGAGCAGCTCCGAACCCCAGACAGGGTTACTCACCAGCCTTCTGGGCTCCCAGATTCCACTCAGGCATTCTGACACCAAGGGGAAGATCGGTGGAGCCACGGGAAGGGATATATTCTCAGCGGAACCATTGTGGCTGCGGGCCACAGCACGTTCTGAGCTGCGGGGCTTCAGCAGGACCACAGTGGGCAACGGCGTTCTGGCAAATGCAAGCATATTCGGGCTTCCTCAGAGGGGTGTTGGACATATAGGCCTCTCTATTGGATTTGCAGTCACTGGAAAGAACACTGCAGCTAGACATAGCAGCGGTATACCCTTCTAGCAGTGGGTTACGCTGCCGGTACCACTGCAGTGTCCTGGGACTTGGATGACAGTGGCCCCAATTGCCAGTATCCACAGGATAGGTCCAGTACAGACATAGGAGCGGTGAGATAAGAGCAGGCAGAAAGGCTGGTGGCCGGGTTGGAAGGCTGCTTGGATCTGCACTGGGTCCAAGCCCTGGACGGGTTGTGGGGTTAATATCGGACTCCTTTGCTAGTACTGGCTCCTCCAGCGGGAAACCAGATCTTCAGCATATATAGTTCCACTCCTGGAGCAGTGAGGTCTTGGCCTGGGTGCACTACTGAGTGACTCAAACTAAAGGGCTTAGTCCTTAGGGCCGAGAGGCACAGAGGTGCCCTGAGGACCATCTAGACAGGTATAAGCCCATCTAGACCAGCCCAGCAAGGACAACAAAGAACTTGGTACTGGAAATATAGACACCGAAGGATCAGAGTTACCAGACATGAGCACTGAGCGCCTCCCACTGGGAAACTGTACTCCCTCCCTGTCAGATCCTTTTAGGTCTCCAGCTGGAAGACTCAACCCCCAAACTTAGGACCTCCAGAGTCCACAGCATCTGTGCTTGGACACCCAGGAGCATACCAGCAGAGCCGCTACATGCTGAATACCCAGACTACCACACAGAGAGCTCTGACTCAGGAGCAGTGAAACAATCCCAGGCCATTGCTCATTGCCTGGGAGTGGGCTGTACCAGATCACAGTGTTCCTGGCTATTAGATGCACATTGATTATCTGAGAACCCCCTGAGAGCAACTTGGGAAGATCACAAACACAGTCTGAACAGTAAGCTGCAGGGGAGCTACAGCCCCAGCCAACAGTCTGTGGCCTGCCAACCTGCACCATCATCTATATGAAGACCAGTTGGATCCCAGGAACCTAGAGGAACACATCCCACCACAACTTCTGACCTGAGTCCCCAATTGGGACAAAACAGGAAGGGGTGATCTCTGGGAGACACACTGAGAAGAAACCTCTACCCAGAAGGCACCAGGAGCAAGCAGCTAAGAGCAACCAAATGGCTAAAGGTCAGAAAAAGTACAGATCCAACATGAACACAGACTTTTTTTCCTGTCAATGACACACTTTGCCCTAGTGGTGCTGCCTTGTGGGCCCCCAGTGTATGAGGAGGCTCTTGGCCCTCATATGACTGCTGAACTGGGGTGGGGGACTGTTGTGTAGGGACACTCCACTCCAGAAGAGATGAGATGGAAGGGATAGGGGATAGATGGTGGGAGGGCGGGACTAGGAGGGGTGGAAAGAGGACACTGTGATGGAGATGTAACCTGAAGTAATAAAAAAAATATTTTTTAAAAAGATCATTTATAGTATTTATTACATCTATTGACTTTTGAATGTTGAATCATCTCTGGGATAAAGTCAATTTGACTTTGGTGTATGACTTTTCAATACAACTTCTATTTGGAGACTATACAATGAGAAAAAGAAATAAGTTTTCCTTTCCAATGAGAAGAATGAGAAGGTACAGGACCAGAATTCGTAAAACCTGTATGAGGTGTAAACACTAGTCAATCCATTAAAACAAAGACACATGAAACATATGGAAAATTATGCAGAAGAAAAATTATGACAATTCTACTGTAGTATCTCACTTATAACTCAGGTTCCATAGATAACAATGCTTGAGCAGCAGACAGCCAAAGTGTATAAAATTTAAAAATAAAATCTAACATTAATTGTTCTGGAAAAAAAAGTCATGCAAAGGAGAAAATTGCAATAGATCTTTTATAAACAGGAACTCATTTTCTCTGAGCTAGAAACCACAAAAAATAATTTTAATAATATAATTCTTTCAAGATTGAATAATTTGAAGATAATAGAAGCAATAGAAATAACAAATATTACAGTATTAGTAAAACTGAAATATTCAACAACTAAATTTCAAAATATACTGAAGATATTAAATAGATTAGGAAGCAGAAAAAAAAATTTTTGGTTTTTTTTTTTGAGACAGAGTTTCTCTGTATTACTGCCCTGTCTGTCCTGGACTCACTTTAGTAGGCTTACCTTGAGCTCACAGAGATCCGCCTGTCTCTGCCTCCCAAGTGGAGGGATCAAAGGTATGCACCACCACACCTGGACCACAAAAAAATAATTTTAAACTGGAATATGGATTTGAAAATATAGGAAAAATGGATAAATGGGTTGAGAAGGGTGTGACAAACATGATACAATTTAATGGACATGAAAATGACTTCTGTTTCTATGCAAGAAGAAATAATAGGGATAATATTTCCTTTCCTTTCCCACTGGAAACAATTATAAAAGACAAAATTTTGGAAGAATGAGACACATAAAATACCAGAAATTACTAACCTTGATTCCTGAAATTAAAGCAAATGGCATGATTTCCAAGTCATGGCATGGAGAAGAGTGTACATGCAGAACCCACTGGTTCCCTTAGCTGGGGAGACAGGTGTGTATAATGGGTAGCACTGAGAAAATAGAGAAGGGGGAAGGGGAAAATTCTGGAGCTACACAAAGGGATCTCTTCAAGTATTCAGCTGAGCCCATCAATCCATGCATGGAAATGAAATACCCAATAAAGAGAAAAGGCAACATACAATGAGAAGAAGTATCAGAATCTGGCAAGGATAATACCTGTTCTCACAGGTATGCCTCACTATTGGAATGGCTGCTTAACAAATCTTAGCAAAAATATCTCCTAAACCCAACATGTTTCTAGTAAGTTATGTTTCCCACACACACACACACACACAAAGATAAAAACACAAAAAAAAAACTCAAAGAACAAAAATCAAAACAAATCTTTAGTCTAGAAGACAAAATTCACAATGTCTCAAATTCAATTTCAAAACCTGTCAATTGAGGTCAATCCAGAAGTCAAGGACATTAAAATAAGTATAATTAAGTTCTTTAACACATTAAGTAGAGACACGGAGTATACAAAAAAGAACCAACTCTATTTCTAGAGGTAAAAAAAAAAAAAAAAAAAAAAAAAAACAAAAAAACATTGTCCCTGTAGGTGGAGAGGAGAGAAATATGAGCAAAGAAAACTATTTGCCTAATTTTTTGTTAATGTTGTAAAATGTGTATCACAGATCATAGAATCATCATAAATCAGAGTTTAACAAAATGACATAGCACTATACCAACATACACCAGATGTAAGTTGGCCAATAGAAAACTTAAAGAGAAAACTCCTTAAAGCAACAAAAGAGAAGGAAAAGAGAAGACATATAATTTCTAGCATATAAGAAACAAAGGATAAGAGCCTAAAACAATAGCTTCTTCAAGAACTGAAATAATAAACTTAAAAAGGCTGTCTATTCTAGACTTGAAAAAAAAGACCAAACAAATTAATGTTGTCACAATCACAGCAAACTAAGTATCAATGAATTTAAACCTTGATATACATAAAAAATAAAAATGGTGACTAAATATGTAGGAAGAAAGTTACAAGCAAAAGAAAATATAATGAAGAAACCATGGAACAAAAGAACACACAAATTAAGATTGTGGCTGTAACCCAAACCTTACAAATAACCACATTAAACATAAATAGTCTAAATACCCCAAAGCAAGAGTCCTAATTATGTTACAAACATTAAAAACACATACTTTAGGTAGAAAATTATATTATATTATATTAATCAAAAATTGGTAAATTTTCTATATTGGTTTCAAAGTAAATTTTAGAGCAAATAACATTGCTGCAGGGGGAAAAAGGCAATTTCATTAATAAATGCCAAACTATCCAGCAAAAAGATATAGAAGTGCTGTGTTTATTCAACAGTAACAAAATTTAAAGATGTGCAACATAGGCTAATATGTCTTGAAGGAAAAATTGAATCCACACCTATAGAGATTACAATACTTTGCCTCAGCAGTGGAAAACAAGTAGACATAATCTGAATGTGTACACAGATATGCAGAATTATAGGCTACTTTTATACAACAAAAGAATACATTCTTTTCAAGAACACACAGATTGTTGGCTTTATTAGAGGCTATAACACAAATTTTCCTAAGCTTTAGAGAACTGAAATCATGTATTATGTTTTGTTACCACTGTGAACGAGAACTTCTTGGAAAGTTGGCTAGAACAGCAATGTTGTGAAGGTTCTGGAATGTTACAGATACACAGGCTAACTACCTAATCTTGAGCTAGCATTAGCCCACAGAATAGCCACTCTTTGTCCACCTTTTCAACAGAATGGTTATCCTATGACTAATAGTTTAAAAGACTTTGGAGTCTATAAACTTAGCAGAACACTAACTTCCATCAACCCAAAATGCTAAGAATAGCATCAGATAGCATATTAGGCCCATAGAAACTCTTCCCCATCTTACTGTACCAACTCCTCCAATGTATCCACCACTGTCTTTTAAGCTTGCCTCAATTTTTGACTTTAACTGTTCTGTAAACAATAAAACTTCATGAAACTGCTTCCATGTTGGGACATGGAATTGAGAGAAACTCAAATCTCTGTTCCTGGGCCATGGTCACTCAAAATGGTTCAGAATAAACTATCTTTTAGTTCTGTTTAAGATGAAAGCTGCACTGGTTTGGATTGCTTTGGTTTGGTTTGGTTTGGTTTGGTTTGGTTTTTGCATTAACACTATAGTAAAATTAAATCAGAAAATTTGTTTCAATATTCATTTCCCTTAATTACCTCAACAGTTTGAGGAGTGAGTGTAGGTGGTCAGGTCATGATAAGGTTCACTTGTTGCCTTGATTGAAGGCTTTGCCTAACTGATGAAAGTTCTCCTCCGGTACTCTGAAACCAGACTCTGGTCTCCTGGCTGCCACAATGAAATTTCCACCATGTACATGACTTTTAGTCCACCTGACAATCTGGACAGAGCAGAAAGGCAATCTCTTGGCCTCAAAAGACCCAAACTCCAGAAATGGAGCTGCTCTTGTTGGTCACAAAGTGCATAACACTGGCAAACACATTCTTCCCCAGTTTGTCCAGTAGCTGGAACATTCCACTGATGAGGTTGCAAAAAAGTGGAGGTCTGAGTGAGCTCTTCAGGGAAGTGGTACTCCAGCATACTACAGGGAAGAGACATCACTACAAAGGTTCTTCCCAAAGTATGAAAGTGCTACAAAGAAGGTGCCCTCATTGGAGCACTTACCTTTAAAATCATCAGACATAAAGTTATACTTGGGCAGGTGTCTTAGTTTGCATTTTATTGCTGTGAAGAAACACCATGACCACAGCAACTCTTTTTTTTTAATTACGTTTATTTATTACATCAAGTTACATCGGTATCACAGCCCCGCCCTCCACCCTTCTTGGTCCCACCCACCCCCACCCCCTCTACCTCCTCTCCCACCTGTCCTACTCCTCCAGTGTGGGACACCCCCACATCTCAGCCCCCCTCAGTTCATCAGTCATATGAGGGCTAAGAGCTTCCTCTTGCACTGGGGTCTACATGGCAGGTCCATTAGGATAAAGGGTCCCATTAACAGGTAACAAAGTCCATGTTCCTGTTCCTTTCAGTCTGTTGGTTGTAGGATAGTTATCCTGTACTATATGGCTAAAAGGAAAAATCCATGAAGATGACATCTCAATACTGAATATCCATGCCCCAAATACAAGAGCTCCCACATTTGTAAAAGAGACACTACTAAAACTCAAACGACACATTGAACCCCACACACTAATAATGGGAGACTTCAACAGCCCACTCACAACAATGGAGAAATCATCGAGACAAAAACCAGAGAAATAATGAGACTAACAGAGGCCATGAACCAAATGGACCTAACTGATATCTACAGATAATTTCACCCAAACACAAAAGAATATACCTTCTGCTCAGCACCTCCAAAGTTGACAGACAATATGGTCAGTCACAAAGCAAGCCTCAACTGATATAAGAACATTGAAATAACCCCCTGTATCTTATCAGATCACTATGGAATAAAGCTAGACTTCAACAACAGAAATAACAAAAAGCTAACACATTCTTGGAAACTGAAAAACTCTCTTCTCAAAGACCAATGGGGTCGGGGAACAAATAAGAAGGAAACCAAAGACTTCCTAAAATGCACAGCAACTCTTGTAATGAAAAACATTTAATTGGTACTAGTTTACAGTTTCAGAGGTTTAGTTAATTATCTTCATGGCAAGAAACATGGTGGCATGCATGCAGACATGGTGCTGGAGAAGGAGCTGAGAGCTCAATATCTTGATCCAGGGCCACAGAAGGCTTCCAACAAGCCCACACCTACTCCAACAAGGCCACACCTCTTAATAGTGGCCCTTCCTATGAAGCAAACATTCAGTCACATGAGTCTATGGGGGCCACACCTATTCAAACTACCACAGCAGGTGGGCCAAGGAGTCCTTGGCCTTCGGGTCAGTAGCCAGGGCCTACTAACATCATCTCTTCCTCTGGAACTGAGGCAGCAGCCTTTTATCCTCCTCCTGCTCAGCCTGAATCTTCTTTTTTTCTTCACATGAACCTTTTTCTTTATGTGGGGTATCCCTTGTAGGCTGGCTCTCTGAAAACCTCTTAGCATCTAACTGGGCCATGTTCTTACACATCTCTGAACTGAAGCTGGTCAGTGCAGGGGAGGAGCCAGAAGTTGATATGGGGAAAATTATGGCAAAGTGGTTTCAAGACATGTTTACAGAGCCACAACAGGAGATACAAAACAGTGATGTTAGCCAGCGTCGCTCATTCACTCCCAGAAATGTCCTTACATTAAATGTACATCCAGCAGTACACAAATTCCCCTGTCTTCCTCCTCTCTATCTTCAGTGACCTGTGCATTGTGGTGCATGATTTCTAAGGTGAGGAACACACAGGTTCTGGCTGCAGGAGTTACGTCACTATCAACAAAGTTGACCCACTGCATCAACTGAGCTTCCGTGCCTGTAGTACTTACTGCCCTGCAGTTCTCCTTGCTCACATAGTAGGCCATGGTACTGGTCCCATACACACAGAATACATCATCACCCTCAGATGCAATCTTGGCATAAGGAAATTTGCAAAGAAATTCAGGAGTACACTTGGTTTAGCCAAAGCGGAAGTAGGGTGGTGATATCCTGAGCCCAGCTGTACTGAGCATATGAGGATCTTAAAGGCCCTACAGGTTTCAGGATATACGTACAGCCCCAGCCACCATGGTGACTACCTAGAAACTAGTACTGTCAGTGATCCAGAAATTCTTTCATATCCATAGCCTTTTTTCATTAATTGTTGTTACATATATATGTATATCTATATACATAAATATTAATAAATATATGAATGTGATCTTCCTGGTCTGTATAATATTACTTGTATGTGTGTTTTCACAGATGACCATTTGGATACATCTACAATACAACTGCATCGAAGGCTCAAACATTGCAAGAGGAGGTAAAAATTGCAAAATCCAGAGCATCATGGAGCTTCCTAACATCGTGTCCCTTTGGGAGTGGTGGCATACATCTTCAATCCCAGCATCAGGAGGCAGAGGCAGGCATATTTCTGTGAGTTTGAGCCCATCCTGGTCTACAAAGCAAGTCCAGGACATTCAGGGCTCTTACACGGAGAAACACTGTCTCCAAAATCAAAGCAAAGCAAAACAAAACATAAAAGATTGTGCCCCTTTAGAAATATCAGAACCTGTAGCCATAAAGTCTCAACAATATGAATGACTAACCATGAGCTGAACAAGGACAACAGACATTAATGTGAGCAGGGAGAGCCCAGAAAGCCTTAGCCCTACACAAAGAGCTACAGGCATCCAAGCAGTACCACAAGCAGGAGAGTTAGCCTTCCCAGGTAAGAGCACACCAGTTGCCTATCCAGTATCAAAGGGCCAGTCCTGAGAATTTCAATACAAAGAACTCTTTTTTTAAATTAATTAATTAATTTATTTATTTATTCACTTTACAGCCTGATCAAAGCCCCCTCCCTCTTCTCTTTCCAGTCCCATCCTTATACCCCCTCTCCCATTTTTCACTCCCCTTAGGCCCCCAGCATGGGTAGCCACCCACCCTGGCGCATCAAGTCATACCAGGACTAAGTGTATCTTCTCCACTGAGGCCAGACAAGAAAACCCAGCTATGGGAAAGGGAACCAAAGGCAGGCAACAGAGTCAGACACGGTCCCTGCTTCAATTGTTAGGGAACTCAAATGAAGAACAAGCTGCACATCTGCTGCATATGTGTAGGGGGCCTATGTCCAGCCCATACATGTTCTTTGGTTGGTGGTTCAGTCTCTGTGAGCCTTCATGGGCCCAGGTTATTAGGCTCTGTAGGTTCTTATAGTGTCCTTGACCACTCTGGCCCCCTCATTCCCTCTTCCAACTCTTCCACAAGACTATAGGAGCTCCACCTAGTGTTTGGCTGAGGGTCTCTGCATCTGTTTCCATCAGTTGCTGGATGAAGCTTCTCAGAAGACAGTTATTCTAGGCTCCTGTCTGGAAGCATAGCATAGTATCATTAATTGTGTCAGGAGTTGTCTCTCTCTCATGGGGTGGGTCTCAAGTTGGGCCAGTCATTGGTTGGCCATTCCCTCAATCTCTCTGCTCCATCTTTTAAAATAAAAAGGGTTATTTATTACTTCGCTACATCTCCATTGCCACCCCCTCCATCCCGCCCTCTCTCCCCTCTCCCACCCATCCCATCCCTCCCATGTGGGGTGTCTCCATGTATCAGGCCCCCTCAGTTTGTTAGTCATATGAGGTCTAAGAGCTTCCTCTTGCACAGGAGGCATACATGGAAGTTCCACTAGGGTGGGGTGTCCCACTGACAGGTCACCAAGTCCCTGTTCCTGCTCTTTTGGGTCTATTGATTGTCCGATGGTTATCTTGTATCAATAATGGTTAAAATACAGTTATAAGTGAATAGATGCCATGTGTATCATTCTGAGTCTGAGTTAGCTCGCTCATGATGAGCTTTTCTAGTTCCATCTATTTGCTTGCAAATTGCATGATTTCCTTGTTTCTGATAGCTGAGTAGTATTCCATTCTGTAAATGTACCACAGTTCTTTTATCCATTCTTCAGTTAAAGGACATCTGGGTTGTTTCCAGTTTCTAGTTATTACAAATAAAGCTGCTTTGAACATAGTTGAGGAGATATCCCTGTGGATTGGTGAAGAATCTTTTGGATATATGCCCAGGAGTGGTATGGCTGGGTCTTGAAGTAGAGCTATTCTAAGTTTTCTAAGATATTGCCAGACTGATTTCCATATTGGTTGTACAAGTTTGCACTCCCATCAGCAATGTGGGAGTGTTCCCTTTTCTCCACAGCCTCGCCAGCATATGCTGTCTTTTGAGTTTTTGATCTTAGCCGTTCTGAAAAGTGTGAGATGGAATCTCAGAGTCATCTTGAGTTGCATTTCTCTGATCATTAAGGATGTTGAGCATTTCTTCAAGTATCTCTTGGCCATTTTAGTTTCCTCTTTTGTGAATTCTCTGTTTAGATCTGTTCCCCATTTTTTGATTCAGTTACTTGGTTTGCTGGTGTTTAATTTCTTGAGTTCTTTATAGATTTTGGATATTTGCCCTCTGTCAGATGTGGGGTTGGTGAAGATCCTTTCCCAATCTGTAGGCTGCCATTTTGTTTTAATGGCAGTGTCCTTTGCCTTACAGAAGCTTTTCAGTTCATTAGGTCCCATTTATTGATTGTTGGTCTTAGGGTCTGAGCTATTTAGTTGCCTTATTGCTCTGGCTAGAACTACAAGTACTATGTTGAAGAGGTATGGGGAGAGTGGGCATCCATGCCTTGTCCCTGATTTTAGGGGAAATGCTTTAAGTTTCTTTCCTTTTAATTTGATATTGGCTACTGGTTTGTTGTATATAGCCTTTATTATTTCTAGGCATTGTCCTTGTATGCCAGTTTTCTCCAAGACTTATAGCATGAAGGGGTGATGGGTTTTGTCAAATGTTTTTTTTTTCTGCATCTAATGAGATAATCATGTGTTTTTTTTCTTTCAGTTTGTTTATATGGTGAATTATGTTGATGGATTTTTGTATGTTGATCCATTCCTTCATTCCTAGGATGAAGCCTACTTGATCATGGTGTATGATACTTTTGATGTGTTCTTAAATTTGGTTTGTGAGTATTTTTTTTTGAGCATTTTAGCATCTAAGTTCATGAGGGAAACTGGTCTGAAATTCTCTTTCTTTGTTGAGCCTTTGTATGGTTTAGGTATCAAGGTGATTGTGGCCTCATAGAATGAGTTTGGCAGTGTCCCTTCTGTTTTATTTAGTGAAAGGGTTTGAAGAACATTGATATTCTTTGAAAGTCTGGCAGAATTCAAAACCATCCAGCCCTGGCCTTTTTTTTTTTTTTTTTGGATTGGGGGGAGACTTTTTAATAACTGTTTCTATTTCCTCAGGGTTAATAGGGCTGTTTAATTTCTTAATCTGATCTTGATTTAGCATGGGTAGGTGGAATCTATCAAGGAAGTTGTCCATTTCACTTAAGTTTGCAAATTTTGTGGAATACAGGGTTTTGAAGTAAGACCTAAAGATTCTTTGGATTTCCTCAATGTCTGTTATCATTTCTCTCTTTTCATTTCTGATTTTGTTGATTTGGATATTTTCTCTCTACTTTTTGTTAGTTTGGCCAAGGATTTGTCTATTTTGTTGATTTTCTCAAAGAACCAACTCTTGGTTTGGTCAATTCTTTGTATTGTTCTTTTTGTTTCTAAGTTGTTGATTTCAGTCCTAAGTTTGATGGTTTCCTGCCCTCTGCTCCTCTTGGGAGTGTTTGCTTCTTCTTCTTCTTCTTCTTCTTCTTCTTCTTCTTCTTCTTCTTCT